>RJWJ010000266.1:251003-303357 GCA_004363605.1 Indri indri
ACATATACCACGTTTTATTAATCCACTCATGTATTGATGGACACTTGGGTTGTTTCCACATCTTTGCAATTGTGAATTGTGCTGCTGTGAACATTCGGGTACAGGTGTCTTTCTTATAGAGTATCATTTGATCTTTTGGGTAGATGCCCAGTAATGGGATTGCTGGATTGAATAGTACTTCTACTTGTATCTCTTTAAGTTATCACTCACTCTTTCTTTAAAAAAAGAGCATTAGTGAAAAATTGAACAGTCATTTTACTTGAGATCCAGCAAATGTATAAATTTCAAAAGAAATATAATTCAAGAAACAATCAGCAAGTATCCCTTCATCATCATCACTTCTATTTCATTAAAATCAGTTAAATTCATCTTTAGCATTACTGGAGTTATGTTGTCATGCTGGATATGGTAGTGGAAAAACATTACAATAGCTTTACAGAAGATGTATCCTATATAGAATTGTTGAGGATTTTTAAGAGATTGATTTTAATTTTTTTTACATGCTACTATCCTTTATGGGGGAAATTATATATGCAAGAGTTGTATTCACAATCTAGGAAACCCCAGAACTTAAGACATCTCCATACAGAACATCAAGGGCATATTCTATTTCCAGTTATTTCATTTAGTGGCAAACATACTGAGTCCCCATATTTGTTACATATCCCTATATTTAATGGGGGACAAAAAGAAGTATGACAAATGGTTCTTATATTCAAGTATCTTGTAATCTACTTGGAGAAATGAACCATATAGACAAATACTTGTAAAAAAACGAAACCAATTTAAATTTGAAAATACATCATATACCAACAACTAAATGAATGCTACAGAAAATAAGGGTTATAGGAATTGACAGACTAAAGGAATCTATGAGGCAGACTGGTCAAACAAGTGGTGAAAACTTATGCTTTAGAATAATCAGTCTGTCTATGCTGACAATAGACTTCAGGGACAAAAAGATAGAGAGACAAGCAAAGAAGTTTTGCAACAATTCAGGCTAAAGATGTTGGTGGATTAGATCAGGATAGCAGTAGTAGTAATAATCAAAAGTATTAATAGTTAGATTTTGTTTGTATTTCATAGCCTGCATGACAAATTTTCTAATGGATCAGACAGAGAGTGCAAAAGAAACAGAGGAATCAAAGTTCGCTCCAAGTTTCTTGGCCTGAGTAAATACAACAGTAGAATTAGCATTTACTGATATGGGAAGACTTTAAAATGGATCATTTGGTGGGAAAAATTCAAGAAGCTAGCTATTTTGGGGCATATTATGATAAAAATGAATATTAATATCCAAATAGTGATGTTGAGTAGATAATTGGTTATATGAATCTGAAGTTCAGAGAAGGAACTCAGACTGGAAATACAATTTGGGGTTTCTTGAGAGTGTAGTTTATAGTCATAAGACTGGCAAAATTATCTAGAGAGGGAGTGTGGATAAAAGAAAAGTTCATGATTAAGCCCCGGGACACTACAATATTTAAAGTTTGGAGAAATGAGAAGGGATAACTAAAGGAATCTTAGAAAGAGTAGCCAGTAACAGAGGGGTGGAGGGGGGGATCTAACAGAGTATGATGCTTTAAGGGTGATGTGAGGGCAGTGGTTCAAGATGGACACAGGTCAAGTGAAATTAGGAGCAAGAATGTACCTTTGGATTGAGAAGTGTGGAGAGAGTACAACAACCCACGTGGCAATAGTACAGGATGCTTCACCTGAGTGGATATTGAAGTCATCAAGAACCATGACGGGAGTAGTACAGGAAAGAGTGACATTAGACTAGGTGCTGAGGGGGAGTTACTGTGGTTTATTTAGTGACTATGGCAAGGATGAGTAGGGGTGGGAAATTTTGATGAGCTTCAATATTGGCATTTGGGGGAGAAGAACAAGGAATGATCGGAAGTGGCAATAGTGAGGAGGTACCTTGCCCAACCATGAGGCCTATTGGTCTGTGGAGCCTTGAGAATGGCAGCAGGTTTACCATTCCTTCTCTGAGGCTTCAAATGTCCATGGCATCAAACCAAACACTCCCGCAGGCATTTTCGAATACCACCTAAGGGAGTGTTATTGCCCCTAGTTGGGAACCACTGGACTTAGTTCCAAAGCTCATTTCCTTGCTCTTTGTTGGCACTACTTCAACATTGTGACCCTTTCAAACTTGTTAAGTTCCATACACATCTATACAAAGATTATTGCTACATAGTTCCAACAGTCCATTTTAATGGGCAATGTCGTTGCTTCAGGGAGGTCCCCTTCTTCACCCAGTGGTTTGTAAGACTTTATCTTATTGATTTATATTTTTAGCCATAGACCCCTTTGCTCAAACAAGTTACATAGAAACACAAATGAATAAAACGCAGAAATACAGCTTTTCTGTTTAAATACTAAGGGATGTGTGTGTGTGTGTGTGTGTGTGTGTGTGTGTATGCGTGTGTGTGTTAGGAGTGGATGGGATGTTTGAGTGAGAAAATAGAGTATCACATTTAAAAAATAACAACCTTAATCCAAAAGGATGAGACTCTAATAGGAGAATTCCAGACCCTAGTGTGTGATTACAGTTATTTATAGAAATTATTCTTTTCTGCATGTGGCATTTCTTAAATTATACTGCCCAGAACGACACCCATTCTTTCTAAAATAGCCAAAGGTAATGCTAGAGATAATTCCACAGGAACAAGGATGTTTAACAGCTTTCCCAGGGATGCTGGTATTGAAAATATAGCTGGGCAGATCTACGAAGTTCTATAGCTTGCCACAGTTCAGAATGGCTTGAATCTGAGGTTTACAGAACACCAAGTGGGGGTAGGATTGGAAATAAGATGAGAAGGAAGTGACAAAAATTCTCTCCTTGACCAAAATTTAAGCAGACTCCTCTGAGCCTTCTCCTCAGCAAGGCCTTGACCTTGGATGTCTGTGCTTATGCTTGCCAAATCTAGTTCTAGCAAGAATCCTTCTGAGTCAGTTTACAGAGAATCCACCACCCTTGATATCAGATCACCCGGCCTGACTTTAGCAAGAATCCTGTTGAGTTGATTTAGGAAGAATCCCCCTACCCTTCATGTCTCCTTTTAGTAATTTTTCATCCACTGATCCCCTTCATCCTGCTCTCTGGCTATAAATTCCCAATCATCCTTTCATTTGAAATTGAGCTAAATTCTATACTGAAGTCTCTTTTCCCAAGTTTCTGAATATAATCTGTCTTCACTGCTTTACCCACTGTCTGGCTCTGGTTCTCTTTAACAGAAGGGACGCAGGATCCTAGCCATCTTACCTAAACAGACACCCTGCCAACTATGCACTGCCAAATCCGGTAACTTACTTCATTCCTCACTGTGATTGTATAAATATGTGTACTTGTGTGTGTGTGTGTGTGTGTGTGTGTGTGTGTGTGTGTTCAGATAAATTGGAGACAACTTTATTTGCTTTTTCCTATCATCACACAAAATAATTAAATGATTTTATATATGCTAAACACTTAATAGACACGCAATAATGATTTCCTATTATTATTGTGTTGTTCATAGTTAGGGAAGACAAGTAAATAAGGAAAATTGTGGTGATCGTGAATAATCATTTAAGCAGGCTCAGTTTCTTAAATTTGACACAGCTCTGAGTTTTACTAGAAAAAAATTATTTTCAGTTCTTTTTCATGATAACAATATCATTAAAAATTATAAATGAGCTGCTTTGATACTTTGAAATCTATTACATGTTTATGTTAAGTCTTCAGAACACTTTGTAGCCCTGAATCATCATGCCTGAAATTATCCCTTGACAAACTTTGGTCCTTTTTCATAAAGAAAACGTATAAAAGTGAAATGTATCCCTTATAATAGGCTTCCTTAGCCCCTTCTCTCTCTGCCTCTACTGGGGACCCTGATGTTTTAGAGATTATTTAATTTAAGAGACAAAATGGACACCACCACATGGCTTGTCGTACATTTTTTTCCTTCTCTCTTCTTCCTGTATCCCTAGCAAATAAGAAAAATGTGTAGTTATCAGGGTATGGAAGTCATTTCTCATCAAAACTTGTTTTACTCTTGATCACTGAGGAAAAGGGAGATGTTGAGTTGGCTCTTGGGGAAGTGGTCAAACCCTGAATATGACTAGGTCAGCCTGTTTTCCCACACCATCCTGTTTCTTTCTCATACACTCCCTACTAGTTTTCTAGATCTCCAGAAGATGAGATTTCTAATACCTACCTAGGTATACTCTCTCCAGGTCTGTGTGATCTAAAATAAATTAAAAACAGACTTGACATTGGGCAGCAGGTATTAATAGTTTCCAATTGTTCCAGAAAATTGACCCACGAAGAGAAAGTAAATTCACCCCTTTCTGTAGCTTGGTTATGTTACACACCATACACACTGAGCCTCACCACTCAGAGACTTCAGCTGGTGATAATATCCAGGAGAAACCTGGAAAGAGTTTATTGACTTAGAAGAGCCTGAAAATACTCAAGTAAGTATATTCCACCATGGCATTCCTGTGCATCCTTTAACACTTTTCGCATCAAAAGATGGGGCCTGTGTTCCCTTTCTTAAATCCAGGGCAACATAGTGGCTCTCTTGTAACCAAAAGAATGTGGCTGAAGTGATGTTGTTGAACTTCTGGGTCAAGGTCAGAAAATTCCATGCATTTTCCACCTGGTTCTCTTGTAATATACGCTCTGTGGGAAACTAGTCACCGTGTACAAAATCCAACTACCTGGGACACCCATTACAGAGAGAACACACATAGGTACTACTGTTGACAGCCTCAACTGAGTTTCTAGCCAACAACCAGCATAAACTGTCAGTCATAAGAGTAAGTCATTTTAATTATCCACTCAGCCAAGCCTTCAGACAACTGTGGACACGGCCAACATGTGACTGTACCCTCACGAGACAAACTCAGTCTTCGAAATGCACCAAAAATGTATTCCAGACCTGTACATCAAATGTAGTTCATGAGAAAAATTCCATTTGGTATCGAATATTTTTTAAAAATCTGAGAGAATCACTATGTACAAAGAATGCGTTATTATATTTTCAGAGCCACAGTGGAACAAAATTAAACTCTGTATGAATACACCATTGATATGACTGGATTTCTTGAAAATTCTAAGTAATTCACTCAACATAAGAGGATCATCAGAGTACAGGGCAGAATTCAAATTTTATTTAATAGTTTGAATTCATTTGACATATAATGACTGTATATCATAGAATTCCTGTTAAATGCATTTCTTCTCCAGAAAAAATGTTTATTGAAAGCTAAAACATAGGACTACTTTATATTTTTTGAGACTTTTTAAAATTAACACTTGCAAAAACACATCTGAATAAAAGATAAAAGCTGCTTCTAATTTGAATCAAATGTCTAACAGTATGAATATTAATTAAAAAATTAACTCAGCCATTATATATGAAGCAGAATTATTGCTTCCATTTTGTTTCTTCCATACAAATATATTGCTATACTTTCTTCTTTTATTCTCTCTTTTTAAAAAAGGACATAAGGAAGCAGACCTTATTACATAATAAACTGAATCATATGCCATACATTTTCTGGTAGTATCTATAACCAAATTAACCACAAATACATTAAAACATCAAGATATCTAGTGAAAATATAAAATTAAACTAAATAGCAGTCTGAAGAAATTAATTTGCAATTACCTTATCATTCTCTAAAGGCCTAGGGAATGTAGAAAGGTAGTCTGAAATCAACTTGGAATTGAATTGAGAAAAAAATGAATAATTGTGGGGAATAAAGAAAGCAAGAATTGAGCTCCTAATTTGTTACTGTGAGAAGGCTGAGACTTATATGCAATCGTGTCATTTTATCACAGGAAATAGCATGTTTAGCATACTAACACTAACTGTAAAATATTAACAATAGTATGGGGGATGATATTACCCCCAAAATTGGAAGAAAGAGTCATATTGGCAACTGAATTAAATTGTATATTCAGTAGGATGTGACATTTCCCTGTGACCCTAAATATGGACTTGTCGTCTATGTTTCTGCAGGAAGAGATTCCAATCAGATTTAAATGAAAACTAGACTAATTATACTTTTTCAATTTAGACAGAAATAATCATGATGACATTCTTTCAGAAAACTCATACATTTCATTTTAGATCTTTATTGAGAGTTTTCCTTTGTGAGTGTCATCCAGAATTTTGAGACTTTTCTGTTGATTGTAATCTCCTATAACTGATGATTGAATTACTTAATCGTATCTGTCAAAAGCAATCATAAGGGAGGCAATAGAGGATGGAACTTGTGTTATTTTTACTAGGAATAATTCAGTTGCTCTGTTTCATCAAATTACATGCAGGATAATATTACAGAATGATTAATTAACAAGGGCACAATATAATAGCTCAATTACTCTAAACTCTATGGATTTTTTCTTCACCCAAGAAAGAATAAAGATGACTTTACTTGTTAAAGGCTAATATGCATTGTAAAATCAGTTCAATTCATCATATTTTAGTAGAAATCATCTGATATCTGTTAATATTAGTTAAGTTTCACATACACTGTAAACTTTCAGTGCAGAACATCTAAAGTAGACTCCTACTAGTAAACACTTTGGTTAAACCCCAAATGTATGTAGGCCAATGAACATACAGAACTGGATGAAGAAAAATTGATTTTCTAACCAAGAGGCAAACTTACCAGAATAAACAAGTAGGATAATACAATTTCCTGCCTAACAAATAAGTGAAAATTCATTTTGGCACTCCTGAATACAAAGGGAATGTTTTAAAACTGGTCAAATTGGGAAAGTCATGCAGAACACTTAATCTAACAGTGGAGGAGCAGAGTTCTTATTCATGCCCGTAACTGTGTTTCTTCGGAGGCAATCAACCCATTAAAAAATTCCTGTTGATTAAACAATTTACTTTGAAAAGACTCTATATACATAGATGTAATGATTTTATCCAATAAATATGGATAAGAATTGTTGCAATGTAAATACATATATGATTGCTCTTTTAAAAACTTTTTTAAAGTTTTGTAAAATCCCTTATTAGAAATAGTAATTATTTATATATGTGAGTATTCCCCAGAAACCCAAGAAATATACCAAAGCTCTCTTTTTTCCCTAGGTATACTTCAAGGCAAATTTATATTTAATAATTACTGGTGATATCACCAATTTATTTGCTACTTATTGTGAAATCCAAAGTGCTTGAGCATTCTAATTCTTTCTAAGTATACTTATTAAGCATCTCTTACATGCTTGATATTGTGCTGGTTTTTAGGGATAGGATACAGTGGTTGAACAAGATGGCCACAGTTCCTGCCCTCATTGAAGTTAGGCTGATGGCAATAGCAGACATTGCACAATTGAGGACAATAACATGGAGCATTGTTCTCTAAACAGAACAATGGTGTGCTGCTGTTAGAGGAACATACATATTTCTTGCTGTCTAGTATACTTCCAGAAAGAAATAGCATTTAGGTTGAGACCTGAAGACTGAGTAGAAATCAATAGATGCAGTAGCATTGTGGTGTTCTACCCAGATCCCATTTCATGAATTAAGGACTTACATCGCCAACTGGTAAGGATGCAGCTGGGTGACAGCATCAAGCTGTCGGGCCTTTCCAGCAATTGCCCTCAGTTGAAGAGAATTGCATTATCCAGAGATGTGCCTCCTTCCCTGGGGGGCTGCCTGCATCCAGTGACTAGGCCATGCAGAGATATAACAACTAGGCCTTCTTACTCCAAATTGGAAAAGTGCTTGAAAGACCAGCCCAGCTTAAGAGTTTAGCTGAAGTCTTTGTTGGGTCTGCATCATCAATTTTTCCCTCTGCTAAACCCTGCATTTGTTTCCTCCTTCATTGTGTGTTGATTCCTGAGAGTACTCCTTGCATTATCTGGCTCCAACTGACCTCTCCAGCAACTTCTTGCCCTCCACATTTCCTTAGCCTCATCGCCTGAGCCACCTGGCCTTCCTTGGTCCCTTGTCCATGTCCTTCTCTCTCCCCAACAAAGAATCTTTGCCTACATATCAATACTTCTTTATGCCTGCAATGTTCTTCCCTTCCTCTTTTGCCTTCTTAGCTCTTTTCAACCTTCAAATTGCTCTTCTTGGGGAGTTTCTCTGACCTCCATGACTAAGCCAAATTTTCTCTTCATGTGCGTTCAGAGCACCATTTACTTCTTATTATAGTTATCAAAGTCATAATTTCACATTTTTGTACGATGTGTAATTAATACATTTGTTGAATGAATTAATGAATGATAAAATAAAAGAATCAATGCCTAAATACAAACAGACTCATTATTGAATGGGATAGTGAAATAATTTTTTAGGTTTAGACACTTAGCTTTCACACATTATGTATATATATATATATAATTTGGTTTTGCAGAACCTTGAGGTGTTTTTATACCTCCTCATTCTGTTTTTCACATATTTCTAGATGACCTAGTAATTTATAATGACCCTCTTAAAATACAAAATTCAAAATGCATCCATTGTTGATATGCCTCTCAGCAGCAATGTTGTAGCTACATGCTTCAAAATATCCAGATTTTTCATTCTTATTGTTATGGTCACTTTTTCCAAATACTCATGATAATACATAATTAGGAAGTTTCTCTTTATGGATTAGAACTGACTGAAGAGAATAATAACTATTCTGAGCATAAATCCATCAGGAAAATAGTTAATTTAACACAATCAAATTGAGTCCTATTACCAGAAAATATAATGTATTCCTGGAATCTATTTATATATTCTGTGTGCTCTAAATATTATCTATTATTTTTTAGGAAAATATTATGGTTTGAGGTCCTATATACCACATGTGGTGTACAAATGGCCAACAGATATATATGCATATACATATAAAAGGCTCAACATGGCTAATCATTAAGAAAATGCAAATTAAAGCCACAAAGAGATGTCATCTCATAGCTGTCATAATGGTTTTATAAAAAAAAATAAAAGAAAGATAACAAGTGTTGAGAATGTGGAGAGAAGGGAACCCTTGTATACTGTTAGTGAGAATGTAAATTAGTACAGCCATTATGGAAAACAGTATGTAGATTTCTCAAAAAACTAAAAATAGAACTACCATGTGATTCACCAATCTCGTTACTGGGTATTTACTGAAAAGATTTGAAATCAATTTGTCAAAAAGAAGTCTGTACCCCCATGTTCATTGCAGCACTACTCACAACAGCCAAGTTATGGAATTAACCTAAGTGTCCATCAGCAAATGAATGGGTAAAGAAAGTGTGGTATATATACACAATGGAATATTATTCAGCCTTATAAAAGAAAGAAATTCTGTCATTTTAAGCAACATGGATGAAATTGGAGAACACTACGTTAAGTGAAATAAGTCAAGCACAGAAAGGGAAATACTGTATATTCTCACTTATATATGGAATCTAAAACAATCACACTCACAGAAGCAGAGAGCAGAATGATGGTCACAGAAGCTGAGCACTAGGAGAATTGGGAAGATGAAGGCCAAGGGGTACAAAATTTCAGTTAGACAGGAGAAATATGTTTTTTCTTCTTCTTTTGAGCTATATTGCACAGCATAGTGAATATAGTAAATAACACAACATTGTACATTTTGAATTACTAAGATAGTAAATTTCCAAATAGTCTCCTTAAAAAAAATGCTAAGTATTGGAGGTAATGGATATTTGACTACCTTTACTTAATTTTTCCACATTATATTCATAAATTATAGCATTGCTTTGTGCCCCATAAACTTATATATTTATAAATTGTCAATTTACTATAAAAATAAATTGATCCAAAGTATTTTGAAAAAAATTAACAGAATTGCTACTATAACACAAAGCAATATTTATATCCTATTCATTAATGAAGACATAAACTAATAACTTTGAATACTTCTGAAATAGGTTAATGATTTCTTTTTAGTGCAAGCTATATGAGAATCTTCTATCATGATCTCCTTTTTATTCTTAGCTATCCATCCACAATGATTCAGACTTGATTATACCTTTTGGGAGAAGCTGTTCTACACAGCTATCAAATACCTACCAGAAAATTACATCTCACCAGTGCAATTCCTTCATTTTTGTTTTTTCCCCTTAAAGCGTGCATTTGGAAAGTTGATCACATGTGTGTTTTGCTACCAAGATTTTCAAGGTGCAGAGAAATCTTATCCACTTAAAATATTTTTGCTCTTCCAAATGGCCATTTTATTTTATAACTTTATAAAATAAATTCTTTAAATTATAAAAATCAGCAAATTCTCAGATGGACACTGAATCTCTACAGCAGAAATAATTGAAATAAATGTAAAAAAGTTATAAACAATATAGATGTATAAGATATATATACATATATGTTTTCTTCCTTTTGTGATTTTTAAATAGCTGATCAGGTCAACCCTTCATTCTAATTTTATAATTCCATTTATGTATTCACTAATTATCCAAATGCTAATATGTATCATTTACTCTGATAGGTGTGGGTTCTTGTGCTCTAGGAGCTCATATTCTTGTCAGTGAGAAATAAAATATAACAATAGGCAATATGTGCTGTAACTGTAACAGAGGTCTTAAGGGTACAGAGGACCAGAAAAAGGAATTGGTATAATATTTCTCTATTGAATAAATTAGTAAAGAATATTGCCAAAATCAGTTATGCCTTTTCACCAGGCTAGAAAAGTGAAGTAAATAATAGACTCTAGGTGTCCATATAGTGTTGTTGTTAAAGACTTCTCAATGAAAACTTATCCAGCCTCATCTGCTCCCTGTTTCACTGTGGCACAATAAATTTCAATAATTGTAACTCTTTGTGGTTGTTCAAATAGGATAAATTATCTCATGTCTCCATGCTATTGCATACACTGTTCTCTCATTCTGGAAATCCTTCATATCTCCCCTTTATATGCTTTGCAAACAACTATTTACCCTTCAAAACTCAGCTTAAATGTCTGTTGGTTGAAAGAATATATTGAGAACATAGGTAGCAAGTTCGCAAATATTTGCAATACATGAACCCTGTGAAATTCACATTTTGTGGGAAGTGTGGCAGATTTTATCTCCCAAAGATAGTTTAGCAATATGTAACAACCCACATTCTCTTGCACAATGAGCAAGAGTTCATTGATCTGGGCATCAGATCAGGATGATCTGGGCATCTCACCCTTCGATAGGAAGAATCTATTTCTACAGTCCTTGAATCTGGGCAAGGCTTGCGACTGTATTTGACAAATATAGTATGGTAAAATAATACTATGCGATTTATGAGGCTGAGTAATATTAAAAAAAGGAAATTCAGTTCTGAGACACTCTTAGAACTCTGATGCCCTGTAGAAAAAGTCTTACTACCTCAAGGCTACCATGCTTTGAGGAATCCTGGGCTACGCATAGAGACTGCACGTGATAATCTGGTAGGTGCTAAAATCACATCTGGTAGCCAGATTCAACCAATAGACTTCTGAGTAAAGAATCATCTTGATGAGTCCAGCCTCAATCATCAAGTCACTCCCGGCCTTTGAGTTTTCCCAATTGAACCCTCAGACATGGTGTGTGCAAGACAAAATGGCTGCACTCTCTGTTCAAATTCCCAACAGACAAAATAAACAAACATAATAAAACAGTTGTTTTTAAGTAAAGATGTTGTGTGGTTTGTTATCCAGAAATAGTAAGAAATGGAAGAGTAAAATATTATTATTCCCTCTTGTCTAATTTTTATGAACCTTGATCTTCTTTGAATTCACCCTTAGAAACTAGCATAGTCCCTCAACTAAATAAACAGGTATTAATTACCTATTATAGATCAATTGCTTACAGGGTAAAAAGATTTAAAGATCACATCATAACTGTGTTTTTGGTGGATTTTCTGACATTAAAGGAGTCATCTTATGTTTCTTGTCTATAAAAATAGAAATCTTTCTAAGATTCAAATCATATCCTATTTGCCTAAATAGAACATTTATATTAATGAATCTTTATTGTGGTGGTGGCTACAGGAATTTATAACTGTGTTAAAACTCAATACTCTAAATAGTAAGTAAATACATACATGCATACATACATACAAAAGGTTAATTTTTCTTTAAATTAAAAATAAAGTAACTTTTTTATTTATATAAGTGATATAGAAGTTTAAGATAGGAGAGGGATCTTTTGTGTTGAACTGGTCAGATAACATTATGTAGGCATGATAAAATAGTACATGAACCCTGAAAAATAGAATTTAAATAGGTAGAGAGGAGACAAGAAGGGCATTTTAGGAGCCTAAAAAAAAATGAAGACAGCTGAGAAGGACAGATATATAATACAGGCTCTGGAAATAGTGACATTTTGTATAAGACTGAAGCAGAGGATATGTTTTAGATGGAAGAAAAAGAAAACCTGGAAAGTCTGAGTGGGCTAGGACTGTGGACAGCGTGTATAATTGAGTTGCTACTCTTTGTAAGCTACAGGGAAACTTTGAATGCTTTTAATAAGGGAAGAGACATGGTTATAACAATATATTAGGGATATTAGTTTTAATGAACTCTATAAGGTGGATTGGAAGTGAGAGAGATTAATGAGGAGATGATTGTATTAAATCAAACGTGAAGAGAAAACATCTAAGCTAAAATGACAGTGGCGTAATTGAAATATATAAAAAATTAGGGTTGCAAATGGTTTCCCCATTGGATATAATTTTAAAAATATAATTTCTCATGACCTTTTCTCAAATGCTCTTTGCTAATATTTCAAGATGAATAAAATGTTCCCACCATGTTTTGTGACAACCACATCGATTATTGATGAAACCAGTTGAAAATATTTTTCTACACTTGATAAACTCTTAACTCTTTTGAATGCATTAAATCAGTTTAGATTTAAAATAAGAATCTAATGACTTGCAGTATTTATGGTTAATTGGCAGAAAATGGTTTCATGACAATATCATAACATATTCAAGATGAACAATTGAGAGCCTGTGCTATCAAAGGTGAAAGTTTCAATTCTAATAGGTGATCATACATTTCGGTTTGTTAATTTTGACATAAGTCCATAGAATGCATTCATACATACCCAGTGCCTTTGTAAAGTTCATTTTTATGGTAAATACAAGGACCATCCTAAGCCACCATCAAGCATAGATAAGGAAGTCATGCCAAAATCATTTCTCTGGCAGTTATAAAATGAAGAAAATCAATAAGTTAGGTTTCGCCGTCCAAAATCCTCATTCCTCTCCTTTTTTCCAGCATTAGTGTCAGTGGTATTCAGTATGACCTGCGGACATGAGCCCTTTATTACTTCACACATCAAAGTTTAACAGTCCATTGAACGGACATGATTAACTCTCTTTACTGAGGAATCTGATCTATTGAAACAAAAGTATATCATTCTTCCACCTTGTGGTGAAGAAAATTAAAGTAAGTAATATTAATCCTTAGTTAGCATTTCGAATATGAAATAACAGGGAGCACTTATATTCAACCAAAGTGTACTTAAAATATATTGTACAGGCTGGGCGCGGTGGCTCACGCCTGTAATCCTAGCACTCTGGGAGGCCGAGGCGGGAGGATTGTTTGAGCTCAGGAGTTCGAGACCAGCCTGAGCAAGAGTGAGACCCTGTCTCTACTAAAATTAAAAAGAAATTAATCTGACAACTAAAAATATATAGAAAAAATTAGCCAGGCATGGTGGCTCATGCCTGTAGTCCCAGCTACTCGGGAGGCTGAGGCAGAAGGATAGCTTGAGCCCAAGAGTTTGAGGTTGCTGTGAGCTAGGCTAATGCCACGGCACTCTAGCCCGGGTAAAAAGAGTGAGACTCTGTCTCAAAAAAAAAATAAATGTATATATATTGTACATGTACATGTAAGAGAGGCTGAAGTACTATCATGTAGCATATGGAATTTCAAGTATAATAAGGACAGTTGTGGTAGCACAGGAAAATAAGACAGAAAATGGAATTAATATGTTATACATTCATCTCTGCTTAATTAAAGCATCTCACAATCTAGAAACTTTATATCTTGTTGAAAAAACATCAGTGTATGTTAAAAAATAAAATACATTGGGATGTCCATTGAAAACTAAGAGAAACATTCTTCTAAACAATCAATATCTAGTTATTTCATTTTGTCTCCAATTTGTTTTTGTTTTCACTTTGCAGACATATTTTCTATATTTTGACAAACATACTAAATATATAAAATTTGAGCACAAAGCAATGCTGCTCTGTCTTAAACAGCAAAAGGTGACCTAATAGGATTTTCCATCTTAAATTTTCACGGCTGAACATAAATTACATTTTTAAAACAGGACTACATATTTTGCTTGATTTATTAGTTTCCCTGATGTGTCAGCCTAAAGCCAATAATAGAGGACTTAAGGAAGCCAAGTCCTTCAATGTCAATGACACCGTCCACTTTAGACTCAATGACAGTCAATGTTATAAGAAACTTCCAGATCCTGTCTATGCTGAACTCTGTTGTCAATGTGATGAGACATTGAATAAAAGAAGAAATATGTTTAAAAAGACACTCGTTAGAAAAACAAAGAGAACAATAGGAATAGCATGATAAATCAATATCTAAGGTTAAAATGTAAACCTTGAGGCTTTAACAAAGTCACTTGCAGCTTCTAATTCTTTTCTTGATAGAATAGTGCTTTGTATTTTTTATTTTTATTTTTTTAGAATATTAGGAGGGTACAGATGTTTTGGTTACATGATTTGTTTTTGTGCAGTTTGAGTCAAAGTTATTAGTGTTCCCATCACCAAGCAGAAAAAGCATTTGACAAAATCCAGCACCATTTTATGACAAGAATGCTTAAGAAAATAGGCATAGATGGAACTTACATCAAAATCGTAATGACGAACTCATATACGACAAACCCACAGCCAACATTATCCTGAATGGGGGAAAATTGAAAGCATTCCTGCTTAGAACTGGAACCAGACAAGGTTGCCCTCTAGCACCGCTTTTATTCAACATAGTGCTGGAAGTCCTAGCCAGAGCAATCAGACAAGAGAAGGAAATCAAGGGTATCCAAATGGGGAAAGCAGAGGTCAAACTATCACTCTTTGCTGATGATATGATCTTATATTTAGAAAATCCCAAAGATTCTGCCAAAAGACTTCTGGAATTGATAAACAAATTCAGCAAAGTTTCCGGTTACAAAATTGATGTACACAAACTCATAGCATTCATATATGCGAACAACAGTCAAGGCGAGAATCAAATCAGAGACTCAATACCTTTCACAGTACCTTTTAATTCTTCAAAAAAGTACAGAAGCTGTAAACTAGATTACAGAAATCATTTTTATGTTACAGTATACATTGTTATTTTCCCTTTGGGGTAATCATTTTGCAAGACATCTTATCTAGTCTCCATTTGCTTGTACCATGCAACTTTACTGTTAATATAATCAGTAGAAAATATTTTATAAAGAATTTAAAGAATGATTTGGAAAGTAAGCCCAAGTACTAGAATAACAAGCATGATACTTCAAAATGGCTCACTGTGAATAGTCATTTTACCTCTCTCATTTCTTCACATAGAAAAAGCATACTTCGTGTGAATACCTACTAAACCTCACAACATTGCCAGAGAAAGGCTTCCATTTTTTTTATTCAATTATAATCACTAATGACCACAGACAGATTACAACATACCACACTATTATTAATATCACTCAAATTTGTTAAAAGTACCAAAGTATAGTCCAGTGTACAATAAAGAAAAATATTTGTTTTTAGGGAAAATGCTAAATTTGGTGGTTACGGAAGGGGAAAAAGAAAAACATGCCTTGTTAACTGTTACCAACTGCTGAGCTGCTGGCTTTCTGCAACAACATTTTAGGGACAACATTATTTTCTAAGTTTACATTTTTTTGTGGGCTTTCACATATAGAGCACTGACACACAAATCTCCCAAAATGGACAACAATCTGTGATGCCAAAGCTGTATGGCACAAGGGGAAGCTGCAACGACCTGTTTGAACTTACATGTTAACAGTAAAGTCTTTCCTTGCTGATCTGCCATGAACAGTTACCCTGAGAAGAGCTCTCATTTGAGTGGTAGGTTGGGTTTTATGTTCTTATATGTGGAATCTAAAAGTCCAACTCATAGAAACAGAGAGTACAAGCAGTGGTTGCCAGGGGCTTGGTGGTGGAGGAAATGGGAATATGCTGATCAAAGGACATAGATTTTCAATTATAAGATGAACAAGTTCTGGGAACCTAATGTATAGCATGAGTGGTGATGGATGTGTTAATTTGAGTGTGATAATCATTATACAATCATACGTATATGATATCAGCATGTTGTATACCTTAAATGTATACATTTATTTGTAAATTAAATATTTTAAACTTTTTTTAAAAAGTACTTCAAGGTTTACCAAGATCTCCCATCACATCTTTTATGCCACATTTTAAGGGGCAGCCTCTTCGCAATGACATTTTGTGATTCTGGTGGTTTCTGAGTCTTCTATGAGTAAATTGCAAATCACATAAAGGCTGTGAGGAACTAGAATTTGAGATTAGACAAACGTGGATTGAATAGTCTTGTCACTTATAGTATGTACTCTTTGACAAGTTACATAATTCTTCAAAGTTTCAGTCTACTCATATTATTTATATCACAGATTTACTATGAGATGAAATAACATGTAAGGCACATTACACAATGTTTTGCACAGAGTGAATTCTCTAGATCTGTTAACTTTTTTCCCTTCTGATATCTGTTCTAACACAGAAAAGCAAAATAAGCCAAATTGTCAGTAAATGTTAAACTTACTTTCTAAAATATGTTAATGAGTACCATCTGTATGTAAATGTGTCAAATTATAAATTTGAAATCAATCCCAGGTTACTAACATTCATGTTATGATTAGGGTGGCTTTGGCAAGTGAATGCTTTCTTTAGCCACGTTTTTCTTTCTTTTTTGTTTTTGGCTTCTTAAAATTGAAGTAGAATGTATATACACTAAAAAAATTTTTTTTTCATACCCTTTCCCAATCACTCTACCCATGAGGCATCCTTTCTTCTGAGTTTTAATACCATGGGTAATTTTGCATGTTCTAGAACTTTATATAAATTCAATCATATGGCATATACTCTTTTGTGTCTGTATTTTTACTCAGCCCCAAATGTTTGAGATTCATCCATATTGATCCACATATGACTAGTCTGTTGCTTTTTATTGAAAAGTGGCACTCAGTTGCATAAACACATCAGAGTGTGTTTATCCACTCCCCTCCATTTTTACAGTTATTTTTCTTTTAGAGTTTCAGTTTAGAAACTACTGGCATTGTTGAGCAGATAAGAAGTTTCAGGGAAAGTTAAAATAATTAGTAATTCAGAATATGCCTCGAGATAATCATTTCTCAAACTTTTAAAAATACCTAGAGAAGTGGTCAGCAAACTACAGCCTATGGGTCAAATCTGGCCCATCACATGATTTTGTAAATAAAATTTTACAGGAACACAGCTATACCCATTCACTTATAGATAGTTTATACCTGCTTTCATGCTACCATGTCAGAATTAAGTAGTTGTGACAAAGAATGTATGACTCACAAAATGTAAAACATTTCTTCCTATCTGGGTTTTTATAGAAAGTTCTTTACATCTGATTCTTTGCCACCCTCTGTCCCAGAATGATTATCAGACCGACTAATGCTATATGAGCTCTTTGCCCCATCAAAAGATCTTCGTTGAGTTAGGTTATATATTAGAACATGAGGATAATATTCCTTCATCTTTTATTTTTAAAAAAATCAACCATTTTAGAGCTTTGAGCATTATTGCATACTACGATGTACCTCAAACTGTCTAAAATTAAAAAAAAAAAAACCTAGAATTTATCAAAAGGATACATTTGTTTTGAGGCAATGGTGCATTTTCTTTTACCAAATCATGAGAATATGTAATGCATAGTATTTTCCTTTTTAATTTGTCAGCCAGGAAGAGTTAAATTTAATACTCTATACTAAGGTTGTAATTATTAACTTTTTATAATTTTCAGCTATTACTTTTACATTTGCTTGTGTTGTTTAAGTGCTTCTCTTCCAGTCAACCAAGTCAAATAATATTTGAAACAAGGAATGACAAAAGTAAATAAGTAAATATATACATAAATAGAATTGTTAAAATGCATCAAAACATCACACGAAACTCACAGAAATTTATGTCATGCATATAAATTGTCATTAATAGGTTTCCATAGACTTTTCAAGAAACTCTAAGTCGCTGGAGCCCATTCTACTAAGTGAAGTATCACAAGAATAGAAAAAAAGCACCACATATACTCACCATCAAATTGGTTTTAACTGATCAACACTTAAGTGCACATATAGGAATAACATTCATCTGGTGTCCAGCAGATGGGACGGGGGAGGAGGGGATGGGTGCGCACCGTCTGAGAGGTGGACATGCTTGAAGCTCTGACTTGGGTGGGGCAAGGGCAATGTATCTAACCTAAATACTTGTAATATGTTGAAATAAAAAAAAATGTAACTAATAAAAAAAGAAAAAAAACTGCTCAATTCAACCTGTAATCTTGAATTAGATACTAAATTGGAAAAAAAATATGTTAATGACATTATTGAAATAATCAGCTTCATTTAAAAATAGAATATTGTCAGGTTTTAGTCTGAAAATGTCGGTTCTTGACGTGCTCCTGGCTGAAGAATGACCAGACACGCCAAAGTAAGGCAAACACGAAAATGAGGTTTACTGAGGAGAGAAAGTCAGGATTATGGGGCAAGAGCAAGATATAGGTTTACAGAGTGCGATACATATGCCACAGGTGATGACCAGGCACATTGTCACAATGAAGCGAGAGAAAATGGAAGGGTACAAGAAGGGGTTGGCTATGGTCTGCCTCTTGTTTTATAGTGCCTGGATAGGAACCTCCCTTGTGGTTCAGAGGTCATAATGGAACCACTTTGATCAGACAGTTGGAAGTCACATGACCTGAGCCTAACCTACGCATGGAGATTGTTCTAGTTCGATTTCCCGATTCTATGGTACCTATGCAGCTTGGTTTGTGGGCTAGAGAGTCTTCTGCATTCTTTTGCAGCTGGCACACTAAGTTATGATTGGCCAATTCATAGGGTATTTCCTCCTCCCCCAAGTATGGAGAATTAGGGTGGGGCAGGACCAAGACAGGGGCAACAGCACCCACTTTCATCCCTAGGAGACCTGGAATCCCTCACTATCTACCTAACACTATAATATTAATGATTTCCTACATATGATTGTACAGGTGAGGGGAAATGCCCTTTCTCCCAAAAGTTTGCTGAAAGATCAACTCATAATTAAGGCAGATTAATAAAATAAAGGTTTATTTACCATGCACATGGGGAGAATCACAGTGATTACTCAACCTCACAATGGGATCCAGATATTTTTATGCCTGTCTTTTAGAGGGGATGAGCAGTATAGGTAACTCTGTTTAGGGACAATAAATGGTTGCTGGGAGGGATGAATGGACGGGGAAAACAGATTGACTTGTACATGATTCTCTTAGCAAATTAAATTAACCTGAGAAACAGGTATTATATTTAAAATTGTTTGGGCCAGGTCCGGTTGCATTCTTGATCAGTTTTCTTGCAATATACTGAGATAACAGGGATGGGAAGGGAAGTCAAGTATTCTTTCGATCAGTTTGTTTATGCAGGTAGAGAGAAAGCCCCTTCCAAAGCTTTTTAATCTTGAAGGGACTTTAATTCAAAATATTCTTTATACTAAGGAGTCATATTTTGGGATGAAATTTCCTGAGCTCCTTCATGATATTTGTGCTGTGCTTATATAAGAGGATGTTTTTGAGGAACTCCTGTCTGAAATGCCATCATCTTCCTAATAAGCAGAAACACAGAGCTTTTAAAGGATGGGTTCTCAGCTTCAGGCAATTGCTGTTCAACTACAGTTGATGGTTCCTGACCATCCCAGTCTCCATTGAAGACAATCTCCTGACCTCGGTTTCTGATAAAACAACTCAAGAATATACAGCTCTTATAAAACAGTAACACAAGGGAGAATACAAAGTAACTAGGTAACAATCAACATGATGTCTAGAACAGTATCTCACTAATCAATATTAACATTGAATGTAAATGGAGTAAATGCCTACTATAAAGAATATAGATTGACAAAATGGATAAAAAAACATAAAGCAAATATCTGCTGGCTTGTATGAAACCATTTGACACACAAAGGTTCTCATGAATTCAAGACAAAGGGGTGGAAAAAAATATTCAGTGTGAATGGAAACCAAAATCAAACAGGAGTAGCTATTCTTATACCAGATAAAAGAGACTTTAAATGTACAACAGTAAATAAGGACAAAGATGGTCATTATATAATGATAAAGGGATCAATTCAATAAGAAGATGTGACAATTCTAAATATAGATGCACATAACACTGAAGCTCCCAGATTCATGAAACAAATACTACTAGACTTAAGAAATGAAACAAAATGCAACATAATAATAGTGGGTGGACTTCAACACTCTACTGACAGAACTAGACAGATCATCAAGGAAGAAACTCAATAATAAGAAAAAAAAATGGATGTAAATGGGTCTCTAGAACAAATGGACCTAACAGTCATTTACAGAATATTCTATCCCCAAACTGCAGAATATACATTCTTCTCATCAGCACATGGAACATTTTCCAATAGGCCACAAAACAAGTCTCAGCAAAATTTTAAAAATTGAAATCATACTATGTATCTTTTCAGACCACAGGGGAATAAAACTAGAAATCAATTCCAAGAGGAACTCTCAAAACTATGCAAATACATGGAAATTAAACAACTTGCTGCTGAATGATGTTTGGGTCAATGATAAAATCAAGATGGGAATAAAAAAATTTAGTTTAATGACAATGGTGACACAAGCTACCAAATCTCTGGGGTACAGCAAAAGCAGTAGTAAGAGGGAGGTTCATAGCACTAAATGCCTACATCAAAAAAAGGCAGAAAGATCATAAATTAACAACCTACTGTCACATCACAGGGAACTAGACAAACAAGAACAAACCAAATGCAAAGCTAGCAGAAGAAAAGAAATAACAAAGATCATAACAAAACTAAATGAAATTGAAACTGAAAAAAAAAAATACAAAAGACTAATGAAATAAAAAGTTGATTCTTTGAAAAGATAAAAGTGCCAGACCACTAACTATATTAACCAAGAAAAGAAGAGAAAGGGTTCAAATAAGCTCAATCAGAAATGATAAAGGAGACGTTACAACTGATACCACAGAAATACAAAAGATCATCTGAGGCTACTACAATATAAACACCTCTAGGCTCGCAAACTAGAAAATAAAGTGGAAATTTATGAATGTTTGGAAACACACAATCTCCCAAGCCTGAATCAGGAAGAAATAGAGATCCTGAACAGATCAATATCAAGTGGCAAGATTGAACCAGTAATAAAAAAATCTCCCAACAACAAAAAAAGTTGAAGACCAGACAGATTCACAGTTGAATTCTACAAGACCCACAAAGAAGAATTGGTACCTATCCTACTGAAATTGTTCCATTACATCAGTAGGGAGAGAATCCTCCCTAACTCATTCTACGAAGCCAGTATCACCCTGATACCGAAGCCAGGAAGGGACACAAAAAAGAAAGAAAACTACAGACAAATATCCTTCATGAACACAGATGCAAAAATCCTTAACAAAATAATAACAAATCAAATCAACAGGACATCAAAAAAGTAATTCACCACAATCAAGTGGGTTTCATCCCAGGTATGCAAGGATGGTTGCAAATAAACAAATTGATAAATGTGATTCACCATGTAAACAGAATTAGAAAAAAGTAGCATACGGTCCTACAAATAAATGCAGAAAGAACATTTGATAAAATCCAGCAACTCTTCATGATAAAAACCCTTAACAAACTAGGCATAGAAGGAATATATATCAAAATAATAAAGGCCATATATAACAAAGTCATAGCTAACATTATACTGAATGAGAAAAAGTTGAAAACATTCCCCCTAGAACTGGAACAAGACATGGATGCCCACTGTCATCACTTCTATTCAATATAGTACTGGAAGTCCTAGCCAGAGCAAACAGGCAAGAGAAAAAAAATAAAGTGCATCCAAATCAGAAAGGAAGAGGTCAATCTATCCCTATTTGTTGATGATGTGATCTTATATCTAGAAAACCCTAAAGACTCCTGCAAAGGACTCCTGGAATTAATAAATTCAGAAATTTCTCAGGTTACAATATTGATATACATGTATCAGTGTCATTTCTGTACACTAATAACAACCAAGTTGAGAATCAAATCAAGAACTCAATAATCTTCCCAATAGCTGCAAAGGTAATAAAATACCTAGGAATACACTTAACCAAGGAGGTGAAAGATCTTTACAAGGAGAGCTACAAAACACTGATGAACGAAATCGTTGATGACACAACAAATGGAAAACCATCCTATGCTCAAGGATTGGAAAAATTAATGTTGTTAAAATGTCCATAAATGCCCAAAGTGATTTACACATTCAATGTAATTCTCATCAAAATATCAATGTGATTTTTCACAGAATTAGAAAAAATAATCTTAAATTTCACATGGAATTAAAAAAGAGCCCAAATAGTAAAAGCAGTCCTAAGCAAAAAGAACAAATGTGGAACGACCAAATTACCCAACTTCAAATTATGCTACAAGTCTATAGTGACCAAAGCAGTATGATACTGGTATAAAAGTAGACAAAGAGATCAATGGAACATAATAAGAAACCTAGACATACATACAACCATATACCTTCTACCAACTGATCTTAGACAAAGCAGACAAAAACATACAGGGGGGAAGGCACATCCTATTCCATAAATGGTTCTGAGAAAATTGGACAACCACATGCAGAAGAATGAAACTGGATCTCTATCTCTCATCAGACACAAAAATTGACTCAAGATGGACTGAACACTTAAAGGTAAGACCTGGCACCATAACAATTCTAGAAGAAAACTTGGGAAAATACTTCTTGACATTGGCCTAGGCATAGAATTTATGACTAAGATCCCAAAAGCAAATACAGCAAAAATAAAAATAATTAAATGGGACTTAATTAAGCTAAAAGTTTCTGCACAGCAAAAGAAATAATCAGAGTAAATAGACAGCCTACAGAATGGGAGAAAATATTCACAAACTGTACATCTGACAAAGGACTAATATCCAGAATCTACAAGGAACTTGAACAAATCATCAGGAAAAAAAAACACAAATAACCGCATTAAAAAGTGGGCACAAGACATGAACAGAATTTTTTTTTCAAAAGAAGATAGATATATGACCAAAAAACATATGAAAAATGCTCAACATCACTAATCATCAGAGAAATGTAAATTAATAACACAGTGAGATCAGAATGGCAATTATTAAAAAGTAAAAAAAAACCATATTGGTGCAGATGCAGTGAAAAAAAACAATTATAGACTGCTGGTAGGAATGTAACTTAGTACAATCTCTGTGGTAAACACTATGGAAATTCCTCAAAGAACTAATAGTGGACCTACCATTCAATCCAGTAATCCCACTGACTACTGGGTATTTACCCAAAGGAAAAGAAGTTATTATATCCAAAACACACATGCACTTCTATGTTTATCGCAGCACAATTCACAGTTACAAAGATATACAATAAATCTAAGTGCCCATCAACGGACGAGTGGATAAAAAAATTTGGTAAGTATATACCATAGAGTACTCAGCCATAAAAAAGAATGAAATTATGTCTTTCCTAGCAACTGGGATAGAACTGGAAGCCCTTATCCTAAGCAAAGTATCTCAGGAACAGAAAAACCAATTCCATATGTACTCACTTATAAGTGGGAGCTGAATAATGGGTATCCATGATCATACAGAGTGGAAGACTTTCGAGACTCCGATGGGGCATGGTGGGAGGAGGGTGGGGGATCAAGAATTACCTATCAGGTACAATGTATAGTATTAAGGTGATTGTTACACTAAAATCCCTGATTTCACCACTATGCAATTCATCCATGTAACCAAAACCGCTTGTGCCCCCTAAATCAATTGAAATATTTAAAAACTCATCTTTTAATTTCTATAGAGAACCAAAACACCTTATGACACTGGCTTGCTTGAAGGCCATTGTTTTCATCAGGTTACCCATTCACTTTTTATGGCTGGCCAGGTGCCCAGAACTTTCCCTGCAGAAACTGAAGATTCTTTTTTATTTCTATGCTTGGGGGACCTGGGAGGCCCCTCAGAGGCATCCTTGCTCTGTCTCATTCAGGCTATGATCTGTGCATGTGAGAACAAGAGGTGGGGTGCTCTCTTCTTCTACCCAGACCCCACTCATGAGACAGGAGCTTTACCTTGGCATGGCACCACTGATTATACAGGGGCCTCGATTGCTCTTGTACTGGCTTGTGTGTTTTAGGCTCCATGACAAAAGGAGCAAGCCTGATGATCTGAGGTGGAGCTGAGGCGGCAACGCATCAACCCCACCCCCCCGACCCCCACACCATGGAAAAACTGTCTTCCACAAAGCTGGTCCCTGGTGTCAAAAGGTTGGGGACCACTGTGTTAAGGTATTATAATAGCTAGTTTATGTGCCTGTTTTGCCCACTTGTTTCTTTTGTTTCAATCATCTTTGTTTCTCTAATATTTAACACATTATTCACCATGAAGTAAGATGCTTTGAATGCACATTTGAATAATAGAAATATCCCTATTGAATATTTATTGATATGTATTGAACAATTATGTGCTTTCATGATCTCATTTTGTCTTTATAAAAACACTAATCTATTACTATTATCCTCATTTTACAAGTGAGTACACTAAGACATAGAAAAAGTAGCTTTCCCAAAGCCATAGAGTTAGTTCTTGACAGAGCCAGAGCCAGAGCCAGGACTCCACACTGATACCCAATATTTACTGTCTTCTATAATAACTATCAGGGTTTAGGGTCTGATGATGATGATAATTGACATACAATATTCCTTTATTTCTAGCAAAACTGAACATCCTGTTTATCTCCTCTGAACTTTACTAATGCTTTGCTTCTGATAAAAATATTCAAAGCTCATTCCACCCTCCCAGCCTTCAATTGACTGATCTCCAAGTTATGTTTGAAAATCTATATACAATCGGATATTTTGAAATTCTATTTTTGTTATTTATATTTTTCTAACTTTTTCTTATATGCCTTGTTTTCTCATGTGTGATTTTTGTTTGTGATCTCTTGTTTATTGGGGGGGCTCTCACTGTGGGAATACTATTTGACCTTGATTGAAGATGTGTTCCCTTGGAAGGGATTTGCTTTTACTATTGTCAACCTGAGTCAAATTTATGGTACTATGGTACTATCTTAGTCTAGGTTTGGGTATTTTTCAAATCATAGCAATATTGTACAATCAAACCTCAGCACAACATGAGGATTTGTATGTGGTTATTAATTCTCAATTTTCATAATCATATTCTTTTCTGACACATGGGTTTTATCTTGTCTACCCTTAACTGAGGGTATAGCTCTTCAAGGTCCTTAACTGTAAATTACAGCCTAAGTTTTGACTCCCTACCATGTGGAGAATTGCTTCTTATATTCACACAGCTATTAAAATCTGGATACAGAGATTAGCAAACATCCCCCAAAACGGCCTTAGCATCTGCCTTTGTAGTCTCTCAGTTTTTTTTCTAACCTCCAGTTTTGCTTTTGGTTCTGTCACTCTTTCATTTCTCTATTTAAAGTGCTTATCTCTGCATTTATTACATTTTTAAACCAAGTATTACAAGATGCTCAGATTAAAAATTTGTTCTTTCCTTTTCCAGGATATCTCATCTTGCCATATTGCTGGAAAACATTCTCAAGTACATTTTAAATCCAATTCTCATGAACAAGGTATAAAGAAAAGAACTACCACTTAATGAGTATTTGCAATGTTCTAGGGACATACAGGTTTTCTCATTTATTCACCCTAAAAAAAGAGATTTGATTTGCCTTCCGGGTGAAAGCAGACTCAGAGAAGCAAAGTAGCTTTTCTATGATCACATAGCTTGTGAGTGGCATAACAGGGATTTTAATCTAGGCCTATCTATATGACTGTAATCAAAGTTCATTACAACACACAAAGCACTTATCAACATAAGACAAAGTGTTGTTATCAAGAATGTATGGTAGATTCAACTAGTGGTCCACAGATATCATTTAAATAATACGACTGTGAAATTTTAAAGATTACTTCAATGCATTCCTTTCCCTCATATTCTAACCTCTATTTGTTCTAGCGAACTACTGAATTAATCAATCAAACTAGAAACATGACAGCTTTATTTACATAATAAAAAAGACAAGAGTTTTAAAGAATTTTTAAAAACTAGAAAATTTTTTATCATTTGTGTCATGGTTAGTGGGTTTAAGAGCCCACTTAATTAGGGGGATATATTAAATAAATCATACAAATTCTATTGCAGTTGTATCAACATTCAACAGTACCATGTTTAAGTGGTCACTTCCAATTTCTGACAGCTAGGTGGCAAAATCCAGAAAAGCAGAGTCTCTTCTTCAAATTTCTTTTGCATACATTCCAACTGCATAGCTATGGGCGTATAGTAGGATCAGTGCAATCTCTTAGATTTTTTGCTTTTTGGTTATTTATGATCTTTGGTCTGATGATGTCATTGTGCATACTTTTCCAAGTGTGCTTGAACTACACTCACTTTCATATATATTATTCATAATAAAATGCCCAAATAACCATTCAGAGAAGAATAACCACAAATGAAAATGTGATTTTTATTAAATGCGTTACTTGGTTTTGATCAAACGCAACTCTGGTCCCTATTAACTCGATGGTTAAAAAGTGGCCTGATTCCATTCTTAGTTTGCTAATTTTGATTTTATATTCCATTCTTAGCTTGCTAATTTTTATTTCCTTGAACTGTTTATGGCTGAGCATTGCCTCAATTGATTTGCTCTGTTGTTCCCTTTTCACTTGCCATTCAAAAAATATGTAGACATAAAATCATGAGCTAATAATTCAAATACAAGGTGCTGAATACCTGAGAATCCAAGGCAAAATGAAGATTTTGGCTTGATTTTAATAGTGTTAAGATATAGAGAAATTTGGAGAATAACTGCTTTTCTTAATATTTGAACAGCTTGACAATTTGTATGATTTTTACATAAACTGCTTTGGGAACACTTTCTCCTGCTTGTGTCAAAGAACATCATAAGTAATGTCAACATCACATCAAACTTTGAAAGTGACAGTGGTGAGAAAGGGAGGGATTTTCTTTATAATTGATTAACATATTTTATTACTCCCTGTTTCTCTTTCTCATTGACTCTTTGAGATAGCAAGTTACAAAAATTAGAAACATTAGTAAACTGGTTTCATGTTTCACAGATTGGTCAAAATATTCAACATAAAACATTGAATATCATGACTCCTTTAGGATTTATACACTTACATAAAGAAATGCTACAAAAAATGTATATAGATTCTAGTGGTTCATATCATTAAGAATAATATTTTGCTAAAAATGTTAAGTAATATACTTTTGCCTCAAGTGGGAATAAATCTGAACAACAACAGTAGTAACTTTCAAATTAGCCATACTATTGCAACAGAGTGAGTGGCAAGAGGTCATTTTCTAATTTCATTTAGCTTTCTCTTTTGAGAATAAAGGTTACATTTACTTCAGTAAAAATATATTAATGCTAAAGCAAACTACCCATGGGTTATCCTAACTTCTCATTATATGTGTACCAAGTCATATTAAATTTTCCCATAGCCTTATTCTTACCAGAACTTTAAATAAAAAATCACAATATAATTTGCATTTAAACTTCAAGTAAAATGAGTGCTTTTGAAATCACAGGAATATATACACATGCTATGACTGTATGAATTAAAAAATGGTTCACTGATCAACACCTAAGTGCACATATAGGAATAACATTTATTGGGCGTCGGGTAGATGGGAGGGGAGAGGAGGGGATGAGTACATACATACATAATGAGTATGATGCACACCATCTGGGGGATGGACACGCTTGAAGCTCTGACTAGGGGAGGAGGGGGGAAGGGCAACATACATAACCTAAACATTTGTACCCCCACAATATGCAGAAATAAAAAATAAATAAATAAATGGTCCTACAAACTGATAACTAAATATAAAAATATTTTTCAACCATTTGTTGTTTACATTTTGGGGGATGGGGCAAAGAGCCTTAAACTCTTTGATAAATGGAAATTTATATCCAGAAATAGTGTACAAATCTTATGGCTAATATAAGGTATAACTGATGTATAATTCTTTGAAATTGTTGCCTTTTAAATTATACATTTTAATATCTTATAAAACTATTTGACTAAAATAATTTTAACAAGTAATGCTTTTTTAATTTTTGAGACACACATTTTAAGAATTTGGTCCTACATCATATTATTATCATTTTCAAGATACAGAAAATATAAATAATTATACAGAGGATATACATACACCAGTCACCTAGATTCTAAAATTAACATTTAATATAGTTGCTTATCACATTCATCTATCCATCTACCTCTCAATCCATCCATGAATGTATCTTATATTTAATGCATTTCAAGGTAAATTGCAGACAGCAGAAAAATTCGCCTATAACATATTAAATTTTAATTTCTTGTGCTCTTCCATTAAAAGTAATGTCCCCTTTGCCTGAACAAGGGTATGCAGTTGATTTCCAATGAGGAATGAAGAGCTGTGCGCTCTAGACCAGGATTTAGCAAACTACAGCCCATGTACAAAATCTGGTGCATTGCCTGCATTATTAAATACATTTCTATTGGAACATAGTTATATTCATTTATTTAACTATTCTTTATGATCATTTTGGCACTGCAGTGGCAGACTGGTCTAGTAGTAACATAGACCATATAGCCCTCTAAGCCTAAAATATTTACTATCTGGCACTTTTACAGAGAAAGTTTGATGACCTCTATTTTTATCCAATTCTGTCCCCCAATTCCCCTGTGATGTACAGCCAATATTTTCACCAAATTAGAATTAAGGTTTGTTTCCTCATGCACAAAACATGGAATTGTGCTAACTGATCTCTCTCATTTTTTTTGATTCCTCATCCTGTATTTCTTTCTTTCTCTTATTCTTCCCATTAAAGAGTCATTGAACTTCCTTTGCCCTATTGCATGTTAATGGGTAGAATTCCTTCTTCCCCTCTAATTAATAATCCAACATAGATCCTGGCATGCTAACAAAGTTTCAAGTTTTATTAAAATAAGTCTCCTAATCTTCAGGTCACCTTATATCTTTATTGAATAAGGACTCTCCTTAGAGCCACATCCTACAATTTCTCTCAGTTTAATGCTAGAATTCTGACTTTCTACAGTAAAATTCACTATAACTTCCCCAGATTAATTCATGCACAATTATGGAGGAAAATCAGAATCGTTATGTATGCATAGCTGCAAATCATCTCTCCCAATTAACATATTTTCATTAGACTGACTTAGTGTTTAATACCAAATTTCCTAGGGCAAACATAACTTCCAATGTAACATTTTTGTCTATATTTATATCTACAAGACATTTAGAGATAGAAATCTCTCCAATACATTTTTAGTAAAAAAGTCATGGTAAAGCCTTGACTTACAAGTAAAATCCATTCTGAATTTCAACAAAGAGGATTTGTTCCTTAGATATTTATGGCATTGAGTGTGGAATTCTTACTTTTCTTTGTCATTATTCATTTGTTTTGAGAGCATTTCCACAGAACTTGTCACGTGTTGTTTTTTCCTTACTGAACAAGATTGTGGAGAAGGAAGCAAAGGGAGAGACAAAAGAGATTACAATGGAAGAGAAACTGATACTGCTTACATATTAGTTGCTAGCCATACTAAACATATTATTTGATGATTAGAAAAAAATTCGGTATTTGACATAGCAATGTGATAATATATCTAGGTAGATAAATCTATATATTTACATGTTTGTCTATGTATCCATGTGTTTATTGATCTATTCATCTACCTGTGGTTTTATTACATTTTATAAAATTGGAAGGGAGTATGCATTAGATGTGCAGCACTTAAATATTTTGCCCATTTAAAATAACTGGACGTTACCCAAGTTGGCTTGTATCCCACTGATTATAACTAAAAACTCCGATATTATTCTCTCATCTTGATGCTTTCAATAAATCACACTCTCCATTTAACCCTGGGTTTAAACTTTAACCAAATAATTTTGCTCTCACATATAGAAGAAGAAAGAAATCAATTTGTGCTTATTAAGGTAATTAGCTAAACGTTGAGAAAGGTACAGGCTATTTCGTAATGACTACTGCTGTGAGTTGAGTTCTGTGGAAAGCAGACTCTGAGATGGAGTTTTCCATGCAGGAGTTTAGTAAGAAGTGCTGTTAGACTCAACACCTGAGGAGGGGGAGATAAGGAAGCAGGATTGAGCAGAGGGAGAAGTTAGGCTGCAACACAGTCCTAAAGACAAGCTTGACCAATGCCCATGAGTATTTCTGCTGCCAGAATATACCTTCAGAGTTATCTGGAGTAAGACTGAGAGGCCAAGAATTTACAGGCCTATATTGGCCTAATACTTGATATATACCAATCTGGAAAGAGGACCAACCTTAGAGGAAGTGGCTTTCTGCAGTTGAGACAATCCCTGAAGAGACTGACAGCCAAAGGCATTGTGTCCACAGCACTCTCAGCAGCTCAGACAGTAAGTCCTTCATTAAAGAGGTATCTGGGTGTACATCACAATGGTCCTACAACTAAACTATTTGGACATAAGCTGCTACTAGTTTCATGTCAGTAACTATTTCTGAATGTGTCCCAGTCTAAACTGGGTCCCTTGCCCACTGCCCAGTGAAGGCCAATATACTGAGAAGGGGGGGGCGTGGGGGCGGGTTGCAGCAGAGAAACAGTTTTATTTTGCAAAGTGCCAGGTGAGGAGATGGAAGTAATTTCTCAAATCCATCTCCCTGAGAATTTGGGAAAAGGGTTTTTCAAGATAGTTTGGCTGGCAAAGGGTTAGGGAATGGGTCTCCTGATTGGCTGAGGATGAGCTCAGAGATTTAGGAAGTGAGATTATCTTTCAGTTAGGAGATTTCCTGGGTAGAGTGGCCTTAAGGTTGTTGGATCCATTCCCACTCCTATCCACAGGTCTTGTTGGCATCAGTAGGTCTTCCCAGAATGCAGAGTCTGAAAAATACCTCAAAGTCCAGTCTTAGGATTCACAACAGCATTGTTATCTATAGAGTCACAAGTTTGGGGATTTACGAGAGCAATATTATCTATGGAAGTAGCGGGGGTGAGTCACAAACCTTGCACCTGTCAGGGAGGATAGTGTCGTTAAGCTGTAACCAGTTACAGCAGCAAGGAAGTTGGGGAGCAATGGCTGGTTAACTTCTGGCTTCATCTATACTTTTATAAAAGTCAGACTTTTATTACTGTTTATACCTTATGGCTCTACATTATTTTTAATGTTGACAGTTTTAAATGTATTTATGTTTCCCCAAAATGTATAATAGCTCATCAAAAAGTAATCATAAGATACCAGGTTAAGAACTATATCAGTTTATCCTTATATGCGGATATCGATTTCTGAAGTGAGGATCAGAAATTATTCTTCAAAATAATAAAGAAATTAGTGACTATTAGAAATGGTGTTTATCTTCAGACTATGAAAATGCTACATTAGAGGACAATGAGTGACCATTTTTAGGGTCTGCCTTTTTAAATTACTAATGTCTGGTATATAGGATAAAAGAATGTAATAATGGAACTGATTATCTTAACTTGCACTTTAGGAGCCAAAAGACAACAAAATTCATGAATTCATTCAGATATTATAGTTAATGATGCCTTTTGACACATGCGTAATAAATGCTGAAAATTGTCTTTCTTCACACTATCATGTAGGGTGGCTACTTCTACTCATTATCAGTCAAAATAATCAACTAAGACTATTGATAAATTGGATTCCATTTTCAGCGAAATTAATTGTGCAATGTGCTTTAAATGCATAGTTGCTTGGTGCCTAGCAACTAAAAAGTGATTATTGCATAGAATTTCATGTCGATGTAACTTTATGTAAAGTATAAAATGTAAACTTTAAAGAACATCATCTCAGAAATTGCCTGGTAGCTTTTCCAACTATGATTCTTTTTCTGCCTTGTTAAAATGTATCAGAGGTGTCTTTATTATTGCTGTTACTTTTTAATAATTTTCTCACAGTGTTTTAACTATTGACATTTTTTATAATTTCCATGTTTTAAATAAGCAAGCAGAAAATAATATTATTGATCTGATTATAAGCACACAGTGCACATCTATTATTATATCTTTAAAAACTGGCTTGTAGCTGGGTGTAGTGGCTCACTCCTGTAATCCCAGCACTTGAGAGACCAAGGCAGGAGGATCGCTTGAGGTCAGAAGTTCAAGACCAGCCTGGACAATAGTGAGACCTCATCTCTACAAAAAAATAAAAGGAAAAATTAGCTTGGCATGGTGGCACATGCCTGTAGTTAGATACTCAGGAGACTGAGGCAGGAGGATCTCTTGAGCCCAGGAGTTTGAGGTCACAGTGAGTTATGACGATACTACTGCACTCTAGCCCAAGCAACAGAGCAAGAAGATGTCTCAAAACAAAACAAAATAAAATAAAACAAACAAACGAAAAAACAAATTGACTTATAATAGTGAATTTGAATTCCTTATTACCTATAATAATTTTAATACTGATTGATTTTATTCTATTATACATCTATTTTTATTTAAAAAAAACAAATTTAAACAATTATGAAGCAAAATTTAAATAAAAACCAAACACTACCAAGCAAATAAACAAGCCTACTCATCGATTCTAGAGACAATAATAATATCACCTCTTTACCTTGTTTAGTTTTATTTTTTTATTTCAAAATATTAAGGGCTTGCAAATATTTTTGTTACATGGATAGCTTTTGTAATGCTTCAGTCAGTGCTGTAAGTGTCCCCATCACCCAAATAGTGTTCATTGTACCTTATAGATAGGTTTTTGCCCCTTCCTTCCCCCTCCTCCCCTCCACTTGATTTCCAATGACTTTTACTTCCCTCTGTGCACATGTGTGCACCTCGGTTAGATCCAATTTTTTAGAGAGTATGTGTAGTGTATGCTTTTTCATTCTTGAGATACTTCACTTAGGATAACGGTCTTCAGTTCCATCCAAATTGCTGTAAAAGGCATTGATTCATCCTTTTTTATGGCTGAGTAGTACTCCATGGCACACATATGCCACATTTTATTTTTTTAATTTTTCTGTTTTGTTTTTTTGCCACAAGTATGTATGTATGTATGTATGTATGTATGTATTGATTTTCATTATTTTTTTTATTTCAAAATATTACAGAGTACAAAAGTTTTTGGTTAAATGTATAAATTTTGTTATGTTTGAGTCAGGGTTATAAGTGTGCCCATCATTCAGATAGTGTTCATTGTACCCGTTAGGTAGGTTTTCATCTGTCACCTTCTCTCCCCCTCCTGCTAGATTTGCACTGAAATTTACTTCCTTCTGTGCACATGTGTGCTCATCAGTTAGTTCCAATTTAACAGTGAGTACATGTGATGTTTCTTTTTCATTCTTGTGATACTCGACTTAGGATAATGGTCTCCAGTTCCATCCAAATTGTTGCAAAAGACCTTCATACATCCTTCTTCATGGCTGAGAAGTATTCCATAGTATACATATGCCACATTTTGTTAATCCCATCATGAATTGATGGGCCCTTGGTTTGATTCCACATCTTTGCAATTCTGAATTGTGCTGCAATAAACGTTCAAGTGCAGGTGTCTTTTTGATAAAATGACTTATTTTCCTTTGGATAAGTACCCAGTAGTGAGATTGCTGGATCAAATGGTAGGTCTACTTTTAGTTTTACTTTAGTTCTCCATACCAGGGAGATGCATGCTGGTCCCAAGTTGCCTATGGAGTGCTCAAGCAGGTTTGATGTCCCTCTGCTTTGGGGTGTGCCTTGCTCTGATGGAGCAGCCAGTCAAGCAGCACCATGGAGGGCCGGTGAGCAGGGACCTCACAGTTACACTTACTCCTCTGCAGGTCTTCAAGAAGAAATGTTTGAGCCCCACTGTCTTTGGAAGCCTCAACAGTGGAGAAGCAACCACTCTTGAGAGCCCCAGCTCTAACATCTCTCTTGGCAGCTGCAGGCGGGGGAGGGAAGGGGAGGAAAAGAGTCTGGATGGAGGAAAGCTAGCACTCTGGTCATCTCTGTCCCCCTCTCTGGAAGGCAGCCCCCCCCAGAATGTCTATGCTCTGGGATCACATAGATCCCCAGGGACCCACTGGCCCCCTGTGGCTCCTGCAGTCTGGGCTGGAGTTGGGAAATGTTTGTGTGGGAACGAGCAAGATGAAAAATGATGGGCTAAAACCCTGTGGAGAGGACGAAGGCACATGGTGGGTGGAGAAACAATATGGAACCTGCCATCATGGCTTGGGTCTGTGGTGACAGAAAGTGCCCCAAGGGGACTGGCAGCCTGGTGCTTTTTTCTCAAGCATCTCCCAGTTCACTGGTGGCAGCAGCTTTTGGGCTCCTGAGGGTAGAAAGGCTCTCCAGAAGTTTGGGAGCCTTCTGACTGCCAGAGATGGGAAGGAGAGAGAAACAAATCGCTCCACCTACCCTTTTCTCTGGAATCCAAGCCTCTCAGACATTGATCTCTGTCAGTATCTTGCTCCTTGTTCTGCTTTGAAACTTCTTCCCATGGAATCTCTGGTAGGTTCTGGCACTTTTCCCTTGGAATTACACCTAATCCATGATTGTTTGTTTGTTTGCTTTTTCTTTTTTGCTAAAAGGTTTCCTTCTTTTTGAGACAATCTGGCTGCTCATGTCTCTGGTCAGCCATCTTGTCCCAAATCCACTACATATAACACATTTTATTAATTCACTCATGAATTGATGGGCAGTTAGGTTGATTCTAGGTCTTTGTAACCATGGATTGTGCTGCAATAAATATTTGAGTCCAGGCATCTTTTTGATAAAATGACTTCTTTTCCTTTGAGTAGATACCCAGTAGTGGTATTGCTGCATTGAGTGGTAGGTCTACTTTTACTTCTTTGAGAAATCTCTATACTATTTTCCACAGAAGTTGTACTAATTTGCAGTCCCACCAACAGTGCATAAGTGTTCCTTTCTCTCTCCATCCATGCAAGCATCTATTGTTTTTGGACTTTTTAATAAAAGCTATTGTAACAGGGGTAAGGTGATATCTCATTGTGTTTTTAATTTTCATTTCCCTGATGATTAGTAATGTTGAGCATTTTTTGATGTGTTTGTTGGCCATTTGTATGTCTTCTTTTGATAAGCTTTATGTAACCCATTGTATGACTGTCTGACAGGGACTATCAATGTAGGGCTGCCATTTCAGTCCCCTGATGTGTTCTGTTTATTGCCAGTGGTAGCAATGTTGTTGCTGTGCAGAAGTTTACTCATCTATGATCCCTAGTGCACCCTGCTACCTTTCTGTCCTTTCCCTTCATATTCTATCTGTTCATTATGTAAATTTGATTCAGTGTTTTGGAGAAGTTTTCCTTTTTTTTCTGAAATAGAAAAACACATTTTACTCCAGAAGAAGTCTTATAAACATTTTCAGGAATATTTTCCTTTTTTTCTCTATCAATTCTATAGTGAACCCATACTGAAATCTGATTTTATTGTTTTCCTGTAATGCTTTCCTGTCATAGGTGCTGATATCTGCTTTCTTAACAGAGTAGGGTATATCCTTTTGATGATTATCACTATACTAAAAAGGAAGTGTAGTTACACACTCTAACTGTGATATGCAGAGTAATGTTACTATGTTATCATTGTTAAAGCAGCCATTACAAGAAACTTTCTTGTTTCTAAATGATGTCCCCCCCGAAAACTTTACTCATGCAAATTATAATGTCCTTGTGCTCACTCCCCTGCCCTGTTAATCTCTATTTTGCTTCAGCTTTGGCCTCTACATTATAAACCATATATTTCCAATAGAGTTACCTCTACTGCTGGCAGAGCACACTTCTCAAAATACCAGTCACTTTGATCTTTTGCCTAAAAATGCAGAAGGTAATGTAGTGTAGATGAAAAAAGAACACTGAGCATTTAGTCAGGTGCCCTGAATTTTATTAGTTGTGTAATTTTCTGAAGATTCTGAATGGCTCTGGTTTTATTTCCTCATCTATAGCACAGCATGCCTGTCACAAATTGAAGTTTAAATGAAAAATGTCTATTTTGCTGTGTAAACTATACATCATTTACTGTCATTTTACAAGTATAACCAATTACTATCACATCTAGTCCAAATCCCATTGCCATTTTTCAGAGCCTTCTAAAACTTGACCTCATACTATTCACCCAGCATTACTTACCACTGCACCTCCATCATGACCAGTCTCTGTTGTCACCAGACAAGGTTTCTCCTATTCCTTTGCAAAATTACAATAAACATTTATTTTAATTCCTGTATTTTTGTTCATCTTCTTTCACCTGGTTTTTTCCCTCCAATTTCTCCTCTGACATGAAAATATTATCAATGTTAGAAATAGACACCAAATAAAGACATAGAATTCATCTTATAAATTATTAGAGCCATTAAGTAATAAGGCATCAAGCAGAGGGGAGCCTTGGAAGTGAAGAGGTGCTATCGATAAAAAAAGATACCAGTGAACACAAGGACTGATGGAAACAGTGGTGTCAAAACTGTCTCTACAATTTTGAGCCAGGTGAGTTGGAAAGGGTAGGTACCATCAATAAAGACTAAAAACAGAGGACAGATAATGAGTTTGTTTCTGTTCTTTGAGACTTTGCTCATGTAATTTTTGTCAGGACATCCAGGAGAATACATCTGACAGGCTTGAACTCAAACAAAAAGTGGCAACTGAAATTTTATATTCATAGTTTTATGCCCAGATGTCATCGTTTGAATCTTTATTGTATATCCCTGGTGAAACAGATAAAATACTAGGCAACATTATCCAAGGTCCTTCTTGACTTTGTACTTCTAAAACTCAGATGCTACAATCTCATTGGCATGGCTTTAGCCTCAAATAAAACAAGTAGCATTTTAACCTAGTGTTGGCTACTATTTATCAAAAATTACCAAATCCCCAAATATCTGTTCCTCTTGGTTTCTCCCTAAGTTCTATTCAGCAAATTGCATAATTTGGGATTTATCCATTCAGCCCTCCATATTTTGGTACTAATTTTGGAATTAGGATTGTTTCTGTTACAGTTGTAAAAAGACCAAAATCAGACTGGATTAAGCAACTAAGTATATATTTAGTTCACATTACTGTAAATTTAAAAGCAGCTTCAGACATGGTTGGATTTAAAATTTTAAAAAGGCGTCAGAACTGAGTTTCTTTTCATCTCTTGTTCTGTGTAAGCTTCGTTTCAAGGTTGCATGTGGTTGCTCTAAGGATTCGGTATCTTCTTTCATAGGGCATTTGACTATACCTGTTACCATCCTTCTAGACTCAAGTAGATGAGTAAAGTAGTCTAAGAATTTAAATTTTTGATTAGTTATAGATGGATAGAGTGTGGTAAAGTCAATGTGGCCACAGGAGGAAATTAGAACAAGGCTTGAAAGGAAGTTTATTATGGTCACAGGTCACAGAGAAGGGGTAACCACATTCCACACAGGGCCACAGAGTGGTTTTGGTCAGGTGGCAAAAGACAGGAGGAAGAAGTTGAAACCAGAGCTCTTATAGGGGGTTCCGTGGAAAAGTCAAGCCAGGGCAGAGTTATCAGGTTAGGATAGGCTAGTTTGAATAATTTCAGTGGGCTTTGGACTCTAGGTGGTCTCTAGTTGTCTGGTACCTGGCCCTAGGGTGATTTAGGGTAGAGGAAATATGGGTTTGGTGTGTGAAAGTTAGGTAAGGAAGTGGTTGGTTATACAAACTGGGATTAGTTGGTTTGCATATGAAAGACTTGCTCCAGTTTCAAGGCTTTTGCTATCCCTAAGAAAGTTCGAGCTCTTAAAGGGACAGTTTCTTCCTGGCCAGAAAGCATTTTAATATGTTAAAGCATCCTAGAGTACAGAAAACGAAAATGGCTAATACATAAAGAAAGCCTTCCTTTTAATTTCTAATATTTCTTACAAAGGTTCTCACTGTTTGTTTTTTTTTTTTTTTCATCACATATCCACTGCTTAAAAAATAACTTTGGACGATGTGGTAGTACTTATTTAGTTTCTTGAGGCACCTCAGTACTGTTTTCCATAATGGCTTTCCTGAATTACATTCCCACCAACAGTGTATGAGCATTCCACATTTTCCCCCGTGTCCTCATCACCATTTGTTATTTTTTTGTCTTTTTGATATTAGCCATTCTAACTAGGGTGAGATAATATCTCACTGTGGTTTTAACTGCTGGGTATATATCCAAAAGAAAGGATATCAGTATATCAAAGTGAAATCTGCACTCCCATGTTTATTGCAGCACTATTCACAATAGCTGAGATATGGAATCAACCTAAGGGTGCATCGGTGGATGAATGGATAAAGAAAATGTGGTATGTATACTCAATGGAATATTAGTAAGTCATAAAAATTATGAAATCCCATCATGAACAGCAACATGGATGGAACTGGAGGACATTATGTTAGGTGAAATAAGCCAGGCACAGAATGATAAATGTTACGTGCTTTCCTTTCACTCACATGTGGAAGCTAAATAAGTTAATGTCATGAAGGTAGAGAGATGAACGGTAGTTCCAGAGCCTGGGAAGGAAAGGGAAGATGAAGAGAAGTTGCTTAAGAGGTACAAAAATACAGTCAGATAGAAGAAATAAGTTCTAGTGTCCGATAGTACAGTAGGAAAATTATAGTTAACAATTTATTGTATATTTCAAATTAGAAGAAAAAACTTATAATGTTCCTAATACACAAAAAAGATAAATATTTCAGGTGATGGATTTCCCAATTACCCTGATTTGATCATTACACATTGTATGTGTGTATTGAAATATCATATGTAACACATAAATATGTACAACTATTACATGTCAATTTAAACAATCACTTTTTTCAAGGGAATGCAAGGCACTTATTCGATTCTTGAAAGAAATGTTGAGCCCCAATCAAAAATTTAATAATGAGAACTGTAGGAAAATGAATCTCCAAACAAATATTGTGAGTTATTGCTGGAGAATGATGAAATGATTATTCTGAAGGCCAACATTAAGTATATACTATGATGTGTGTAAGTGAGGTTTAATTTGTTGTTATGGGGTTATAAATAAAAATATTTGTACTTTATAAACATATTTTATTTGAACAGCCTGAACTTTTTGAGATGGAGATCAGTCTAAAAAATTTCCATTCTCTGCAAACCAGTTTACTGATGCGATTTCACCTGTGAAAATCAAAACTCATAACAGGGGTGTCTTCTACCATTAAGGGTGCTTCTTGGGTCTTGAAAAATTTATCTTAGTCTTAAAAAGAATTAAACATGTTTTCATGATTGTTTCAGCTTTAGTAACAATTCTGAGAAATAACTGATTATAATGGGGCTTCTATACTTTTAAAGTGTTGACTATAAACCTATTTTATGAATATGTCATACATCATTTCTAAGTTATGTGTGTGTTTTAAAATGTACTCCGGCTTCAAATATCAGGATTGGTACAGTTTTAAAGTGTAGTAGTAATTTATAGGAAAACCAAAAAATGATTTCAATGACAATACTATTTCTTTTTTTAATTTCAAAATTTTAAGGGAGTACAAATGTTTTTGTCACATGGATACACTGTATAATGCTAAAGTCAAGGCTTTCAGTGTGCCTATCACCAGGACAGTGTTCACTGTACTCAATAGGTAAATTTTTTTGTTATTGTTTTTGTATTCTTTTTTATCATAATTCTTTTTTGTTTAAATTCAGGATATTATGAGGGTACAAACATTTTGGTTACATGAAATGCATTTGCCTCGCCCAAGGCAGGGCCACAAGCTTGTCCTTCCCCCATACAGTGTGCCCGTCTCCATTAGCTGTGGATTTACCCCTCCACCCCCCAACCCCCTCTACCTGACTGGTACCCAGTGAGTATTACTACCACATGAACACCTTAGTGTTGATCAATTAGTACCAATTTGATGGCGAGTACATGTGGTGCATGTTTTTCCATTCTTGTGATACCTCACTTAGGAGAATAGCCTCAATCTCTATCCAAGATAATATAAGAGGTGCTAGATCACCATTGTTTTTTGTAGTTGAGTAGTACTCCATGGTATATATATACCACATTTTATTAATCCACTCATGTATTGATGGGCATTTGGGTCGTTTCCACATCTTTGCAATTGTAAATTGTGCCGCTATAAACATTCAAGTGCAGATGTCTTTATTATAGAATGTCTTTTTTTTTTCTTTTGGATAGATGCCTGGTAGTGGGATTCCTGCATCAAATGGTATTTCTATTTTTAGCTCTTTGAGGTATCTCTAAATTACTTTCCACAGGTGTTATCTCTCCCCCCTTCCCTTTTTTAGTTTCCAATGCCCTTTACATCTTTTTATGCCTGTGTGTAGCCATCATTTAATTCCCACTTATTAGTGAGAACATGTGGTATTTGTTTTTCCATTCCTGAGATACTCCACTTACAACAGTGGTCTCCAGTTTCATTCAAGTTACTGTGAAAGATATTATTTCATTTCTTTTTATGGCTAAATAGTATTCCATGGTGTGTGTGTGTGTGTGTGTGTGTGTGTGTGTGTATCACATTTTCTTTATCCACTCATGAATCGATGGGTACTTAGGTTGATTTCATATCTTTGCAATTGTGAATTGTTGTTTATCAATGACAATACTATTTCAAATACTAATGTTGCCACTAAAAGTCAATTTCTCAAGTTTATGTTGCTTATCAGTCTTTAAAGTACTACTGATAAAATTAGCATATAAGACTCAAAAGATTCATCAGTTTTCATATCAATTATTTGGAATATTATATGCTATTTAATACATGATCGACTCATCTTTGACAAAAGATGAAGGCAAGACAATAGAGAAAAGTTAGTCTTTTCAACAAATGGTGCTATAACAACTGGACATCCATCTGCAAAAAAAGTGAATCTAAACACAGACCTTAGACCCTTCACAAAAATTAACTCAAAGTGGATCACAGACAAAAACATAAAATGAAAATCTATTAGATACCTAGCAGATAGCATAAAAAAATCTAAATGACCTTGCATTTAAAAATAACTTTGTAGATATAGCACTAAAGGCATGATCCATGACCAAAATAATTGATAAACTAGGCTTTATTAAAATTAAAAACTTTTTTCTGCAAAAGATATTGTCAAGAGAATGAGAAGACAAGCACAGATTGGGAGAAAATATTTGCAAAAGACATATCTGACAAAAGCCTCATCCAAAATATATATATAAAAAAATATTCTTCAATCTCAAAATAAGAAAACAAACAACCTGATTACAAAACACGTACAGCAAAGGAAACAATCAACAGAGTGAAAAGACAACCTACAGAATGGGAGAAAATATTTGCAAACTGTTCATCCAACAGGGGATTAATATCCAGAATATATAAGAAAGTCAAATATCTCAATGGCAAAAAACCCAAATCAATTTAAAAATATCTGAAGAGGTATTTCTCAAAAGAAGACAGAAAAATGGCCAAAATACACACACACACACACACACACACACACACACACACACAAACACACACACGCACACAAAATGTTCTGCAACACTAATCATCAGGGAAATGCAAATTAAAACCACAATGAGGTATCATCTCATTCCAGTTACAACAGCTATTATCAAAAAGACAAAAAGTAACAAATACTGGCAAGGATGTGAAGACAGAGGAAATCATACAGTGTTGGTGGGAACGTAAATTAATATAGCCACCGTGGAGAACATGTGGAGTTTAACTGAAAAGCTACAAATAAAACTACCATATGATCTAACAGACCCACTACTGAGCCTTTATCCAAAGGAAAGGAAATAAGTATCAATATATTGAAGAAACGTCTGCACTCTCACGTTTATTGCAACAGTATTCACAATAGAAAATATATGGAATCAATGTAGGTTTCCAATAACAGATGAATGGATAAGGAAAATGTCATATATATACACGATGAAATACTATTGAGCCATAAAAAAAATAAAATTCTGTCATTTGCAGCAACACAGATGGAACTGAAGGATATTATGTTAAATGAAATAAACCAGGAAAAGAAAGTTAAACACCACATATTTTTTATTTATATGTTAAAGCTAAAAAATAGTTGATCTCATGGAATTGAAGAGTAGAACAGAGGCTGGGAAGCGTAGGGGGGAGGAGAGAGAGAAAATTACCGCTAGATAGGAGAAATAAGTTCTAGTGTTCTATAGCACTGTAGGATGCCTATAGTTAACAATAATGCATTACATAGTTTTGAATAGCTAGAAAGAAGATATTGAATGTTCCCAACACAAAGATATTATAAATGTTTGAGATGATGGATATGCTAATTACCCTGATCTGATACTATATATTATGCGCATCCAAACACCATTATGTACCCATAAATATGAACAATTATTATGTTAATCAAAAATAAAATTAAATCTCATAAAAAATCTGAACAGACACCTCGCTGAAGTATATATAGATGGCAAATAAGTATGTGAAAACGTGCTCAACCTCACATGCCATTTGAGAATTGCAAATTAAAACAACAATGAAATACAACTGCATACCTATTAGAATGGCAAAAATCCAAAACACTAACATCAAATACATCAAATTCTGGGAAGGATGTGGAGCAACAGGAACTCTTACTGTTTGTTAGTTGAAATAAATAAAAAATGGTAAAACCACTTTGGAAGATGTTTTGGCAGTTTCTTACAAAACTAAACATATGCTTAGTATACAATCCAGATATCCCATTTCTTGGTATTTATCCAAAGAAACTGAAAATGTGTTTACACAAAATTCTGCACACGAGTATTTATAGCATCTTTATTCTTAATTGCCAAAACTTGGAAGCAATCAAGGTGTCCTTTAGCAAGTGAATGGATAAATAAACTGTGGTACATCTAGACAATGGAATATTATTATTCAGTGAAAAGAAATGTGCTATCAAGGCTATGAAAAGACAGAAAAGTTTAAATGCATATTACTAAGTAAAAGAAGCCAATCTGGAAAGGTTACATACTGTATGATTCCAACCATATGACATTCTGGAAAAAGGCAAAACTATGGATACAGTAAATCTATCAGTCATTGACAGGGGTAGGTGGGGAGGAAAGAATGAATTGGCAGAACACAGAGGATTTTTAGAGCGGTGAAACTACTCTGTATGTTACTGCAATGGCAGGACATGTCATTACGCGTTTGTCAAAACCCATAGAATGTCCAGCACCAAGAGTGAAATCTAACGTAAGCTATGGATTTGGAGTGATAATGATGTGCCAATGTTGATTCATGGATTGTAACAGATGTACCACTCTGGTGGGGGATGTTGATAGTCAGGGAGTCTGTTGCATGTGTGGCAGCAGGGCAGATACGGGAAATCTTTCTACCATCTGCTCAATTTTGCTATGAACATAAAACTACTATAAAAAGTAAAGTGTATTAAAAATGCATGTACATATGCTCCTATATTTCAGTCTTTAAATAACCAAGATATATGTAGAAATGAGAGGAAATATAATAATAAGCATCTAATATGGACCAGTTTTAAAACATTTTGACTCCAAATCAGTCTCTCTTCCACAAACCATTCATGTGATCTTCAGCAAGTTGCTTTTTTTTTGTTGTTTTGTGCCTTGTGGGCAAAATGAAGGGACTCTACTAAGAGGTTGACAAACTACAGCCCATGGGAAAAATCTGGCCTGTCACCAATTTTTATACAGCCCATTAGCTAAGAATAATTTTTTACATCTTTCTTTCTTTTTTTTTTTTTTTTTTTTTGAGACAGAGTCTTGCTCTGTTGCCCAGGCTAGAGTGCTGTGACATCAGCCTAGCTCACAGCAACCTCAAACTCCTGGGCTCAAGCAATCCTTTTGCCTCAGCCTCCCGAGTACCTGGGACTACAGGCATGCACCACCATGCCCGGCTAATTTTTTCTGTCTATATATTTTTAGTTGTCCAGCCAATTTCTTTCTATTTTTTTAGTAGAGACAGGGTCTCGCTCTTGCTCAGGCTGGTCTCGAACTCCTGCGCTCAAACGATCCGCCTGCCTCGGCCTCCCAGAGTGCTAGGATTACAGGCGTGAGCCACCGCGCCCGGCAATTTTTTACGTTTTTAAATGGTTGGAAGAAATCAGTAGAACAATATCGTATAATACAAGAAAATTACATAAAATTCACATTTCATTGTCTACAGATAAAATTTTATTGGAATATAGCCACAGATATTTATGTGTTATCTATGTCTGCTTTTGTGGTTCAACAGCATAGTTGAGTAGTAGACCAAAACCAGATAGCCACAAAGCTTCACCTATTTACTTTCTGACATTTTACAGAAAAAGTTTGGCAATCTCTTTACTGGGCCAATAATGGCCTTTAGGAGCAATTGTGAATATATTGATTGTAATTTCCTCACGTGATGTTAAACAGAATAGTGGGGACACATCTATGGTGTCAATCCATAATATCTGCAGTATTTGAGGAATCATGGAGTAGAGGAGCACATGCCTCAGATTTGTCATCCCTGGATAGGGCAAGAGTTATAATTCTGTGATTCTCTAAAAGTCCATTTTCTTCCCTGGCTCCCTAAAGATATTTCTTTGGTGATGCTCATTTGCCTGTTCTTTCTTCTGCTGTACTGTGTGTGGGAGGTGGGGAGAGGGTGAGTGGTCAGTGGCAACATATTTCTCATAAAACCTTCATGAAACTACTCAAATACCTAAAGAAAGTAAAATTGCCTTTGTCATGAATGTACTTAGAGATCTAATTTCTTTTATATTTTGGTGTATATGGTAATATATGATATTCAAATAATCATAAATCTCTTTATATTGAATTTTCTGAGGACCACAACTGATGTCCTATCTGCAATGGTACAATGATTTAAAGTACCCAGAATGGAGTGCATTTGGTTTGACTTTCTTCAGTCAGAGAAGGAAATGAATATGAGACACTAGGAAACATACTATTTAATATTAACTGTTTCATGTTGTGAATATTTCAAAAATACTTAAAGTTGTAATAATACTAGATTGTCATGTTTGGAATTTCATCCTGTATGATACCTTTTTAGGTATAATTTAAAATATCAGTGCAAACTGTTATTTGTCCAGAGGAAAGTGGAGTTGGGGCAACTCAAATAGAAAAAAAAACTGAACAGTGAATAACATCCTAGGACCAATAAGAGAATAACATAACTATGCTCAACTATGTTTTGGAGCCACAAGGAGGATTTAAGGAGGTGCCCTGCCCATTTCCCCATGGCAGACACTGCTCCAGACTGAAGGCTTTCTACTGCAGGTACCTATGACTCTCTGCTTTGGGGCTGTCTCTGGCCCCATGAACATGCTTGGTCTGATAGGTCAGAGTCAGGCTAGAAGTGCCAAGGGGTTAATGCCCCTGAGAGAAAACCTCGATCAATAGTAGATCAATAATCAACAAGCGGAGGTTAATAATAACCCTGCATCCTTGCCTCTTGGGTGGGACAACTCTGAGGTATTTCTCTATGTTCTTCCCAAGGTTCTCAGCAGGACTGAGGCCCTACTGCCTGCAGTGGTATCCTTCTCAACAGCACATTCTAGATTAGCTTCTTTCCCTTCCACATGCCTCCCTCAGTCACCTCCCAACTAAACTATCTGCAGTAAAACATTTTCTCAAGGTCTGATTTAGAGGATACCAACTGTGATTGATTGAATATTTGTGTCCTTCTAAAATTCATATTTTAAAATCCTAACCTCCAATGTGGCAGCATTAGGATTTGGGGCCTTTGGGAGGTAATTAGGACATGAGGGTAGAACCCTCATAAATAGGATTAGTGCTCTTATAAAAAGGGACTCCAGAGAACTCTCTTGCTCTCTTTCTGCCATGTGAAGATACAAGGAGAAGTCAGTAGTCTGCAACACAAAAGAGGTCACCCAGGAAGCCAACCATGCTGGCACCTTAATCTTAGACATCCAGCCGGCAGAACTGTGAGAAATAAATTTCTATTGTTTATAAATCACCTGATCTATTGCGTTTTGTTGTAACAGCCTAAAGTGAATAAGATACCAACCTAAGACACTCCTGAAACTTGTAGTTTAAGAACAGTATAGACAACCCTCCCTCTTACAAAACCAATGGTCAGGATGGGCTCTAGATCTATGGTCTTAGTTGATGTGCAATAGCCCTTACACTCTATTTTATTGTGTTTCTAGATCCCAAAGGAGTTTTCAGTGTACCTAAAGGCTCACCAGTAACTGAATAAAGAGGAATATGAGTATTTATTAAAATATCGAATTTATTAGTATTTAATAAAAATTGAAATTACAATTATGAGCCACGACAATCACTTAAGTAGTAAAGTTATATACCGAATCCAAAAAATGGGGATGGGTGAGTAAATATTGGTGATATGAAGAACAATAATCTTTTAAAACTGTTTCAGGAAGTGTGAATCAGTGTTTACTTGTACTTTCTACAAATTTTCCCCAAACAACCTTGGATACTCAGAATCATTCTATTATTTTTCTAGCTTTACTCAGAGTAGAAAATGTTCTATACATAATTGTTAATATTGATGATGGCATCTTTCCAGTGAAAAACATTATAACATTGAAGGGCTTATCCAATATTTCCCACTTTCACAATGTCTTATCACCTCTATTTATTCAATGCTACAAGTTTGATTGATGCAGTATTAGATTAAATAATACAACTAGAAAATTGCAGGTGCCATTAAAGAATTTAAGGTGGCCACAAAGTCTTTGAGATACCTTCGTGACATTTTCAGGCACTTCCTACATAACATGAAAATAAAAATGACACAAAATACTTACATTGAAAGCATACTTAATAATCATGCAATCTAAATCCTTAGTTTAGAAGAGAAGTTTGCAAATTTTAGTATTTTGTATGTCATAGAAAATGTCTGTCAAAGAAAGTTCTACACAGAAAGCCAGTAACATACGCAATTAATTGTAGAGATCCACACACGAGCCTCCCCTTCAATCTAACTTGATTCTTGAAATACATGATGGAATTAAGCTTTCTAGACAGTTTAAAAGCTACAGCTTTAATAAGCTGCCCAAATTATTTCCATTTCTGTCTTCTGATTTTTTTTTTGCAAAATCCTGTCAATCCATCCTCTACAGAGTTGTGTTTAACAATCTTTCCTTCATAGGCCCATCATTGCGCCTGCCCTGTTCAAATACAGTGTGGCTAGATTGCTGTAGACTGATCACCCTCTTAGACATTCACAAGGATTTTTTTCCATATCAGCCATATTCACAAACCTGTCAGTGGCTTCTCCTGGATTAGCACCACTCATAAACAGCTAAAGTAGGCTTGGGGAAATGCCCTACTTAGTTTGGTTCTTTGACCTCCCCAGTTGGGCTGCAGTCACAGAATAAAATGAGCCCACAGCTCTGCCTCAGTGGTTCCAGCAATTCTCTTAGAATGACCCATTTCATCCTGGAGTTCCCAGGCACTTTGCTTAGAGATCAAATAGTCAATCTTGCCTGGATTCTCTGATGCCATTGTTGCTGTCAGGCACCTCCCATTCTGTCTTCTGAATAGCCTCTTCTAATGGATGCCTTGGTATTCCACCTGGCTTTTGATTTTTACTTGTCCCCCTGACATCATTCCCCAGTTTTCATTGTTCCTTCTTACTACACTGTAGTCTACTCCCAGAACCTCCATGTTCCTTAAGGAGAATGGATGACACATTAAGAAGAGGGAGACATCCTAGTATTTTATCAAATGCAGAAATGATATGATTAGAGACTTAGTTAAGAATGACTGATGTTTCCAAACCATTTATTAAGCCAACTAGTATCAATCATACCTGTGTTCACCCCTTCCATCCTGAAAGTATTTGTTGGGTTGTTTAAGAAACTCTTCGATAGTCAGAGAAATTCCCTATAAAAAAGGATGAATAGTATTTAATTTTCTACATGAAAATGTGAGAGATGGGTGGGGCAAAGGCAGTATATGTAACCTAAATATTTGTACCCCCATAATATGCTGAAATAGAAAAACAAAACAAAAAGAAAAGAAAGGAAAATGTGAGAGAAAGATGAAGAAACCTTAACAACTTTGACAACAACAGAAAGAAGGCCAGAATTGTGACAAAAAGATGGAAAAAAGGTGAAATTCTAACCTTAATCTTGTGGATTACAAGGTATGTCCTCAGGAGACACTCCTTTGGTATTTGACACCATCTCATTTAAAAGGCCTTTCTATATTGGAGATATAGATATATATATATACATATATATATATATATATAGAGAGAGAGAGAGAGAGAGAGAGAGAGAGAGAGAGAACTGTGAAAATAAACTGAAGACAAAGAGTCTGTTATAAACCATGCAAATACCCACAGTAACGTAGAAAATTCCATGAAGCTAAAGCAAGGACAATAGAAAGGCACAGTACTATGCCGAACACAGAAAAAATCATTAGTGGAGACAAATGTGTCTGTTTAGTTATTCAGCATAACTTGTGCTCATTCATTTATTCAAAAATTATTTTTGATAATCACTATGTGCCAAGCATAACGAAGCGGGTATGGTGTTGGTGTACAGAGCCAGTTGAAACAAAATCTTGGCCAATGAGCTTGCAGTCTGCCCTGCAAGTGGAAAATTATTACCTCTGATAATTTAAAAGCATGATCTCTGTGACCACACTTTTGTGATATAAAGCAGTGAATTGATCAATCCCCAAAGAGACTTTCCAATTCTCTCTTTATACATTTAAATCATGACCTTCTGAAAATTGATTTGGACAAATCTTCCTTTATCTATATTGCATATGGTCCTTCTGCTTTTAACTTGGTGAAACTCTGTGAACTTGTCCCTTGAGTGACATTCCTAGCTCTCATTTGCCTGGGGAACAATGAATTCTGCTTGATTTTTATCAGCACTGGTGGTCTTTGTGTTAGAGCTGACACTAATGAACCCTTCTATGCATACACCAGCGAGTAATTATTACATAGACAAGAGATGATCAATTAATTTTCAGTCATGTTGCATTGAGTAGAGCACAGGATATTTAGGTAAGTTAATTGGCTTTGATGTATATGTTGTAAAAAGTGATTCTGTTACATGTATAACTGGGATTTTCAAGGTATTCATGAAGAAGATGAATAAACAATCACACACTGTTGCCACATTTTTATACACAATACTTTTTCAACTTCTTTGCTGTTTTCTAAGGGTAACGTGTAAGGGTCATTCCTGAATCCCAGAGTGGTCCACCAGGATGACCAATGTGGGGAGATAATATAAAGAACATCTGGCAATACAGAAGTGCAGGCATACCTCTTTTTATTGTGCTTCACTTTATTGTGCTTTGCTGATACCGTGTTTTTTAGAAATTGAAGTTTTGTGGCAACCCTGCATCCAACAAGTATATCAGTGCCCTTTTTCCAACAGTATGTGCTCATTTCCTGTCTCTGCGTCACATTATACTAATTCTCTCAATATTTCAAGATTTTTCATTATTATTATATTCGTTATGGTTATCTGTGATCAGTTACCTCTGATGTCACTATTGTAATTATTTGGGGGCACCATGAATCACACCTATGTAAGATAGCATATTTAATAGATAAATGTGCATGTTCTAAATGCTCTACTGACCACACATTCCTGCTTCTAACTCCCTCTCCTTTGGCCTTCCTATTCCCTGAGACAGAACAATATTGAAATTAGGGCAATTAATAATCCTATGATGGCCTCTTACACCAAAGAGTTAGGCAAGTGACAAAGGCAAACAAAAAGTGCTTGAAGGAAATTAAAAGTTCTATTCCAGTGACTATATGAATGATAAGAAAATGAAACAGCCTTATTGTTGATATGGAGAGAGTTATAGTGGTCTGGATAGAAGAACAAACCAGTCACAACATTCCCTTAAGCCAAAGTCTAATCCAGAGCAAGGTTCTAACTCTTCTCAATTCTATGAAGACCAAGAGAAGTAAAGAAGCTGCAGAAAAAAAATTGAAGCCAACAGAAATTTGTTCGTGAATTGTAAAGAAAGAAGCTGTCTCCATAAAATAAAGGTGCAGGTGAAGCAGCAAGTGCTGATGAAGAAACTACAGCAAGTTTTCCAGAAGATCTAGCTAAGATCATTGATGAAGATGGCTACACTAAATAATGGATTTTCAAATGTACATGAAATAGCCTTATATTGGAAGAAGATGCCATCTAGAACTTCCATAGCTAGAGAGGAGAAGTCAATGCCTGGCTTCAAAGCATCAAAGTACAGGCTGACTCTCTTGTGATTCACTTTATTGCAGTATTTGCTTTATTGTGGTAGTCCTACAATATCTCTGAGGTATCCCGTAAACCAATACTATAGTTCTAAAAATGTGGGAACTTCTATTCGACTGGGGGATTACTTTCTCCACTGGTAGAGATTTGGATTATACGTTATTCTACTTAATATTTATTCTCAAATGCTCTTCCAAAATTCTATCCATTATTAGAGCCATGTTGCAAATAACTCCCATCTTTTTTTGTTTCAGAATATTTGGTCTTTATATTTATGTTAGTTTATAAATTTGATATTTATCTGTCTGAAATGGCCCCCAGGGGAGCCAGATTTTGAGAAATATCTAAATTCTCAGGACTTAGAGACTTTAGTCACAAGGCACCAAAGGTGTCAAGAAAACATAAGGGGCAATGTCATAGTGTCAAACTCTCCCTGCCCCCATATCATCTGTGGACTATTTTATTTTCATTTAAAAGATTAGTTCTATTGTAGCAAAGTAATACAAATACATAGTTGAAAAGTTGAATTATAAAATATTTATAACGAAATTTTAGTTTCTGCTCCTCTCCTTCTGGTCCATCCCTAGAGACAACTACTTTCAACTACTTTAGTTTATTTAATGACATTTTTCCATTGTCATATTTATTTTTTCTCATTTATTTTTAGTTGACACATAATAATTGCACATATTAATGGGACATATGGTGATATTTTGATACATGTATACAATGTAAAATGATCAAATCAGCATAATTAGTACATCCATCACTTCAAACATTTATCATTTCTTTGTGCTGTGAACATTCAAAATCCTCTTTTCTAGCTTTTTGAAAATATATAATAAATTATAGTTTACCGCGTTCATCCTAAAATGCTGTAGAGCACCAGACCTCATTCCTCCTATCTAGCTGTAATTTTGTACCCCTCAAGCAACATTTCTCCATCCTCACCTTCTCAGCCTCTAATAATTACAATTCTACTCTCTACTTCCATGAACCCAAATTTCATTTAGCTCTCACATATGAGAACATGCAGTATTTGTTTCTATACCTGACAGTTCACTTACTATAATGTTCTCCAATCTCATTCATGTTGCTGCAAATGATAGGATTTCATTCTTTTTTATGGTTGAATGTTATTCCATTGCATATTGGAAGAGGTTTTAAATTTGATGAGGAGCTTAACGTTTTCCTTGGACAGTTTCTTTTTTTTTCAATTTCTTGTAAAACTATTGCTCAGAATGTCCATCTTTACACAACTGTAGTCCTAGCGCCTATGATAACCTATGGAGCAACATAAAATCAATAAAACCTCCTAAGATTCTGCATGAAATACTAGTCTTTGTTATATTTTATTTTATTCTAAGAATCCAAAGGTGTTGGAAAAGAAGTCAAGTATAGAAAACTATTGCATTGTATACTTTCTACTATTTCTTAGTCTAGCATTTTTGAATGTCAATGGTCCATAAAACCAAAGGACATGAAATCAATTCAGAGACTAGAGCAGTTACATGAAGAGTGAGGGGCGGGTAACTAGAAAAGGATCTAACGATGTCCGCAAGACCCCTCTTTATTTCTAGAGGATAAAGAACATGTTACATTGTGGTGATGTTCACAGCTTTACATTGAAAAAGGAGTCTAAAAAATCAGTAAGAAGGTTTATTGAGTTTTCTTTTTTGAGGATCATAATTACCTTGCAAGTGTGTGGATTTCCTGCAGAATGGAATATAGGAGTTTTCTGGGAACTGAAAGTTCTACATGAGGCTGACACTGTACTTAAAACAATTGCATATGCTGATTTGGAATATGATTAGACATTCTGTGAGCTTTGGTCAAGTGTCTATCAATTATCTCATGTGTTTATGCCCTTACTTAATAAACAGTTGATGAGCTCTGAACTAGGTTCTATAATAAGCCTTGAGATACAAAGAGAAATAAGCCCTGATC
>RJWJ010000267.1:9004-116831 GCA_004363605.1 Indri indri
TTTTTTTTTTTTTTTTTTTTTTTTTTTTTTTTTTTTTTTTTTTTTTTTTTTTTTTTTTTTTTTTTTTTTTTGCTGACTAGGAAAATTTGACAACCTTGTCTTTAAGCCTTGAAGTTCTTTCTTCTGCTTGGTTTAGTCTGTTGTTAGACTTTCCACTCTATTTTGAAATTCTCTAAATGACTCCTCCATTTTGAGAAGTTCTGGGGTTTTTTGTTTGTTTGTTTTCTTAAATTATTTATCTCTTTAGTGAATTTTTCATTCATGTCTTGATTTTTTTTATTGTTTCTTTGTGCTGGTTTTCAACTTTCAACTTTCTCATTGATCCTATTGAGCTTACTTGCAGTCCATATTTTGAATTCCATATCTGACATTTCAAAAATTTCCTATTAGGTGGACTCCATAGCTGTAGAGATAGTATGAACCTTTGGAGGTGTCGAGAAAGCTTTTTATTTTATATTTCCAGAGTGTTTATGCTGTTTCATTCTCATCTGGAAATGCTTTGCTCAGATCAAAACAGATAGCTTTGCAATTCACCTGTTTTCCTTAGCTGGGAACTCTGCTGATCAGCGTAGAGAGGGAGAGGTACACTGCCTTTTGGTTCATGCAAGTAGGTACACTGTGGTGTTGCTGGAAATTTGGGTCAGTTGGGCCCTCAGACCCCTGGGAGAGTGCTCAGGTGCTGGCAGTGGTGGACTAGGTTAGGTAATACCAATATTGCAGTCCCTTGGATGGTGGGCTTGATTCCTGGGGGGACTAGACCAAGACCAGGCTGGTAAGCTTGCCCTCAAGCATGTCTGAGTTCAGGCACTGGCTGTGATGGTGAGGGGATTAGTGATCTCCTCTCCAGAAGAATGTTCAGGCAGGAGAGGGGAGGATGCGCTGTGAGTCTGGGACAGAAGGGGTGGGCCCCTCTTGATTAAATTATTACACGTAAGTAGCTACGGGACACACACTCAGCTCATACCTTCCTCTCTTAGCAATGGCAGTGATCTCTGTCCCTAGGGGACGTGAAAACATCCAAACTCCCAGCTGCCACTCTGACCCAGCTGCAGCAGAGGTGGTGGGGGCAGCTGAACCGTGCTGTATGCAGGGCTACCAGAATGGCTGTGGGCGGTGGCTGAAATGCTCCAGCAGGGGAGGTGTGGCTGTGACAGGGGCTTACTCCTCCCAGAAGAGACAAGCATATTGGAGAGAGGACTGCTAGCCCCACCCTCCCTCCCTGGAGGTGGTAGCTTTAGTCTTTGGGGAACGTGAAAGTGCTTGCTGTGGCTTTCTAGAGGGAAGGGAGTGTGCCCCAAGCTCCATGGAATCCTGGGTGAAACAGGTGCTCTGACAGAGGTTGGGCAGCAACTTCCAAGTCCCTTGGTTTAATCTTCTCATGTGGAACCCTCACCAGTCCCAAGAACATACAGCTATGGCTGCCTTGACAACAGCAGACAGGGGAGGGGAGGAGGAAGAGAAGGCCCTGAATGGTGGGGGGCTCGTGCCCTGGTCCCCCTTGTCCTAAGGGGCCCTCTGACATCCTGAACTCTCCTCTCAGCTGGAAGCAACCCACCCTGAATGCCCAAGCTCTGGGAGACCCACAGTTCCCCTGGCACCCACCAGTCCCTTAAGGGTTCTGTGGTCTGAGTAGGTGCTAGGGAGCTTTGGCTGTGGATCCAGCAATGTAGAGACCCAGGGGCTGAGACAGGTTGGGAAAGCTGGAAAAACACTGCCTGTCTGTAAAGGGAGGGGAAAGAGTTGCACACACCTGGGCACAATGAGCACAGTTCTATTGAGAATGTACCCCCGTGCACCTGCTAGCCTAGAACTTGTTGTCCTTCAGCTCACCTGCGCCAAAATGCTCATGCTTGGGAGCATCAATAGCTATGTCCAAAGCTTTGGGTAGTTGGAAGAGGGGAGGTCCCCATATCCACATCTCTTTCTGAGCTGCCTGGCTTTAAACTCCCAAAATGGCACCTTGAGTCTGTGACCAGACAGGGTGGGGCCTCCTCCAGGCAAACAATGTGGGCAAGATGCTGGGTGGTGTGTTGTCCACTTGCATCTCAGTCACACTGCAAGGCTGTAATAGGGAAGTGGGAATTGTCTTAGGAGTAGGTAAAAGAGCTTGGGCTCCCACGCCTCCTCAGTTGGGTAGGGCTGCAGCTGCATCAGCCTCAGCTCAGCCTAAGAGTAGGGTGCTTCCTGGCTTCATACTCCTGAAATGGTACCCTGAGCCTTTGACCAGAGCAGGCAGGGCCCTTCTCACACAGGCTGCACTGGCAGGAAACTGTGGAGAGTGCAGTTTGCTCAAGGATCGTTCTTACAGCTGTCTGCTGAAGGACAGTGGACACCATTCCAGATGTGTGCTGGAAACCCTGGTTTCCCTGCCCCTGCCCAGCCAGGAAGGAGCCGCACCCAAGTCAAGCCCAAACTCAGCCCAAGGATGAGGCTCCACCCAGTGTCTAACTCATAAAATTGCACTTTGGACCTGCAACTGAAGTGCTGGTTCCCTACCCAGGCAGGCACCATGGACAAGAAACTTTGGAAAATGCTGTCTACTCATACCCCAGTCTCATACACAGCCCACAGCAGGGTGGTAGAGACCTTCTCAGGCGTGCACAGGAATGCATGGGCTCCTCTCTCCCTCCTTGGAGCCACACAGTGGCTACAGGTGTGCCACCGTTCCCTGCCATGTAGGCTCTCAGAATGGCACCCAGCTCAAGCTGCCGTAGGCTTAGAAGCCCATGGATTCTGTGTGAGTTCCGTTTCCAAAACAATATCTCTGTACAATCTCCAAGCAGCTCCCTATGTTAGTCCTGATACCTATGTTGGTTGGAGGGTTCTCTTGTAGCCAAAATTATAAATGCTCATATTAGGGAATGGAGCCCTGGGGGCTTTTCTCTTACTATTTCACCACATCCAGGAGCTTCTCCTGACTGTTAGCCAGCCCCTGGCCAGGCAAGTTGCCCTGAACCCTCTCCTTACCCACTTTTGGTGCCTTCTGTCTCTTTCCTAATGAATCCTTCCATTCTCTTCTAGAAGATCTGTTTGAAATATGAGAATCTACTTACTACTCTGGTTTCTCTCTGTGTCTAGTCAGCCATTTTCCTCAGCCCTCCACACTGAGATTTATTTATTTATTTACTTACTTACTTGTAAGACAGAGTCTCACTCTGTTGCCCAGGATAGAGTGTCATGGCATTAGTCTAGCTCACAGCAACCTCAAACTCCTGGGCCTAAGTGATCCTCCCATCTCAGCTCCCAAGTAGCTGAAACTACATGTGTACACCACTATGCCAAGCTATTTTTTTTTATTTTTAGTAGAGATGGGGTCTCACTCTTGCTCAGGCTGGTCTTGAACTCCTGAGCTCAAGTGATCCTCCTATCTTGGCCTCCTAGAGTGCTAGGATTACAGGTTTGAGCCACTACATCTGGCCCAAACTGAATTTTAAATTTGAGTTTTGTGAGCATCTTATTTCAGATGCTCATTTATTTCATTTATTAATTCTTGTGTAAATTGATTCAATTTTCACTTTTTCCTACACTATGTAACATATGCTTAATGTTATATCTGAAAATTATTTTCTCTTTGTTTATTTATCTTTCTTTTAATATTATTTTCCATAAACCTATATTCAATCAAAGCCATGATGCTCACTGGGACCTGAAGTTAACAGTAGAATATACAAACTTCAGTTCTGATTCTGGGATTATCTAGTTGACTGCCCTTGAAGAAGTCATCTATTCGCTTTAAACTCCAGTTCCTCATTTATAAAGTGAGCATATCTTTATCTAATTTTGAGGACAATAAACATTAGATATAACAAATTAAAAATGCATATCATGGTGTCTGGGTATTATTAGATGCCCCCAAAACATAACTTTTATCATTAGCATTAATAATGAATTCATGAAAGCAGATATAACAACTTTTTTGAATAGTAATGTATAAATAATTGTGTTTTAATTTTCAGTAAGAACAAAAATATAAAGAAAAATTGTGTAGAAAGGAAGTAGGAGTAAATCTAGTAGATCTACTACTGCGTGTGCCTCTATGGACACACATGAAACCAAAGCACTGTGGATAGGATGCAGCATTTCAGTTGACTAAATGCTCATCTTGAAATGACTTACCATAGACAATCTTAGCCATTTAATGACAAACGATATTATTTCTAGCAATTTTCCCAGCTAAAGACTTTTGGGAATGTACATGCTTAATATTTATTTATTTGGTATAAACTAATGGGCTGAAGTAGTCGATTGAGTGTTGTCCAAAGGTCTCAATGGCCCAATCAAACTAATTCCAAGACCAACCTGATTAAGTAAAATTAGCCCTTTGTAAAAAAGTACATACACAAACACCTACACAAACATGACTCAAGCAAAGTATGTTGAATTAAAAGGTTAATACAAAAATCTGTCCTAAATTTGAAATCATTATTATAAATAGCTACAATAACTTCTATTTCATAGTTAATATCAATGATATAAAAATAATTATTTTCTCAAAATCAACTAAACCTTCTAATCAAATTGAAATATTCAAATATGATTACAAAGGAAATCTTTCTCTATTCTTATCTTTCACTTAATATTCTTTTCTTTAAGTCTGTGTTTTAATATTGATTTATAAACATTTCCAAATATTATTTTTATGTTAATATAAAAAATTCACTTTAGGCATTTTCTCTACCATAATATTTCCTTCCCAACATCATGAAAGACCTGACTTCTAGCCAGAGCTCATTACTGAATGCATCTGAGAAAGGTGAAGAAATCCTATCTGTGCATCAACTTATTCATATATAAAACAAAAATAATGCCCACCCTGCTTCTTAAACAAAATTTTTCCAAAAAATACAAATAAATAACATGTGTAGAAATGTCCTAGAAAAGTAGAAATGTACATGTAAATTCTAACATACTACATATATATTAGGTAAAATTCCTATCACTCACGTCTATCACTTCAATTCTAAAATATTAATAAAATAGGTAAAAATTGTCAGGGCAACTTCAAATCCTTCTCTTTGAAATTATAAGTTAATGAAAGGGTACATCTGCTCAAATGGATGAAAGTATAGCAATTATAGTAAAATAACCAAATATAAATATTCTCATTATATGCCAGCACTGACTCGATGGGCTTTATTAACCATTACTTTCACAAAAACACACACAGAACATTTTCCTTACAGTCTACCTTACACACTACATGAATCCCTGAGACTCCGCCATAACACCGCATTCTTCCTCCTCCAACCCCAGGTTCATGTGCCCTCTACACTGAGACTGAACTTCATCTTTTCCACAAAGACTACTCCAATTATTCTTAACTCAAACTGATCTCTCGAGGTTCCAATAATTGCTTTTAAAAATAATAACCCAGGAATTTATCACCTAATTATTTCCTAATTATTTTAGGCCTATTATTTTCATGTAGTTTCTACAGTCTCTGGATACCATAACTATATTTTATTCCGTTTGAACCTGTCAGTGGTACGTGTGTATAGTGGTCACGATTATTACCAAAAGCTGTATCAAATAAAAAGAGAGGCAGAGAGAATAAAAGGAAGCTCAAAAAACAAAATGTACTATGTGTGTCCTGTACCACAGTGAAGAGAGACATGGGGGATATAGAGAGACGTGTTTTGGATTTGGAGGAGAAGAAGGCTAATCAAATGTTATCATAGTTTGCATTGATAGTTCTTGCAATTTTCCAGTTATCTCTACTTTCTGCTTAGTTCACAGCCTTTTGATTACTAATTTCACTTCTTTAAGCTCAAGACAATTGAAAAGATGTTGCGCATGATGGAAAAAAAAACTTTTATATTCATAATTTCCTTGAGTGAAGGGACTGTGCTTATTCAATGTTATATACTTGTATCTGGAAGAACTATTGTCTATAAAATTTTGTGTATAAAAATATTTGTCAATAAGTATATATTGAATGGATAAAAGGACAAAGTTATGCATAGATGGAAATATAGATGTAATGTCAACATTTCTATTAATCTATATTTGTGTTGACAAACCCAGTTCCTAAGCCAACAACGCTAAGACCAACTACAATTTTGTAAAATACCGAAGGACTATGAGAACACTGTTTATTTGACTACAAACCTTTCAAATGTCAAGAGATTCCGCCTGGGACATACAAAGCTCTCTGTGCAGGGCACATAGTTGGAACTCAATAAACGCTTGCTGATGAATTCTCGATATAATCGTTTCATCTCATTTCCCCAAGCTTTTTTTTTTCTTCTTTTAAAAATCAAAAAATATCATTGTCACAGATGACAGAAAAAAATCAAAATATAGTTTTCTAGTTTAGGAAATAGGTAGCAGCATGAATGTTTAGCTCTCTTAATCTAAAGCTTATTGTATATTTTAAATTCCCTTTAAATACTTCCATCATTGCTTTTCCACAACATAGAAATATGTTTTCCTGAATACTATTTGCCCCTAAATGTTAACATTGGATTTCATGAGTAAATCCTTTTCCTTATGCTCTCTTGGTGTTTACTGAAAATATGGTCACTTTTAGACAAACTTGAATTTTAAAACATTTCCTGGACGAAAACTGTTTAGATTTGAATTTAAAACAAAAGTTTGAATATATGTAGTTAGTATATAACATTGTTACGGTATGCGTTTTTATAGTGCATTTTATTTGTAATTTCAAGCAGTTTTAATACAGATAAAATTCAATTTAAACTTTGGTAAAAGCATAATTTAACAAATAATACAGCAATAAAGAAAATATTTTAGGTCACTTGGTGAGAAGTAAGTAGGTTTAATGGTATACCTTTGAACGCACTTTAATTTTTGGAAGAATATTGTCTACTCCTGATAGTAAGATACTTTGACATATAGTACTCTAAAAAGAAAAGTCAGTCTAAATAATAATAAATTACATTCTTAATTTTCAATTATCTGAGCTAAGAATCAGGAACTAGGGAAGTGTAATTTCAATAGCCCTCTATGTGTTTACATTAGTGGAAGAAAAAAGAGCGTAATAAACTACAGGGAATATTATGTCTCCACCTGTTGGGGAACAAGGGCGTGAAGCTGCTATTGTAAGAACCTGTGCCAGTTATGTCTAAAAGCCCATTGCTGAGCTGAGAATATTCTCATCCTCCCAGGGTTAGTAACAACCTCAGGCTGCTCGCTGTACCTCACTCTCTGGTGGGTCTTTGGGAAAAAAGGAACATTGTCCTTCATTCTAGTATAGGGGGATGGGAATCTCTTTTGGCCCACTATAGAGGGGATTATATTTCTAATGTCACTTTCACATCTTTTAGAGTTCTGTGCTTCCAGCCATCCTTGGCACTCCTCATTTTAGCCCTCATCACTTTTTTTCAAATGACAAAAAAATTTCATAAATAATAACCGCGTATTCACATTTTAATGAGAATTTTATTCTTTAGTTGTTATTAATATCAATGTAACAGCATACTTGCTGCAATTTTTTAATATTTAGACAAAACAGGAAAAAATAAAAATAGTAACTCTTAATCACTATATCAGAACATTATTTAACATTTTGGCATATTTAATTCTGGTATGATTTTCTATGTATATACAATTGTGTGCATGTATGTGATGCAATTGTTAATATACTATGTATGTAATTTTGCATTATACATTTTTCATTTAAAATTTTATTCTATGTTCTAATGTCATTACTTCTCTAATTAATCAAAAGATTTAATTAAAATTAATTTTAATTATTTAAAAAGATGAATTTTAATGGTGCCTAGTATTTCAGCAAATAGATGTAAATTGATTTATTTAACCATATACCTAATGGTATACATTTAGTGTCTATCCAATATTTTGTCTTTATAAATAATGTTGTAATAAAAATATGTATCTTCATGAACCACATAAATTCAACTCTACCTTATCTAAGCATCAGTTTGGTTGATAATTATAAAAAATAAAATTTTTAAAGATAAAAAATGAGATAAAAACAAGATTATTTTGACTCAGATGAGTATAGGGTAGTAATGTTGGAGTTATAAATAATTCTCTGTGCACTGAGAAATCCAACAATTTCTGCAACTTAACCAAATTAAATTGATAGACAAGAATCCTAGCATGATAAAGTAGTGTCAAACAAATAAATGATAATAGAATAGATTCGTTTGTTTGATTTTACTACTTTGGAGTTCCCTAATTATTATAAAAGTTATGGATATTATTTATAATGATGTGCTTTGTTTTTCATAAAAGTTATGACAGTGATTTTTCACTGCCTCGTCAATATCCTGGACATAATTCATGAGGATGGGACTGCTAGGAGCATTTATGAAGAAATTTCAGGTGTCCAGAGCATCTCTACAATCAGTTATATGAATCTCTACTATTTGAAGACCTGTGAGGCTACAGAGCTTTGCTTTTTATTTATATATTTTCTCTCTTTTCCTTTTTCTTTTTTACCTTTTGCCTTTTTATCTTCACTTTTTACATATTTTTGTTCACTTACTTTTCATTATGCTTCCAGGTATGGCATTATTATCCCCCCTTTGATGAAGAAACCAAGCCTTAGAAGGCTTAAATAACTTGCTGAAAGCCCCTGGCTTGCCTTGATTTAATGGCTTTCCTATTTCAATATGTTACACTTTCACACATCCCTTAAAAGATAACAGGTTTAAACATCTGTATTGGAATATCATGTGGCAAATGACTTTTATCAGCTCCAACATATAATAAGATCAAGATAAAACCCAGAGTCTCATGTATTATCAGTTATCACAGCCAGCCATTTTTCAAAAAAAGGTGTACCATAACTCACATCCCATTTGCAGCCCACTTTGTATAGATCAAACAAATATATATGGACACTGAAAAACAGAAGCAAAATTAACCCTTCAATGGCTGTGGATCAAGTGAGCCCACCTTTATATATCAAGAAAATATAATATTTTTGTCATTCTGCTAACTACACTATTTATTGAGCATGAGCTGCAGAGTAGGCAGGGTGCTTATTGCTGGGGTCACTCAAGTGTGAATGTGACACAATCCTATTCCTCATGGCTTATTGTCACTTAGAGCAGAGCTATGCTGAGTAATGCTGGCAGACTATATCCAGAACAGGATATGTTTAACTGAGGGTAAGCATTTAGAAATGTTCACAGTAAGTGGACTAATATAACTGAGTAGGTGTTGTCAAACCCATGGGGTGAGCAAGCAACACACTAGCTACACACAGTAAAACCTCATTACAGGATGGTATATTTATTCACTGTAACACAGATGTATTTAAAATCCACAATATATTTTTGAACAGAAGATAATTTATATAATTTAAATTTATAATCTATATTGTCTACAGAGGATACATTTTGGAACTGGCTACTGATAAAGAATTGAAGATAAAGTTTAAAAATACAATACCACTTGATTCATTTTGGATAAAAGCTCTAAGTGAATATCCTGAGATCACTAAAGTTGTTTTAAAACTTCTTACATTATCATCACCCTAACCTTGGAGACTAGTATCTTCTCTGAGTGTTAATAAAATAAAAAACAGCAACAGTCTAGACATACATTATCCCCTGTGAATATCGCTAATGTCAATCTAACCTAGATTAGTTAACAAAAAGGAAGCAAGCTCATTTATTATATTAAACACTCTATATATTGATATGTCAGTTTTTGTTCAAAATCTGAAAATGGGCATCTAATGTGACTGCTCACCATTTCTCTCAATTTTTGTTTAATTCTGATTTAGGAATAACAAAAGTTATGAGTGTAATGACAATCATTTCTATTAATTGCCTGTTTATACTCTCAAGTAATACTTGGCATTCTTTTCTTCTAACATTATGTTTGCACTTATATTTTTTTAATGTTATTTTAGGTCTTTTAAATATAATAAGAGAAAACTTAGTATTGTATTTGGAATATCTATGTATCATGTTAATTTTCTAGAAATTTATTTTTATTGTATTTTTAAAAACTATTCCTGCCAAATTGGAAATAAAAACAAATTAATTACAACTTAAAAATAGTAGCATTTCACAATAGTTTTAAAAGCATTGTTTTAGAGGAGATTAGATATGTTGTAATTATAATCAAGATAGAAATTTCTATACAGGAGAGGCAAACTCTAGAGTATATGGGAAGGTGATGTTCTCAGAGCTGGCAGGAAAAAGAATTGTTAGCATTGCACCTGGGCATTTGGTTTCCAGAGGGATAAAATTTGAGCTTTCAGATTGAGGAAGGGATTCCAGGTAGAGAAGAAAATGTGTGCAAAGGCACAGAGACATGAACGCTTTTAAGACTCATGAGAATATCAAGTAGCTAATGGGACTGCAACATAACATGGAGTAGAACAGCAGAATCCTGCCTGAAGCTTGACTCTGAGAGGCTTGAAATGCTAAGGGAGGAGCTTGGTGTTTATTCAATTGCTAAAAGGGTTCCTCAGATGGTTTTTGAGAAGTACATCAGCAGTTATTAACAAGGCCTTAGAAGGCTGTATTTGAGCCTAATCTGCTGGAGGGATTGGACACCCAGGAGACTGAAAAGGGAAAGAGCAATTTTTCTTCCTTATTAGTTATACAAAATCACATATACACATTTATTGGAAAAATTGAGAAAAATTAGAAAAGCTAAGAAGAAGAAGGTAATCTGAAGACAATCACTGCTACACAATATAGACAATGTGATATCACATACTATCAACGTTGTTTTGGAGTTACTTTTGTTCACTTTTTTAGATTACAAACATGACAATAAATATGCTTATACACTTTATTTTTAGTGACTGCATAAGTTACCCCTATACAATTGTACCTGGGGACACAAAGATATTATGGTAGTACTCAACATAACAGCATTAGTAGTGTTGGGGCTCAGAAATGATACCCAAAAACATGGCACTCTGACATGCCGAGTACTTTGAACTAACTAAAGGAGATTGGATGTCCTCAGCAATCTCGGAAGCAAAATCTCTCTGACCTTCTCCCACCCTCCACTCTCCTACCCGCCCATCTGCCCCAAAGTAAGTCATAGAAACCAGAATTCTTTTTCCTTAAGGCTGGTCACAAAAACTAGAACCTTTCTCCAAAGCAAGCCATAAAACCCAGAAATATTACTTTAACCTTCTCCTGCCTTTCTATGTAGCAGCTGGCCATAAAGCAATTTTCTGACTTATTTTGTCTGATAGTAGATCATAAGACCCTCTTTCCAGGGGAGTGCTTCCCTACATCTGGGAGGAAAGAATGCTATTTAGAGAGGCCAAGAAGAATCTGAACAGACAGGCCTTGCTGGGTTTCCCCACTCAGTCTATTACCATTAGATCATACCCTTTTGTCCAATCCCATTTCGATACAGCTGTCCATACGTCATTGAACCTAAGCATAAAAACAGTTTCCCCTGGACCTCTGTATCTTCACTTTTGAAGGCTCCCATAGCACTCAAAACTTTGAGTAAACAAATTTATCATATATTTCTCTTGTTAGCCTGTCTTTCGTTATAGAAGTGTCTTTCCACCCTACTTTAATAATGGGATCTATAAAAATAAGACTGCCAGGGAGGTAATTAATAAATGTGCTACACATGACAATGGCATGTTAGAGTGAAACAATGAAAAAGGGTAAGTTTTATACTTAGACATAAGGATTCAAGCAGACTCTGCTCCCTGTAAGGTGTGTTTTTGGATGAGTTTCTTGGTTAAGCCTCAGTTTTCTGGGTTAACTGTAATGTCATATGCTATCACATGAAATATGCATATAAAGCATCTCACAGAGCTTAACATAGAAGGTACTCAATATTAGATCTTTCTTTGGTGATTAATTGATCATCAAATGTATGAATAGATGGATAATTTTAAAGAAGATGGATTTCCAGGTTTCAAGGTGACATAGCTAGGAAGAAGATGCTGTAAAAATGTAGATTTCAAGGATATGACCAGATTTGGGGTAAGGCAGTTGTTAAGCTAACCATGAACATGAGCATCCATCCAAGGCTGCAATGACATCCTCAGATATATTATTCGAGAACCAGCATAATGAATGACATCGTTTCACTACCACCGGCACGTGCAGGGCCGCCTAGACGTCCTCTTTTCCCTTGATCAGTAAAGCATTAAGAGTTTCTGTGATGACCTCTAAGAATTAAACGAAGCTTCTAAATAAGCTTAGCTTGGACTCCTTCAAGTGACTTATACACTAGGAAAACCTCTTGAGACATCTCTTGAGAATAAAGAAAAAGCTCACATTTTACATTTAGACATAATTGTTGATAATGAGGCCAAGGTTACCCATCCTATTCATATAGCTCCCACTGCATTTCCTGGCTATGTGACGAATATGGAAGTAGGTCAAATATCTAGTGATTACCAGAAAAGAGGTCTGGGTAGGATAAAAGCAAAAATCCATTCTCCTGCTTGAAAAGCGACTGAATGCACGCAAACTACTGACAATGAGCCAACTTTTTCCCCTGTGGTATTTATTAATATTAGGACTGCATGCTCTCAGAGCTTACATTCTGCTTACTCGAGTTTAAAGGGTTGTTTTTATGTCAAATGCTTTTATAAATATTATATATGTTAGGTATTGCTTAGAATGTTATAATAACACTGCAGCTTTGGCCTAGAATGCCTTCTGAAGGCCAAGTTTACCAATGACTGGTAAGGACATTACTTTAAAAATGATCAACTCCAAAAATATTATTTTGGTATCATGTGAAGTGTAAGAGTAGAATCTGTGCCCTAGATATTGAAATGCGATTTAATTTAGCATGCAGTTCACTGCTTAAATATCTGTCCTGTCCTTTGGAGCTCCAATATCAAAGTGTCAGTTATACACAGGAGTAAATGCCTCTAAATAGCCCAAGCTAACCTGAGAAGGGAGATGAGGCCTGTAATTTTTTTTTTGCTTTCCAAAATCCAAGACTACACAAATTTCTATAATTTGTCCAAAATCATGGTGAATAAAAGAGAAGATTATTTAGCATTTCAAATCTAATGACTCACAATACTATAAATTTTCAAAATATATTCTGACAGCTTCCCTTTTTATTTTCCTCAACAGAAAATATTTGCTAGCAAGTAAATAGGTGATTTGCATAATTACGGTCACACTTTAGAAGAATGATTTGTGAGACATTTGTGTACGAGGACAATGTTTGGCAATAATATACCTTTTTTTATTAGTCTTCTTTAGTCATAGTGCTCATCGTACTGTACATGTGAAATAATCATAGTGCAAAGGCAAGAATAAAGCTAGTCCCAAATTTATAAACCAGCCAAAATATAAACTTACAAATAGATTAAGAAAAATGCTATATTGTGTTCTCTGTGTGTACTACCTTAATAGGGACACACGCTCATCTTCCAATAGATTTCAACTGAAACTTAAGTTTATGCAAAAATGACACTGGACTTAAAAACATTTATCCATTTTTTTTCAAAAAATGAATCTTGAGTGTCTGCTGATCTCCAGGAACTATATCAGTGCCAAATAAACAAGTGTTATTTGGCCCTTGCCCTTCATGGGTTAAATTACATTCTTTTTATAGCTTCTATAAATTAAAGTTTAATTTGCAGGCATATATAAACTTAATTAGAATATTAGAGAAGAAGAAACGGGCTGTAAATGAGATGATTTTTTATTAGATAAAAAGGCAAAGCTCTTTTTATCTATCACACAAATAATTTACTCTATGCCTTGAAAATAAGCAAAGATATTATGTCTAAATAAAGTGAAGGGTAAAGAGTAACAGCTATCCAACCATGAAGATTAGTATGATTGGGCAAAGCAGAATATTCAAAGAATGACAAGCTGGCATCTTTTTCACCAACAATTTCTTATGACCAGCTCACCCTATAATGCCCTTACTACCTAGGATTGGATAAAGACAAACCAAAGTCCATAGAGCTGTTAAGTGGTTATATTTTATTTTATTATTTTAATCCCAGATATTGACTAAAAGAAAGCTGAGGTTGTTTCTTCGCCAGGCCAGAAAAATAGACAAAGTGTAATATATTTCCATATTATTTCCAAGTCAATTCAACTTTGCAAAGAGTTTGCCTAGTTTGTAACACTTAAGCTAAATGGAAGCCACAAAGAGAGAAAAGAAAACGAATCATATTGTCAAATTTGAAGCACTTATATATATATATGAGAATGTGTGTATGTGTGTATTATGTGTGTATGTATATATGTATGTGTGTATGGGTATATGTGTATATATGTATGTGTGTGTATATGTGTGCATGTGTGTGTATATATGTATATGTGTATATACATGTGTGTGTGTGTGTGTGTGTACAGGCTCCCAAAATCTATACTGCTACATAAAGAAGAATTTTCTAGGGAAATGCTAGAGATGTTAATAGGTCTTTGAAGTCATACAACTGATGATCATGAGAGAACAAGAGATACAGAACAGTCAACTAATGTTTGGAGGACAATTTTATTGATGTGCTGTCTTAGGAATTGGTTTTCTCTCACAAGAGCCAAGGTTTAAATTTCTGATTGAATAATATATGTAATCTTCGAAACATAACATCAATTATAATATTAATGACAGATATCACTATTTTTAATTATGCAGAACTCAAAATAAATACAGCATATAAAAATGTAGACACATACCATTGATCCATCGAGCTTCTGGATCATGAAGCACTAATTCTTTCCTAAACAGGTCTTCTAAAGACAATCTGGTTTCTGATGAATTTGTGAGTTCATCTAAAATAAAAGAAATTCCAGATTAGATACCTATTCCATGTTAGTTTTTAAAATGAACAAATTATAAAATTTGGAATACTTTGCTTCAAGAAATATGTTACCTAGATAGCAATATAAACTGACCATTTTGACATGGCTTTTGGAATTTGAAGCTTGTTTAATGATTCTTTTCAACAAATTAATTTTTTAAATATTAAAATTGTGTTCATCTGGTATAAATGTAATAGATCAATCTCATGTTATGTAGTGATATATAGTATGAAAGCAGTTAAGAATTTCTATTGCGCATTTGTCTAAAAAGGCGTGTTTTCCACCGTTTAAACAGAATCCAGCCCCTTACTTTCCAAATTCAACTTTCCCATATTCTCTTTAGCCATAAAAACCAAAGATGGTAGAGTTGAGGGACCTAAACATATATCATAAAACTTCCCAACTCAGAAGGAATTTCACCAAATAAATATTAGTGGAATAAATACAAAGTTCCGCCAAATAATTACCAACCAAGTAGACTTAAGACTTAAATGTAAAGTTCAAATTAAAAAAATGCTAGAATATTAATGAAAATCACACATTTTATATTAGTGCATAAAAGTTAAGCTAAGTGTACTCCCATTCTTAAATTCAAAATTTAAGAAATGAAAGGACAACAGAGTCTGAGTGCCAAAATTAGGCATCACAAATACCCTTTAGATGCAATAGACTATAGACAGCAATATTGCATTTTCTTTGCAAAATAATAGCATTGTTTATTTGCTGCACAAATTCATCTTTGTGACCTTTCAGCTGTGACCTTCACTCTGGTAGAAAATAAAATGTCAAGGATATATACTAACCTCATTAGATTTTATTTTTAAGAGGTTCAACACTTATTGCAGAAAGAGGTTTGTTTTTTTCCAGCTGAAAAGCTGGGGAAAAGAGTCAGTAACTTCAAATATATTTCCTTTTCACATAAATCAATCATGTATTTAACCCACAAAATAACTGCCAAGAAATAATTGAAAAAAATCATAGTAGAAATAGTGAGAATTGTTTGATTCCAACCTTATCGTAAGGCATTGTGATATACGTAGTTTTACAAAACAGAATGCTGTTAGGCAATGATACACATTTGATCATTTGCCTGGCAGTCTGACACACCAAAAATTGAACTTTCTTAATTCATTCAAAAAATTTCAAGGCAAAAATGAGGATTGTAAAGTGCAAAAGACCTATCTCTGCCCTCCCCTGAGGGATTTGCACTTGCTTAGCATAGACTATGATAGACGCCAGAATACGAAGACAGAGTGCTAAATGGGTTTGGAGAAAGGAAGAGAAATATCTTGCAAAAGGAATCAAAGAAGGCCACAGTTAAAAATAAAATGATAAACTTTCATTCATTGATGCTGAGAATGCAAAATCCTACAGTCACTTTGGAAAGACAGTTTAGCAGTTTCTTACAAAACTAAACATACTCCTAACATACATTCCAGTAATCATGTTCCTTGGAATTTACTCAAAGGAGTTGAAAACTTATGAACACAAAAAAACCTGCACACAGCTGTTGATAGCAGCTTTATTTATAATTGCCAAAATTTGGAAGCAACCAATATGTTCTTCAGTAGGTGAATGGATAAATTGTGATGCATCCAGACAATGGATCGTTATTGAATGCTAAAAGAAAAATGAGCTATCAAGCCAGGAAAAGACACAGAGGAAACTTCAGTGCATATTACTAAGTGAAAGAAACCAATCTAAAAAGGCTACGTACCATATAATTCCAACTATGTGACATTTTTGAAAAAGAAAACTCTGGAGACAGTGAAAAGATCAGTGGTTGCCAACAGTTGCAGGGGGAGGGATGAATAGGTGAGTACAGGGGATTTTTTAGGGCAGTGAAACTATTCTGAGGATACTACAATGGTGGATACCTGTCAATATATATTTGTTCAAACCCATGGAATCCATACCATGAAGAGTGAACTCTACCATAAACTGTGCACTTTGGGTGATAATGATGTGTCTATGTAGGTTAATCAGCGATTGACACCCTGGTGGGCGATGTTGATAATGGGGCAGTCTATGAATGTGTTAGGCCAGGCAGGAGTGAGTAGATGGAACATTTCTGTACCTTTCTCTCAATTTTCCTGTGAATCTAAAACTTCTCTGGAAAATAGTCTATTAAATAATAAATAAAATGACTTGGGTGTTAGGTTTCCAAGGGCAGAGGAAGGGAATGGCAGGGGCCAGAGGAGGAAGAGCATTTTTCTTAAAAGGATGAGTGCCTGTTGTTTTACTAGCCAAATCTGTCTTGATTCTAGAATTTATTTTCCATCATAGGAGTCTGAGATTTTAATCATGTGAACTAATTTTATTAGGGCTTCAGAAATACATTTATTCTATGAAATATCTCAGTGAGACCAGATTTTGATATAGATTAGTTTCAAAACTTAAAATTTCCCAAGATTATATAAGTTTACCATCAATTTTTCTAATCTAATCCCTTCAGTTTTTACAGAACTATATTTTACCATCTCTATTTGATAAGCATTTATTTATTTGATCAATGAATTTCTATAGATAAAGGTGGAAGGCAAGCATCTATTAATTCTAGTGGGAGAGATTATGTTAACACAATCTAATAAACAAATAATCCTTCTCTATTAAATTTAAAATTTAACTATACTATATTCCTTATACATATGCATTTATTTGTCTTCCAAAAATATCTTGTCTGTTCCTAATGAATTCCATATATTTTGTGTATGGTATTTTTAAGGCAGAAGTTAATAAAAAAATCTTGTAAGGGAAATGCATTCCACCAAATAATCTTATTTTCAAATAATTTTTCAAATTATATTTTGGTAATTCTTAAATATGTATTCTTTCATGTGAAGTTTAAAATCATCACCACTCACTCATTGGCAATGTTATTGAAATAGCACTATTTATACACAGTAAATTGGAAAACTTTACAGATTTTGCAATATTAAGGCTTTTCATTCAGAACTACTTACTCCATTCACATTATATGTACATTGATATTATTTTATCTTTGATTTTTCATATATATCCTTTACCTTTCCTATTTAATTTAGTCCTAAATATATATATAGTTTGTTGTGAATAGAACATTTGCTATTCTTATTCTTAATGATTATTATAAAGTTGACAATTATATTACATACCATATCACATTTTCTTAAAAATTCCAGTGATAATTGAATATTTACATATTCAATTACATCATCTTTTAAAATGATTATTTTATTTCTTCTTTCACAAAGTTCAAACAATTTATTATACTATATATACACTTTTTTACCAGGTGATTGAAGATTCATATGAAGTTGCAAGGAATACTATAGAGAGTTCTGTATATCCTTCATTCAGTTTCTCTCAATGATAGGTAATATTTTGCCTAATAATATCACAAAAGGAAACTGACATTGATACACTCTATCAGCCTTATCCAGATTTCACCAGGTTTACATATATTCATTTATGTGTGCGAGTGTGTGTGTGTGTGTGTGTGTGTGTGTGTTTAGTTCTATGCAGTACATCACATGTGATCGGCACCACAGTCAAGAACAGTTCCATGACCAGGATCTCTTATGTTACCCTTCTATTACCATACCTCCCATCCCCAAACCTTAGCAACCACTTCTATGTTCTCCATCTCTAACATTTTGTAATTTTAAGAATGCTGCATAATTAGATTCGTCTAATACAAAACCTTCTGAGATTGGCATATTTTACTCAGCAGAATTCCATTGAGATACATCCAAGTTGTTGAGTATATCCATAATCTACTTCTTTTGATGCTGAGTAGTATTCCAAGATATAAACATACCACATTTGTTTAGCCATTCACATGTTGAAGGACATTTCAGCTGTTATTTCTAGTTTGGGCTATTATGAATGAAGCCGTTATGAACATTTGTTTATAAGTTTTTGTGTGAACATAAATTTTCTTTCTCAGAGATAAATGCAAAACATGTAGTTGCTGGATCAAAGGTAAGCATATGTTTAGTTTTATTAAAGAATTCCATATGCTTTTCTAGAATAGTTGTACCATTTTACATTCTCACCAGCAATATGGTAATGATCCAGCTTCTCTGAATCTTTGGCTACAGTTGGTGTCACTAAAAAAAAAAATATATATATATATATATATATACACATATATACATATATGTGTGTGTGTGTATATATATATATGTGTGTGTGTGTGTGTGTTCTGATATATGTGTAGTGATGTCCCATTGGGGTTTTAATTTGTATTCTCTAATAGTTAATGAGGCTGAACAACTTTGAATGTGTTTATTTGTGATCTGCATATACCATTCAGTAAAATGTCTGTTCATGTCCTTGGCCCATTTTCTAACTACATTATTTTTGTTGGTGTGTTTGTTAACTGCTGAGTTTGAAGAGTTCTTTTTTATACCAGATACAAATCCTTTGTCAGATATGTAAATTTAAAATATTTTCTCCCAGTCTGTAACTGTTTTTTTCATCCTCTTAAAAAAGAACTTTTAAGAGAAAAAGTTCTTAATGTCGATGATGTCCAGTTTATCAATTATTCCTTTTATGACTCATGCTTTAGCTATCAAGTCTAACAATGCTTCATTTAGTTCTCGGTCCTGAAGATTTTCTTCTGTTTTTTCTTTTTCTTTTCCTAAAAAGGTTGTCATTTTATATTTCACATATAAGTCCCTAATCTATTTGAGTTACTTTTTATATATGTTTGCACATGGCATGAGGCTTAATGTGAGGTTTTATTTATGTGTTTTGTTTCTTGCCCATAAATATCCAATTGCTCCAGTCCCAGTTGTTGAAAAGCATTTGTTCCATTTTAGTGAATGATTTCATTAGCTTAATGTTGAAAACAAAATTGAATGATCATGGTGACAGGGAAACTCCTGTCTTTTTTTCATTATAGTGGCATCATTAATATTTCTTTATATAATGAAATATTTTTCTTAATTTTTAGAAATGAATCTTTGTCATGCTTAAGTAATTTGTTTATATTTCTAGTCCACTTAGAATGTTTATTAGAAATTGTTACTGTGTAATCAACTTCCAGACTCGTTTACAGAAACATATTTCATCCCCATTACTGCATCGATATAAAAATTGTGTAAATGAAATTTCCTATTTCCAACTACCTCATATGTCCATAACAAAATCCAATTGACTATGATGGATTGTTATTATTTTTATTCTGTTAGATTACTCTGCTAAACTTTTATTGAAATGTTTAGATCTATTTTGGTGAATAAAATTACATGGTCCATTATTTTTCCATTTTGTATTATATTGACTGTCTAACGTTTTGATATTTTTAAGAAATATTTTTGAGCTTTCATTTATTTTCTGTGATCTGGAATAGTTTAACACTTTTAATAATAAGAATCTTTCTTTTAATTACAAATACCCTTGAAATTTATTTTAAAACTAACCCATCAAAGTATTTCAAATTATTATAATTAAAGTCTGCTCTGTAAACAATAATCAGAGGGAGAGATATATGTAATTTATGGATTGACTTCTTTGGCTTTATTCATTACTGAGAAAGTGAACTGTATACTTCATTCCTTTCTCTGTTTTCTTTTTTTTAATTTCTTTGTTCATTTCTTTAAATTTTTCTTTGCCACTAGGGAGTATCTCTAAGGTCTCTTAAATTTTTTAATCCTAGAATAAAGACTTCTTCCTCACACATACAATGAATAATTAAGCTTCTCTTTTTACAGTTTCTGAGGCTAACTTCTATCCCGTCTCCTTTCATGAGCAAGCCTCCTCCAAGCGTCATTATAATCATCCGGGATGTTCATCCTTGGTAACCAATTCTCTCTTCTCCAAATGTCCCCTAGACCCTACTTACTAGGTATTAATATCTTCCCTTCACAGGGAAACTTAGGCTCAGCAAAGTCGAAAGAGACCACAGGGTTACTTAAGTGACAGAGCTGAAATTTGGACCTATATCTCTCTGACTTCAGGTTTTCTCTGTTAAGCTATGCTGTCTCCCAAAATCAGTTTTCTTTCCTCACTCTCGTCAATAATATATTAGTAATGTCTTTGTTACAAGACGATATACAATTCTATAAACAATATTTTAAGAATATTCTTATTGCCTTTTAGCCACAGAACGCTTCTCCCAACTGAAATCCAACTTTTTAGTGTTTGCCCATCTGGACCTTATTAGCATCCCATTCTGCTTCAGTTTGCCTTACCGTAATTCTCTCTCTCTCTCTCTCTCTCTCTCTCTCTCTCTCTCTCTCTCTCTCTCTCTCTCTCTCTCTCTCTCTCTCAAATACAGCAGTGTCACAGAGTTCACTAAAAAGCAGAAATTTTTGTTTTCTTTCTTCAGGAAAATTATCTAGAACATGTCAGCCTGAGATTCCAAATTTACCCTCTGTTCATTGTTGCACGCTGTGGTATCATCCCTTATCACATCTCATCAGCAAACTTACATAACTCACGTTGCAATCTTATTTCACAAGAACTTAATTTGTGTTAGAATCATACCCAGGAGTAATCACCAGGAGAAACCTTATTATTTGGTGCATTTTAATGATTTTCTCTACATTTTTACTTAGTAAACAAAGAATCCTGGATACTGCTCATTCATCTCAATCACTCATACTCAACACTGAGAAGGTAGCTCGGAAGGAAACTGGTATTAGATTGTAAATCATTTTGAACTGTTCCCTCATGTAAGGATCCTTTCTTATTAATCTTCTAAAATCAATACCGAGGCCAGGCGCGGTGGCTCACGCCTGTAATCCTAGCACTCTGGGAGGCCGAGGCGGGAGGATTGCTTGAGCTTAGGAGTTCGAGACCAGCCTGAGCAAGAGCGAGACCCTGTCTCTACTAAAAATAGAAAAAATTAGCCGGGCATAGTGGCGCGTGCCTGTAGTCCCAGCTACTCGGGAGGCTGAAGCAGGAGGATTGCTTGAGCCCAGGAGTTTGAGGTTGCTGTGAGCTAAGCTGACTCCACGGCACTCTAGCCCGGGCAACAGAGTGAGACTCTGTCTCAAAAAGAAAAAAAAAACAAAAAAACAAAAAAACAAAAAAACAAAAAACAAAAAAAACAATACCTACTTTGTAATATCAAGAAAATCTTGCTAAAATTAATACACGTCTCATACATTGTACTCACTAGTAAGGTATTTGGTAACGTATCTCTAGTTTTTCTATAACTGAATATAGGATACCTGTCTGATATGTATGTGTATATATATACATGTGTGTGTGTGTGAGTGTACATATATTAATAATATATGTATGAAAGTCTGTAAACCTAATATATGCTAATATTTTCTATTAAAAGAGTCAAATATGTGTTATCCATATAGGACACTATAATTATAAATAGCAGCATAAAAATAAAAAAAGCACAGTATAACAATAATCACAAGTATTTACAGAAGAAGAGTCCTTATTTGTTAAACAAACAGTTATGAGGTATAGAATCTTAGCTAAAAAGCTCAGCCTTGGCAATATGAATGTGGTAATAGAACTGAAATTGAATAATTCACTCCCTGTTCCTTTCACTGCTTTAGTTGGTCATTTAAGATCATAGACTGCTATGGGTATTTCTGTTCTTTCTTCCAAAAATCCAATCTTGTTTTTAAATAGCCTTTTGAAATAAGTTGGCTGCATAATCTTAGAAGAAAAAAGAAAGTTCCTCGCTATTGAACTGAAGAGAAACTAATTTATGACTTTCCGTTCTTGGTTTCTCTTTGTTGGAAATAATTGTGTTACTTTTTATCTAGTTTATTCTTGATATCAGAGGTTCAGAAATATTTCTTTTAACTTAAATTCTAGTTGAAATAATTTCCTGTTAAAACAGTAATAAAAAGAAAAATCTAATCAGGTAGTTATTCAAAAATTTCAACAGGACGAACAAAGCCTTTCCCCTCCCTGCGCATGTGTATTTCCCTTCCCTGAACGCACGCTGGACCACAATCCCCATCCTCACCACTACAGTTTAAATCTTTATTCTTAAGGGTTTTCTTCATTGTCCATGGTTAGTGTCAGTACGGGTTAGTCTTCTAGTAAATTTCCATTTTGAACACTATTGAATAGCTCACTGAAAAGATAGCATGGATCGATTCCACCCTTCCTTATTTATATAACTAGTTGAAAATACAGATGCAAATCACAGCAATCAAAGTTCAATTTCAGATTTTTCAAAATATTGGCCATTTGTACATTCTCTAACCAGTCAACAAAACTTAAAGTTTTGTCTTAGTACCTAACATCTGAAATATTAATTCTTCTGTTATTTTCCATTTTTATTTCTATTCTCTTCTTTGACTAGGATGCTGAAACTTTACATAGAAGACAATGTATTGTTGAAATTTATGTCATTTGATATCAGTATAAGATCACAAGTTTGTTTTTAATGTTTCCTAATTTATCACCTAGAAAATGAACAAAGGTTGGCTCTTTCCTACTTAAGAAATCATATAGTTCTTAATGTAAATTTAAGAAGCATTAATAAAAGTGCATAAAATTGGAACAGAAAAATATTACAACATATGTCCAGGTACATGCTGAATGGAATTTCTTTTGTTTTATTTTTCACATAAATGAAACCTTACATAGAAATCATAAGGCAAAATACTCAGCTCATTTAGTGTCAGCCATAGTCATTTTTATCAGTCATTATTATTATTTAAAGTTAAATTATATAGGGCTTATTGGGCATATTAAAGTCCCTTGGAATTTTTCTATTTCAGAACCACAAAAAATTATTTTTAGAATATTTTTCTCTGTCATGGTTTTTTTCTTCAGCCAAAATATTTCCACGTAAGTTCTTGGGTTTACCCTACCAGAAGCACAATATGGAATTGCTTCTTAATAGTTAATGGAAAAATACCGTACAATGTAAACCCATAAGTCTCTTTTTGAAGGAAGGTCATTTGACTATATTGAATTTGTAAGGTCTAAAATATAAATAAGACAAATAATAGCCTATAATTCAGTCTTGTCAAGGAAGGAAACTGACTAGATTGTCACTTAGTATTGTGAACTCTAATTTATCCAGTCAAGTAAAAGCTAAAAAAGAAAAAAATCAGTCATACCGCATCTGTTTTATATAGTTCCAGAAAATCACCTTTGTTCTTTTTGGCATGCCAGGGGTTTCCTTTTATATCTCTCTCTCTCTCTTTTGTTTGTTTGTTTGTTTTTTTTCCTTACTCTTTCTAATCTCTTGTTTTGGCAACAGCTAGTTTCTGATAAAGTTTAATAATATATATTCCTCTAATTGAATTTCTTTCCTAATCAGATTATCTTCCAATGAATGTTCTTTTCTTCTTGAGTATATTTCCAAAATGTGACTTGCGTACAGAAAGCCATATTGTAATTACAAATACATTTAAAAATTCAACCATGGGGTAAATTACTAAATTAAGACCAATCTGTGTCTACATTGAATAGAATGAAGAGGACAGCTGGCAAATAAGGTATTATATGTTATCTGTTTCTTTCTTTCATGCCCCCAAACCTTGTCCTTTTTTTCACCAAATATGGAAAGACGTTTTAGGAAATTCACAATGAATCCATAAAACTGAAATGTGAATTGCAAGAAGTTTACCTCCTACAATGCGTACATCTTCACTGGGGTTCCCCACACACATGATAAACCTAGCCTCCCCTTCTCTTCTCAAGTAGAAAAAAGCAATACTGCAGCAATAACAGTGGTCTGTTAGGAGGGCAGATTTCAGTCCCAGTTCAACCCTTCACTAGCTTGTGTGCCATTGGCTAGATCGCTTCATTTATCTAAGCATCAGTTTGTTTTCATTTCCAATACAAAGGGTTGGATTAAATCATATTGAGGTCGGCTGTGCTGTCAGGACTCTAGCAAGCTCTCTCAGCACTGAAAATGGAGGGGAAAAGGATGGGAGTTATGTGATTAAAACTGTTTAACCAGAACAGCGCTACTTTGGCATATTTGATTTGTTTGAATAAAATTTTGTTGAAAGCACTATACACACACATGCTCACAAATACAACACACACTTGCAAGCATGCACGATGGCCCACAAAGCAGCTTGCATCTCAGTGATCCTCTACTTTCTGTTATATTTCGTAGTAGTTCTTCTCGTTTTCGGCAGAGACTCAAAGTGCTCATCAAATAAGGAATGTACTTTCGGGCTCTGAAGGACCATTATTAAATCCTACCTCAAACTTATCATCCCTTGAGTAAATAAGTCAAGAGCTTTAGGATTTACTCATAGGTTTAATTATCCAAATTAGTCAATTATTCAAAATGCTAATCATTCTCAAACCTCTTTCTGAGACCTTTTTCAAATGAACATCTTCTGAATTTGAGTAAAGAATCTAAACATGAGAAATGTATCTGCACTAAGGCTTTCTACATTCTGAGAAGAAAAATTGCACGCTGGGATAGACACACACTGCACATACACACACACTGAAATGATGCCTTTTTCTTTTTTAACCCTAATGGGTTATGACTCTACTTTGAGCCTCTGACCTCTGATATAGTTATGTTTAAGTTCCTCCCTCAGGTATGCTGTTTCCTTCTGTCACTTTATCATGACCAGATTTTTATTCCACGTCTTTATTACCCTACAAAAGAGGATTTCAGTGTTTATGGACTCCTGGGGCCAGGGCTCCTAGAAGTCAAAACTGTATTCATAACAATACTAAGACACTATGTTCCTTGTCACTGGGTTGAAATTTTCACTTCTGATGCAAAAGCAATGGTGGCTAAAACTCCAGGCACCCTACCATGAGCCACAAATGTAACATCAGACTATCAGTACAGTCATATTCTTTACTGCCATATGCTTCCCATTTAAAAATAAATTTAGTTTCAGTTAGGAATTTTCTCAATTAAGCAGCAAAAAATATTAATTGTATTAAATCTCAACCCTTGAAATCTTTCTAATATCTGTGTGGCAAAATGAGAAGTATGACAAAAAATAAAATAAAATAACTTCGTTGTATACTAAATATAATGGTTGTCTTATGGAAAAGCATGTAGGCAATTGCTTGAGTTATGAGCTGAACTCATCACATTTTTTCATGGAGAAAATTCTTACTGGAAGGAATGAAAAAAAAACTATAATTATTCAGATTTAAGTGTTTGGCATTTTTTTTTTTTCCAAAATGAATGAAATGAACCTCTCTCTTCAAAAAACCACAATTGATTGTATTTGTTATAAATATAAAAGTCAAGCTTTTAAGCAAAAAATTGAATTTTAAAAAAACTGTTATTCTCTACCATGAGTTTGACTGCTTCCCAATGTTTCCAGTGAGAATTTTTTAGTAAAATCATGGGTGATATTGACCATAATTTAAAAAAATTGTATAGTCATGTGTCACTTAATGATGGGGATGCATTGTGAGAAATATGTCGTTAGGTCATTTTGTGGTTGTGTGAACATCATAGGGTGTACTTACACAAACCTAGATAGTATAGCCTACTATACACCTGGTCTATTGCTCCTGGGCTACAAACCTGTATAGCAGGTTACTGTACTGAGTACTATAGGCAGTTGTAACACAATGGTAAGTATTTGTATATCAAAACATACCTAAACATAGAAAAGGTACAGTAAAACTATGGTATAAAAGATATAACATGGTACACCTGTGTGGGGCACCTACCATGAATGGAATTTGCAGGACTGGAAGTTGCTCTGGGCGAGTCAGTGAGTGAATGATGAGTGAATGTGAAAGCCTAGGACATTACTGTACACTGCTGTAGACCTTATAAACACTGTACACTTAAGCTGCAATAAATTTTAGAAATATTTTTCTTTCTTTAATAATAGATTAACTTTAGCTTATTGTAACTTTTTTACTTTATAGACTTTAAAAGCTTTTTAAATTTTTTACTCTTTTAATAACACTTAGCTTTAAACAAAAACATTGCACAGCTGTACAAAAATATTTTGTTTCTTTATATCCTTAGTATAAACTTTTTCTATTTTTAATTGTTTTATTTTTTAAACTTTTAAAAAGTATGTTTTTGTTAAAAATTAAGACACAAATTAGACTAAGCCTGCACAAAGTCAGGATCATCAATATTGATGTCTTCTACCTCCACATCTTGTCCGCCTGGAAGGTCTTTGGGGGCAATAACACACATGGAGCTGACATCCCTGTGATAACAATGCCTTCTTCCAGAATACCTCCCGAACAAACTTCCTGAGGCTGTTTTACAATTAATCCCTTTACAAAAAATAGAAGGTGTACACTCTAAATTAATGATAAAAGTATAGTATAGCAAATACATAAACTAGTAACATTTTAATTTATTATCACTATCAAATATTAAGTACGGTGCAAAATTTTATAGGCCTGGAAACCCAATAGTTTTGTTTACAGCAGTATCACCACAAACAACTGAGTAATGCATTGAGCTACTACAATGTTACAATGGCTATGGCATCACTAAACAACAGAAAATTTTTACCTCAATTATAATCTATGGGACCACTGAAGTATATGCAGCCCATTGTTGACCTAAGTGGCTATTATGTGATGCATGACTATATAATAAACTCCACCAATGTTTCAAAGATATGCATAACTCAGTGGACTAATATTTTACAAATGACCGATTCACGATGTTACAGAATCACATACAGGCAAAATTCTTTCAAACTGTAAGATGGACCAATGAATTTTAAAGTATTGAAATTTTATTTAGATTCCACACTACAGCTAACCTTCCAGAATCCATCCCTTGTCTAGTTTTTAAGAAATATCAGGAAGGAACACCTGTTATTATTTGAAAAGCTATTAAGATACATCTTCCATTTCTAACTTTATTTCTTTGTGAGATCAGAATTCCTTCATACATCTCAGTCAAAACAACGGATTGAAAATAATTCATGGAGGAGCACATATGCGAATTCTGCTAGCTTCCAATGAGTCAGACATTAAACAGATTTGTAAAATGTAAAACAATGCCATTCTTTTCATTTTTTTTTTTTCATTTTGGAAAAGATAGCTATTTTCATTATAGGTTATTTGTATTTACATGTAATAATTTTATTATTGTCACTTTAAATGAATTACATTTTAATTTAGAAGTCTCAAAAATTAATTTCTAATATCTAAACTTGTAAATAGTGACATATATCACTACATATATATATTTTATATATATATATATATATAATTCCAATATCCCAATGCATCTTGGAGTCCACCATAATTTGTTAGGGTGCTCAACACTAAGCTCTACTGAGTGTACTTTATGGTGTAGTTTAGTAGGTTTATTTATATCCTAATTTCAAATTGCCAAGGTTATAATAAATATTATTCAAGGTCTCTAAAAATGTTAACTTTCTCTTCAATTTGATAGTATCATCAGATTTAATAACCTTACTCTAGTGTATTCTTTATATACTATTTCATTATTAAGAGCTATCACCAAACACTTCTGTGGCATTTTCCAATTTTTAATACAAAAGTGATTAATTGGATACATTTGTCACTGTCAATAAGGCATACCTCATTTTATTGTACTTTACTTTATTGCTCTTTGTAGATACTGTGTTGTTTGCAAATTGAAAGCTTGGGACAACCCTGAGTCCAGCAAGTCTATCAGCACCATTTCTCCAAAAGCACAGGCTCGCTTCATGTCTCTGTGTCACATTTAAGTAATTCTCATGCTATTTCAAACTTCATTATTATTATATCTGTTATGGTTACCTGTTATCAGTGATCTTTGATGTTACTATTATAATTGTTTTGGGACACCATGAGCCATGCCTATATAAAAGTATGAACTTGATTGATAAATGTGTGTATTCTCACTGCAACACAAACCAAACTCTCATCTTTCTTCCTCTCCTTGGCTGCCATATTACATAAGACACAACAATACTGAAATTAGGCCAATTAATAATCCTACAATAGTGGCTAAGTGGCCAAAAGAAAGGAAGAGGTCAAACCTCTCTTACTTTAAATTCAAAACTAAAAATGATTGAGCTTAGTGAGGAAGGTATTACAAAACTGAGATAGGCTAAAAGCTAGGCCTCTTGGACCAAATAGTTAGCCATGTTGTGAATGCAAAGGAAAAGATCTCAGGGGAAATTAAATGCACTACTCCTGTGAAGACATAAATGATAAGAAAGCAGAACAGCATTATCAATGATACGGAGATAGTTTTAATGTCCTGCATAGAAGATCAAACCAGCCCCAACATTCTCTTAACCCAAAGCCTAATCCAGAGAAAGACCCCAACTCACTTCAACTCTATGAAGGCTGAGAACAGTGAGGAAGCTGTAAAAGAAAACTTTGAAGCAAGCAGAGGTTGTTTCATGAGGTTTAAGGAAAGAAGGTATCTTCATAACATCAAAGTGCAAAGTGAAGCAGTAAGTGCTGATGTATTAATAGAAACTATAGCAAGTTATCCAGAAAATCTAGCTAAGATAATTGGTGAAGGTGGCTATGCTAAAAAGCAGATTTTTAATATACACAAAACAGCCTTATATTAGAGGGAGATGCTACCTAGGACTTTCATAGCTAGAGAGAAAAAGTCAGTGTCTGGCTTCAAAACTTCAAACGACAGGCTGACTTTCTTGTTAGGGGCTAATGCAGCCAGTGACATTAAGTTGAAGCCAGTGCTCCTTTACCATTCTGAAAACCCTATGGCCCTTAAGAATGATGCTAAATTTACTGTGAGTGTGTTCTGTAAATGGAACAACAAAGCCTGGATGACAGCACATCTGTTTTTAGCATAGTTTGCTTAATATTTTAAGTCCACTATTGAGACCTACTGCGCAAAAAAAAAAAAAAATCCATTTCAAAATGTTACTGCTCACTGACAATGCATCTGGTTAATCGTGAGCTCTGATGAAGATGTACAAGGAGATTAACATAGTTTTCATGCTTGCTAACACAACATCCATTCTGTAGCCTATAGATTAATGAGTAATTTTAACTTTCAAATCTTATTGTTTAGGAAATACATTTGGTAAGTGTATAGCTACCATAGCTACTGATTCCTCTGATGGATCTGGACAAAGTAAATTGAAAAAATTCTGGAAAAGGTTCATTTTCTAGATGTCATTAAGAACATTTGTGATTCATGAGAAAAGGTCAAAATCTCAATATTCACAGGAGTTTGGAAGAAATTGATTCCAATGGACCTTTTTAATTTGATCAGGTCCCATTTATTTATTTTTGTTCTTGTTGTGATTGCCTTTGGGATCTTCTTCATAAATTCTTTGCCTAAGCCAATGTCTATAAGAGTTTTTACAACATTTTCTTCTAGAATTCTTATTGTTTTATGCCTTAGGTTTAAGTCTGTTATCCACTGTGAGTTGATTTTTGTGAGAGGTGAGAGGTGCGGATCCTGTTTCAGTCTTCTACGTGTGGCTATTCAATTTTCCAAGAACCATTTGTTGAATAAGGATTATTTTTCCCAGTGTATGTTTTGTCTGCTTTGTCAAAGATTATATGGCTAAAAAATACCAACATCATTTTTTGCGAATGTAGAAAAAATAATTCTATGCTTCGTATGGAACCAGAGAAGTCCCCATATAGCAAAGCAACCTTAAGAGAAAAGAAAAAATTGGGAAACATCAATTTACCAGTCTTCAAGCTATATTACAAGGATATAGTAAGTAAAACAGCATGGTACTGGCACAAGAACAGAGACATAGACCAAGGGAACAGAACTGAGAATCCAGTATTTTTACAGTACCACCAGCAGTGTATGAGATTGACCGAAAAGAGATTTCAATCAAAAACTTTACATCTAGCAAAAATATCTTTCAAAAATGAAGGAGAAACTAAGGCATTCTCTTATAAGCAAAAGCTGAAGTTTTTCAGAAGCAGAGCTGCCTTACAAAAAATGTTAAAGGGAGACCTTCAGCATGAAGTGAGAAGACACTAGACAATAATTTGAAGTCACATGAAAAAACAAAGAACTCTAGTAAAGGTAAATACATTGGTATTTTTAATAAAAGGCAATATTATTAAATGTTTGCCTTGTAACTCCTCTTTGTATTTCCTATATGATTTAAAAGATGGATGTATAAAAAATCATAAATCTAAATTAACAGTCACACAATGTATAGAGATGTATTTTGTAACAAAGTCAAGACAGGGAGTAAAGCTGTATAAAAATGAAGTTTGTGTATGTGATGGAAGCTCAGTTGGAAGTAATTCAAACTCGAGCATTACAACCTCAGGACATTAATCGTAATACCAATGTAAACATAAAAACAATCCAAGAGGGAATGAGAAAAGAATCAAAGCAGTACACTATAAGAGAAACACAAAAGAAGGCAGTATTGGATTACTTAAGAAACAACAAAAACAACAAAAAGGTAAAAGACATACAGAAAACAAATGGCAAAATGAAAAAAAGCCCTTCATTATAAATAATTTCCTTAAATGTAAATGTATTAAACTCTCCAATCCAAAGGTAGATAATGGCATAATCGATTAAAAAAAGATCACTCACTTCAGAGTAAAGACACGAATTACTGAGGAATGAATTAATGGAATAAATGAATGAATTCAATGCAAATAGCAATTAAAAAAGAACAGAGGTGGCTAGACAAATATTGAGCAAAATAGAATTTAAGTCGAAAATTGTGATAAATGGAAAGGGATATCACAGACTGAAAGATGGTCATGTCATCACAGAGATATAACAATAAGTGTCATATGTACACCAAACAATTTAGCTGCAGTTATATGCTATGGTTTGAATGATTATGTTCCTTCTAAAATTCTTACTGAAACAATCTCCAATGCAACAGTATTAGGAGGTATGGCCTTGGGAAGTGATTACATCATTAGGGCTTTGACCTCATGAAGGGGATTAGCACCTTTATAAAAGGGCTTGAGGTTGAAGGAAAGGCTCTCTCGCCCTTCCATCTCTTCTATGTGAGGATACGTTTCTCCCTTTTGGAGAACACAGCAACAAGGTGTCATCTTGGAAGCAGAGAGCAGTCCTCACCAGCTATCAATCCTGCCAGCAACTTGCTCTTGAACTTCTAAGCTTCCAGAACCATAATGAATAAATTTATACTGTTTATAAATTATCCAGTCTATGGTATTTTGTTATAGTAGGACAAAGGGAGTAGGACACTATGCAATCAAACCTGGACAGAATTGAAGACAGAAATATGGAGGTCTACGAAAGTAGTTGAAAACTTCAATACTTCCTCTGCAAGAATGAAGAAGGCATAGAACACCTAGACAGAAGAGCAATAAGAAAATACAAAACTAGAGCAAGACTATAATCTAAGTAGGTATAGGAGATAAATAAATATAGGATATTATACCCCATCATAGCTTAACACACACTTTTCAAGTACATCTGGAAATTCTCCAGGAGGGATCATGTATTAGGCCACAGAACGAGTCTCAGTGAGTTTACAAAGGTTGAAACAATACAAAGCATCTTTTCTGAATGCTGTGGAATAAAACTAGAAATTAATAAAAGAAAGAAAACCAAAAAAAATTCACTTGTATGTAGAAATTACATAACCCAATTTTAAGAAGTAATGGATCACAGAAGAAATCACGAGGAAAATTAGAAAATACTTTCAAACAAATGAAAACAAAAACTAAATATCAAAATTTATAAGATTCAATGAAAGCATTAATCACAAATAAATTTATGGTTGTAAACAACTCCAATAAATAAGAAAAAAAAATCTCAAATCAATAACCTGACTGTATATATTAAGAAACTAGAAAAAAAGAGCAAACTAACTGCAAGCTAACAGAAGGAATAAAATAAAGATTAGAGTGGTGAGAAATAAAGTAGAGAATAGAAAAACAATGGAGAGAATCAACAATATCAAAGGTATGTCCTTAGAAAAGATCAACAAAATTAACAGTTCGTTAGCTAAACTAAGAAGAAAAGATAGAAAATGGAAACAATAAGTCGGAAGTGAAAGTGGTACGTTACTACAAATTTTACAGAATCAAAGGCTATGAGGAAATATTATGGACAATTGTATGCCAACAAATTAGGTAACCTAGATGAAATAATCATATTTCTAAGAACACACAAACTACCAAACATACTCGAGAGGAAATAGAAAACTTAAACAGACCTATCACAAATAAAAAGTACTAAAAAGTAATCATTAAGCATATATCTTTCTAATAAAATTCTAGGACCAAATGAAATTCACAAATTTCCCTTGCAAATTCTAACAAACATTTAGAAGAATTAACACCAATCCTCAAACTCTTGCAAAAACTGGACAAAAAGGGATTACTTACTTATTCTTTGAGGTTAGAATTATTTTGATACTAAAGCCAGACAAAGACAGCACAAGGAAAGAAAACAACAGACCAACATACATTATAAATATATATGCAAATACCTTCAATGAATATTGGCACATTGAATTTTTCAGCATATTATAAGGATTATACACGTGAATAAGTGGGATTTTTTCCCAGAAACGTAAGGGTGATTCAACAAAAGAAAATCAATGTAATATAACACACTAATAGAAAAAGGAGTAACACAAATGATCACCTCAATTGATTTATAATACGTATATGACAAAATCCAATACCCTTTCTTTATAAAAACATTTTAAGAACTAGGAATGGAAGGAAACTTCCTCAACATAATAAAGAGCATTTATGTAAAACCCACAGAGTAAAGGATTTCCCTCTATGATCAGGAAAAAGAAAAGAGTGTCCCCTTTACCATTGCTATCCAACAGTGTGCTGGAAATTCTAGCCAGAGTAACTAAAAAAGAAAAATAACAAAAAGGAAATCAATTTAGAAATGAAGAAGTAAAATTATCTCTATTCACACATGGCTTGATGCTCTACATATAGAAAAAGCCTTAAGAATTCACGAAAAACTACTAGAGCTAATAAAGGAATTCAGTAAAATTGAAGAGTACAACTCTCTTCACACTCAAAGATCAGTTGGTACAATTCTACGTACCAACAATGATCAATCAGAAAAGGATATTAACTGTAATCCTAGCACTCTGGGAGGCCGAGGCGGGAGGATTGCTTGAGCTCAGGAGTTCGAGACCAACCTGAGCAAGAGCGAGATCCTGTCTTTACCATAAATAGAAGGGAATTAGCCAAAAAACTAAAAATAGAAAAAAAAAATTAGCCTGGCACGGTGGCACGTGCCTGTAGTCCCAGCTACCTGGGAGGCTGAGGCAGAAGGATTGCTTGAGCCCAGGAGTTTGAGGTTGCTGTGAGTTAGGCTGACGCCATGGCACTCTAGCCTAGGCAACAGAGTGAGACTCTGTCTCAAAAAAAAAAAAAAAAAAAAAAAAAAAAAAAAAAAGAAAAGGATATTAAGGCAGCAATTCTATTTATAACAGCATAGAAAACAATAAAATACCTAAAAAATAAATTTAAGCAAAGATGAAAGACTTCTATACTGAAAACTATAAAATATTGCTGAAATAAATTGAAGATAAAAATAAACGTAAAGACATGGTATGTTTATGGATTGGAATCCTAATAACTCTGAGATGGCGACGTTACATAAGGCGATCTACAGATTCAGTGCAATCTCTATCAAAGCCCCAACTGTTTTTTGAAGAAGTGGAAAAGCCAATTATCAAATTCATATGAAATTGTGATGGGCCCTGAATGACAAAGCAATATTGAAAAAGAAAAATAAAGTTGGATCAGTCACATTTCCAGATTTCGAATGTTACTGCAAATCCATAGTAATCAAACAATGTGGTACTGGCATGAACATAAACATATAGATGAACACATTAAAATTGTGAGCCCAGAAATAACTCATACATCTATGACAATGGGCAATCAACAAGGGTGACAGAACCATTCTGTTGGGAAAGAACAGTCACTTCAACAAATGGTGTTATGCCAAATGGATGGCCACATGCAAAAAATGAAGCTGGACTCCATACCTCACACCACATACAAAAATTAACTCAAAACGGATTGATGACCAAATAAATGAGCTAAAGCCATAAACTTCTTTTTAAGAAACATAAAGATAAATCTTTATGACTTTAAATTCAGCAACGTGTTCTTGGTTATGACACCAACAGCATGAGCAATCAAAGAATAGATAAATTAAGAACTTTGTGCATCAAAGGACACTATTAAGAAAGTAAAAAGACAAGCTATATTGCAGAAGAAAATATTTGAAAAATCATGTATCCGACAAGAGATTTATATCCATAATAAAAGACTTCTATAACTCAACAATAAAACAAATGAGTCCATTAAAAATGGGCAACAGACTTGAACAGACATTTCTCCAAAGACGATATATTAATACAAATAGGCAATAAGCACATGAGAAGATACTCAACATCACTAATCATTAGGGATATGTAAATCCAAACCAAATGAGATGCTATTTCACCCTCTTGAATGCCTATAACAAAATAAACAGAAAATAATAAGTGTTGGCAAGGATGTGGAGAAACTGGAACACATGTATACTGCTGTTGGGAATGTAAGATGGTTCAGCTGCTGTGGAAAATAGTTTTTCAGAAAATTAAACATAGAATTACCATATGACCCAGGAATTCCATTCCTAGGTATATGTATAAAAAAAAAAAAAAAAAAGCTAAAAAGCTAAAAACAAAGCCTCAAACACATACATGTACACACAGCACTATTCCCAGTAGATGAAAACAACCCGGACTTCCATCAGTGGATGCATGGATACACGAATTGTGGAACGTACATACAATGGAGTATTGTGCAACTATAAAAATGAATGAAGTACTGATACATGTAGCTATGTGCACGGACCTCTAAAACATGCTAAGTGATAGAAGATAGACATTAAAGGTCTCATATTGTTTGAGTCCATTGATATGGAATATTCAGAATAAGTAAATCTTTACAGAACAAGAGCAGATTGGTGATTGCCAGGGCTGAGGAAGCGGGGATATGAGCAGTAACTGCTTGAAGGGGAAAGGGTGTCCTTTTGGTGTGATGAAAATTTTTGGAACTACATAGAGAGGGTGGTTGCACACATTGTGAATGCACTAAATGCCATCAAATTGTTCACTTTAAAACGGATAATTTTAGGATATGTGGATTTCATCTCAATAATTTTTTTTTTTTAATTCTCATCAGCACCAGAAACTTGAGTTAGGGAAGAAAGATGATGAATGTGATGGGGAGACAAAAAGTATTAATAATTCAAATAACTGTAACTCCTGAATGCTGAATTGTAACTCATATAAAATAGTTCATGCATTTGCCTTGTTTCCTTAATGTTACATAGTTACTGGTGATGCCCCAGAAAAAGTAGAATAAGATGTAAGTATTTGATCAGAGATCTTCTGCACCCCATGCAAAAGCCAAATTGTGATCCACAGGTTTAAGGCACAGCCTCTCAAGTCTAGTTTCACTGATTCTAGTTTTTCTAGAGAGTTTACCTAATTGGGCTTTACATACGAGTGAACAATCTTAGACCAAAAGAAGCAGCGTGGGTATATAAGCCTAAATAATGAAGAAACATTCAAATTGCTTCAGCTAAATTTTCATTTTCTAGATCAAAAACATAAAGTGGGATATCATTTAATTTAAAATACTGTTAAATAAGGGATCTTTTTTTCTGATATTGTCTCCTCTCATAGCTGAGGAATTAACTCTGTAACAGGATGATGACACTGGTTAGAATTCAAAGCAAAGCAATTGAATGTTAATTGCATACAATTAACATCCTGGCAAATAATTGTCTATTAAAATATCTCCTTCCACAAATATGTGGAGATATTTGTGAAATATGGGGGCAAATATGTATTAAAATATTTTTTCCAGGAGGAGGGTGTAATTGTATGTGACTCCCACTTTTATGGAAACCTTGCTTCTTAGAGACTAGGTTATCTTGAGCCCCCATATTTAAAGGCCAGAATATCACATTTCTAAATTAAATATTTCTATTAAAAGAAAGCAAACAAATAATTTTTATGTAATGTGGTTTAGGAAAGAAAATGTGTACTTATATTTTACCATGGGTATGTGAGGTTCCATAAAACATATGACAGCCAAAATCAAAATCCTATAGAATCTACATTTATGATTTTCGATTTCCCACTTCTGACACTGCCTCCCTATCTGCCCCTTGTCCAAATTTTTAGACCTCTGTCTTCAGCTGAATTCTTTCCTTACTCTGCAGAGAAAATTAAGAATATACAGAATTATTAAATATTTCACTCCCCAAAATATCATGGGGCAGAATATAGTAGAGCTTATTATTATTTTCCTGAAACATTTTTTGCCCATATCTTCCATGGGTGCAAGAATATATCTTAACCAATAGTACAAAGGTTATGACACAACCTAAGGCCAAGAGTGCCTGGGATAGTGATCCAGCTTCTCTGCCTTCCATTTATATGACGTTAGGCAATTTATTTCAAGTTGTAAGACTTGAATATTGTAGAATATGAATAAATGAACAGTGTCTATTTAATGTTAGTGGTGTGAGGAGAAATAAAATAGTACATGTAAAGCACTTAGTACAACATCTGGCATGCTACAAAAAGGCATAATTAAATGTTAACAGATTCTCTGCTGACTCTTGAAATTCATTATTTATCTGATCGGACAATGTATAAACATGAGAGTAACTAAAGGAATCATATAGGACAAATACAGAATTGCAGCTATAAAGCAAACACAAAAAAATGTAACTACTCTTACTCTATTAATGCCAGAGAAAATTATTTTTTATTCAACATCAGAGAGAAATCTATTAAGAAAGCAACAACAATCTATGTCATCCAGGAGGAAACTGTTAGAATCTGTCATTGTTTTCTCTTTGGCAGCCTGGTCGTGCCTGCATAATGCTATATTCAAACGTGTTCATCTGTGCTGTTCTTGGAAAAAACAAGCAGAGACACATTAGATTATGCCTATTGATACGACACATCACCTTTTTAATTCAACAGAATAAAATAAACAATTTGCATCTTGGTTGATGCTGATGTTTACAAGTAATTCAAATCTCAAAATCTGTAAAATATTATTTTCCCCTCATAAAAGCATAATGGGAGAGTTTAATTGTAGCTATGACATTTTAAAAAACAGGTTATATGCTTAAATGACATCTTTTAAATTACAGATGGCAAGAGATTGTTTGCAAAATAATATAACATAACATTTTAAGTAACTATAACCAGGTGCTACTATTTTGGTAGAGCATAATAGTAACTAGAATAAATTCACTTTGAGTTTTTGTGTGACAATAACTAATCAGCTGTCACCAGTCTACAAAGGCCCTTAATTTTATCAAATTCTTTCTAGAAAATGAGCTCTTTTTTATATAAACAAGAACAGATGAATCTTTTTAAAACCCTGTTTTAAAGGGTCAAATCCTTTTTTAAAAATCTGGTGTCTCAGACAATAGGAAGACAGAGAATTCTTTACCTCAATGTCTTATTCGTAGGCATGTAGCAGTCTAAGGGCATGAACCCTAGTCAGTTTAATACTAAGGTCCATTTAGTCACTCTATCTACTATATTTTCTCTACAGACTGGCTGCCTAAGTCACCTAAATCTGCTAGCCTTAGCTGTAGTATCTAGAAAATTATTCTTTCTTTAATCTGTATGTTATGAGAGTTAAATGAGACGATCTTGCAAACTCTTTGGAGAACAGATTTAAGTTGATATTTCCTCAAAGAAAGGCATAATTCTTTAAATATTGACTTCTAGGTTTGCTGTGTTTTGTTGATTATTATGGGTAGGGCTGTCTGCATTTCTCTGGTTTTCTCCACTTCCTCACTTTCCTCTTGTCTCGAACTAGTGGAGCATAGCTGCGTGGATCTAATACTTACTTACCTGGTGCTAAAAGCTTACCTAGCCATCAACATCACCGTGGCAGTCTCAATCTGTGTAAATTATTTTCCAACACAGCAACTGAACCTAGTTTATAATTCTTAACATTAGAAATACTTCTAAAAGTGAAAATAAAGGCATCCATAGAGTGGAAAGGCATCCAAATAGTGGACAGTCCCCATTATATTCCTGTTTGCTTAACTGAGATTAAGCAGAGATCTGATGATTCACGGATGAATACTTGGTTTCTTTTATCCTCTGATAGACCTGCAAAGACCATCCCCAGATGCCCACCTAGAGAGAGTACTAAAGGAGTTATAATAGAGGGTACTTGGGAAGTTGCTAAAAGAAGCAGAGCAAGAGCTAACAGGACAAAATTTAGTGCTTTACAATTTTGTCCTTAGCCATAATAGTAAATCAACGTGATGACTTTGTCTTGGCGCTGACTGATTACAGTCACAAAGGGCAACAGGCCACTATTCCTGAAGAAATGTAAAGTATACACAGTTCGCAGGTGGCTATGTCAATATGGTAGATGGATGGAAGAGCCTGATGAATGTCCTCTAATAAATACATTCTAACTCACTCATAAAACATACACTTATGTTTTCAAAACAGATCAAAATTGGCAATACATGAGTGGATTAATAAAATGTGGTGTATGTTTGTCATGGAGTTCTACTCAGCCACAAAAAAACCCAATAGTGATCTAGCACCTCTTGTATTATTCTGGATAGAGCTGGAGCCCATTATTCTAAGTGAAGTATCACAATAATGGAATAATAAGCACCATATGTACTCACCATCAAATTGGTATTAACTGATTTAACTGACCAACACTTAAGTGCACATATAGTAATAGCATTCATCAGGTATCGGGAGGTGGGGGGCGGGGAGGAGGGCATGGGTATATTCACATCTAATGGGTGCAGTGCGCACCATCTGGGGGATGGACACGCTTGAAGCTCTGATTTGGGAGGGTCAAAGGCAATATATGTAACCTAAACATTTGTACCCCCATAATATACTGAAATAAAAAAAATGGTGATTGTATTCTGTGTGAAATGTTTTCCTAGGCATAGTCCTTCTCATTCTACACATTAAATGTAAAGATTAGAGTGCAAAGTAAATGCATAGCTACCTGAGACTGGTTTCCACGACTTGAAGCATGAATGTACTCTCACATATTTGTGGAGTATAATTATTGATCTTATAGTTAATATACTTTGAAAATAAATGTGAGTATCCCTTATTCTTTACATGAACTCAATACAAGCTAAAGAAATGAGGGCTTGATCAATGCATCTAAATAAATCCTCCCTTCAATGAAAAAAAATAGAGTGAATAAGTTGTTCCTTTCAGAAATAGTTACTTATTAAAGGAAATACTTGAATGGTTAACTAACTCTTCAGAAATAATTAGGACTTCTCTTCACAAGGCAAGGAAGACTCTGACAATCTTGAAAATTAAGGCGCCTGTGTCAAACTACTTCTGTAATAAAATTTGCAATCAAACCAAAATTACAATGAACATGTGTTTCTCCAGTTATAGGTTTGCATTCCTTAGCACTTACCTACAAACTTTCATGCTATCTTGAGCAAAATAGCTTCTAAATAATATCTTAGACTAGATAGCTTTTTGTATGCATTTATCTTTCAAAAAACAAAACATTAAATATATTCCCAAAGTAGAAAAGGCTTAGTGAAATCACTGGATTTAATTTATTGCTATGTTTGTCATTAAACAAGCCATTATTATTTCTTTAATTGTTATTCTTATTATTATATTAGATCATAGACATTAAAATTGTAATACCTTCAAGATATCACATTCTAGAAAACAAAGATGTCCTTTTATCCAATAAAACACTTGATGTCAAAGGAGGTAGTAATTTGCCCAAGGTTATATACCTATAAAAGCCATATGAATTTCTGACCCCGATCCTTATTGGAAGAATTGTTCTAGAGTTAGCCTTTTGTCCTAAAAGGTCCAATATCTTGCTGAATAATTTAACCATCAGAGGTTCCCTCTCCTGACAGGGATTCCCCTACCTGGTTGAAGGTTTCCACCTTCCTGAGTTGTTTACTAGAAAGCTGGCCCTTGGGGACATATGGTGGACAAAGGGAAGATTAGAAAGGAGGTATTGTATGTTGCTTTCCCAGCTAGAGGCATTTCCTTGTGGATTTATTCTGACACAGTTGAGGGACCTCCAGCTTGATGGTTAAAAAAGGAAAGCTTGGTGCAATTGGAACACTAAAGGCTGGCCACAGGCATGCACAACCACACACATGTGCAAACTCAAAAGGGTGCATGCTCTTAATGCATATTCTTGTCCTCAAACAAAAAGTTTAATGAAGACTCAGATTCTTTTCCCCCGTTCAATGAGGGAGGCAAAACTAGATAACTTCTAAGGGTGATTCCAGGTTTATGACTCAAGTCTTGGGCTGCAAACTGTTAGTCTTTATGTATCACTCTGATGTTTGGTGTGAGCCCCCCCTGATGGCCATATAAGTAGGCTGGCATTATGCTTGGTCACAACTCAAGCAAATTCCTATCAACTGTCCTTACACTTATCTACTTCATCAATGTATATAATCTTCCAGGCCTCCCGATGGCATTGAGTTTACATATAGAGGGCATAGAACACCCTCTGTGCAAAGTAGGGCATCTGCTTCCATTAGCAATACCTTTTCCAGACCAGTATAATGATTTTATTTTTTATTTGATAATATCCCTGCCAAAAATAATAGTGAAATGCAAGGACATTTGGACCTGTGGTATGTGAGATGTGCTTGGTAATCTGTAAATCTAGATAATAATTGCCACTTCTATTTGTATGATTAATCTCATATGAAATTAAGTCTGTCACTTCGGGGTGTGTGGGGGTTTCTAAATTTGTGTGTTTGTGTAATTGAGGAAGAAGGGGATTGGAGATGAAAGATATAAGACAGTGGAGGGGCAGGTCTAACTGCCACAGCACCTGGAATGGGGTAAGAACTCCATAATTATCTACTGGATGAATGAAGGAATAAATGAATGAACACAATCATTTGAGCGTGCTTTAATAAATGAGTAAGTGCATGCCAAAACGAACACAACTAAATTGTGGTTTTATACTGGGGGAAAGGGTGGGCGGGGGAGTTTAATTTAAGGATTGATCAACTCTACATGGTCTGTTACATGAAACTCTCAAGGGCCCCACAGTATCACTATGGCCTCAGTAACAAGAATCTGAGAAAGTGAATCACTGGGACAAGGATACTATGATCGGGATGGAAGAAAGGAATTCAAGAGAAGCACACAGGCATTATGACACCAATACCCCCCATCTGGTTAATAGCCACCAACAGAAGGCACCAACGCCGAGTCATTCATTTTTTATAATTATGCTAAAATTTTATGTTTAAGTGAAACACCATGCTGAAGCACATCTTCCTTTAACAAAGATTCTTGGCATTCTGCAGCAACTTACAGCGCTCACATTGCTCAATTACATTGTACCGCAGATGTACAAATGAGGCAATTAAGGGGAGGTTCCTGAAGAGAATGTTGGATAAGCCAGCTCTTACTGGGAAATTTTCTTTTTTTCAATTCTCTTTCTCTTCTCTTTCCTTCCTCCTGGCTCCCTTAATTTCTTTCTCATACTTTTCATATGTTAAATAAAAGCTACAAACCATATTTTTTGATAGTTTATACATTTCAAAGTCAATATTTTTACAAAGATGAAATATTTCACAAAGTACCATGTTAGAACAATTGATACTACCATTTATCTAATTAGTCATTGTAATTGCTTGACTACATGCCTCTGAAAAAGAGCTATTGCTAATCACATCTTATACATCAGGAAATAAGTTCAATATGTTTAGAGGGCTCATAAAATAACAAATTTGGGACAGGAACTGAAGTGTAAATAAATAATAACATTCAACACCGAGCTAAAACTTTATGATATCAGTTGATTCTCAGATTAGCTCAATTCTATCCCAGAAATGACTATTTATCATAATACTGTGCCAGATATGGGTGGCCAGTCTTTGAGGAAGACAGTTGGGTGGGTGGGTTGCAGTAACATGCCAGATTTATCTGGAAGACAGTTTGGGGAATTTTAAAAAATGAGTCCCTTATCTTTGCCTTCCTTATTAGCACCTACTAAAGAGTAATAAATCTCCTGGGTATTAAAATAGTCCCCAGAGAAGAATTAAGCCTATTGATAATTTCTGCATTAGTATTAAACTCTTTAATCTGAAGAACACAGTCCAAAGATCATTGCAAGGGCATTTCTGAGAAGAAACTCAGAATGTAAAAACTTGAGGGGAAAAAAGGAAAAGAAGATGGAAGGAAGAGATGTTCACATTTAGAGGCTTAGATCACTCCCTTTGGATCTGATCTTCTTTTTTTCCTCAAATCCTCTCTTTCCATTTCCATATAGTTGGGTTATCATCTACATATGGAAATTTCCAGGCTCACTTCTTCATCTCCAAAAGTCAAATGTTCCCTGCATTTATCAAACTGACAAACATAGTAAGTCTCTAAGTAGCAATGGAGACCAAAAATCTCCTTGGCATTCTCAATTTATATATTTTACATTTTCAGCTTCCCAAAAATATGCTGCATGATATTTGAACTGCGGAATTACTGTGCCATTTGCAAAATGTCTGATTATGCTTTTTTACAAAATTCCAACCATTGCTAATGTGCCCTAAGATACCACATATTGCTACCCTCTTAAGGCATTTGAATGTGAAATTAGCATCCACAATACCATCATAAGAGAGGAATAAAGACAGATTACCTGGGGTTAAGAGGATGACTGACATAGTGATGAGTGAGCATACAACTAAAATCACCAGCAGGGCAATAGCAATTCCCTTCCAGTTTCTCTGTGGAGGGCTGTTACTTCCCAGTTCCTACCAAGATAGAAAAAAAAAAAAAAAAGTTTCATAATTATACATGCTCCAAGAGAAATGTATTCATAAAGGAATGATTCAGTGCATGGCACAATCACAGTTTGAAAGCTCATTAGAATCCATTTCCTCTTCAGTAGTTCATTTAATTATTCAAAAGTGCATATATTATAAATGGCTATCTTTTGGGGGGCAATCTTATCTCTCTATGAGATAAACCAGCAGAGCTTTATGCCTGCTGTCCAAAATGTAGCTGGCGTTAAAATGCATTGACTATAAGCACCAGAACAATAGTCAAAATACTCTGCAAAATAATTATGGAAATAAAATGTGTCCATTTACATTTATTCCTGCTACAATGGAACTTACAATAAAGATTTAAATACAAATATTCTTGAAGCATTACAGACTACTTTTCTAACTGGATGAGGGAAAAGATTAGAAATTGGAAAATCATTCAAAATGCCCCTCACTGTGGAACAGTGCACATTTGTCAGCACAACAGGTCTTTTTTAAACAGTTCCCCCACCACTCATAAAAACCAACAGGATGTACTAACTAAATTAAGTGAGCTCTTCTATATCAACAGCTAATGACATTTTCTTGCTGAGCAACATGCATGATATTGGCAAGAGGTATGATTGATGGGGAAAGATAAACTTGTACATCTCTCACAATACGTGCAGTAAAGCTATTCATTCTTCCAATGAACTGTGTTCTACTCTGTGGACTAGAAATATGTGAGCATAATCCACCAGAGCAAAGCACAGACCACAAGGATTTGAAATGAATGCCAGCTTGTCTTTGCAATAAAGTGTATAAAATACTGAGCCTCTCATTTCTTTCTTTCTACCCCATTCTCCAACTGCTTTTCATCCTTTTCCAATTCAGAAATAGCTAACTTATTTGGGGATAAATGAAACAAAACATGAAGGCATCTAGTTCCCTACATGTGCACTAATCACCCAACAGGCCATAGAGCTGCCTTGCTTTAAACAAAGATAAATACAATGGCAAATATTTAATAAATTGTAAATGGGCTTCTGTGACTCAGATTAAAACATTGACGCTCATTTGCACATAGTGATTTTAGTACTGAGTTCTGTTATAAACACATTAGACTTAAAAAACTGGGCCCTAAATAAATGCAAGAAGAAACCTCGTATAGGAAGCATTTTGTTTTTGTTGTTCTCCTTCTCGGCTCCATCACTCTAAGGTAGTCCTTCACTCTGATGAACCAAATCCAGTAGAGGGCAACTCCACTCCGTTTTTAAAAACGATTCACTCCACACTTGTTTTTCATATAATGCTTATTATCCAACACCCTTATTCCTCTTGCATTTTAGAATCTCCTTTCGTATTTTCTGTGTAAATCAAGACAGTGGGTCCCCCAAGTCACCAGCTTTAGAGTAGCAACATGAAGACAAGCAATAGTTGTCTTATCCCAGAAACACTTATCTGGAATGCAACCTTCCTGCAGATTCCCGGGTGTGTTCCTTCTTCAGAATGTGCGTGCTGTGATGGTCAGTGAGTCTCTACAGTAAGGCCCTACTTAAGTCTACTCAGAAGCCAGAGTGACAGAACTAGAGAGGACACTGCCGTAAATCAAAGCCTAAAATGATCTGAAAGTCGTGAAACACTCATCTTGAGGACTGAGAGAACGTGAAAAAGGGGCAGTAACCAACAGCAAGTGGGGTCTGGGCCAAGAACCATAAACGCTTTTATTAACTCTCAGGGAGGCAAGCAAATGGCATTATTTCACAGTGTAAGAAAAAAGAAAAAGAAAAGAGGTTTACCAATTATAACTAACTTTTCAGCCCTATAAAAGAATCAACTGTAAATTCTAATTTATAGTTTACATTTTAACTATAACTCAGGGTTACTGATTGTGACCCTGATGCACCATCACTCTAATGCAAGACACGCTATTAGAGAAATCATTTCTGACTGTGCTTTTCGGTTTTTGAATATGACAGAACCACGTAACATCTAACACAGAGTAATAATAACTTAGGTATCTTATTCTGTGTCTGGCACTGTGCTATTTTATATTTGTAATCTCACATAATCCTCATAATCAGGTGAGATTATTATTATCTTGACAAATTTGCAGATGAGAAAAGCAGACTTTAAAGAGATTTATAACATATCCATTTATTGCTAATAAGTTGAAAAGATGAAACTCTAGTCCATGATATCTAGCTATAGATTCCACACTCTCAACCGCTATAATATGCTGCTTCTAAAGATACATATTTCTAGAATAAGTTGTCTAAAGAATACATAAATAAATAAATTATTTGGACCCCCACATAGTATAGTTGCACATCAGTACCTTTCATTTTGGAAAATTCACAATGATATTCTGAATTCAGTAATGCTATCCTGAATTCAGTAATGCTTTCAGATACATTTATATTTTCCCAGCCACAGCTGACTTGGGAAGTTTACCATTTTAAAAATGGTAAAACATATTTGAGTGAGAAATATTTCTTCTGTTCATAAAGTGATACACATAAGAATGTGTGGCTCTTCTAAAACGACTCATGGATGTGCAGGGCATCTACATGCCCCTGTTTAAGAACTGCTGACTTAATGAACTCTTTCCATAATTCTCTCCTTTCCATCCCCTGGACACCCTGTTACCATAGCATTTCTAAAGCATGGTTTTACTTATGTTACTGTATTCTCCAAAGTTCTTTAACATCCCCACACTATCTAAAGCGTCAAGTACAACGTGTGAGTCTAGAAAAGTAATTGTCTATTTCCAAGCCCCAGTTTCCTCATCCAGCATGATCTCCTTTAGAGAAAGAACCCTGCATCTCATGCTGCTCTGATTATCATTTCTCCACATTGGCCTCAGGTGCTCCAGCATTCACAGCACCATCCCACTCCTAATTCTGCTCCATCCAATCCCTTTCATACTCCTCCAATTATAGACACTGTCAATTATGCAACATCCTGCTCAAATGTTTCCCAAGTTGTCCAAGCTAGATTTGATTTTTCTTTCTCTGGGAAAAAAATAACGCCTTTAATACATTGCACCAACAGGTTTGAATTCAGCTCCACTACTTAAGAGCTTTGAGATTGCAAACACACTTCTAAATTTTTCTGAGCCTCAGTTTGTTTGTTTTTTTAATCTGAACAACTGAAATAATAATAACTATTTTTAAATGTTGCAAGGATTAAAATGAAATAACTTATACATATCTCTTACCTAAGTTTACAATAAGAACGTTTCACACAAAGTGAACTGCTTGGAATGTTCTCTTCCAATAGACTTGCACAAATCACCCTTTCTCATCATTCAAGTCTCATCTCTAATGCGCCTTCCTCAGGAAAGACTTGTCTGATCACTGTCCATAAAATAAGATTCCATGTCCTCTTTCATCTTCTTAATCAGCTTTATTTCTCCTCATAGCATTATCACTTTTGAGTGTATCATACATCATATGTTGTATTTAATTGTTTATCTATAATAATATATAGAAAGCTGTTTAAACGTTCATTTTATCTGCCTCAGCTCTCCCAAATAGAAGCTTCATGATGTCAGTAACCTAGTTCATCTTGTTCTGCGCGACATACCTAGCATTTCAGACGGGTTTGGGACATGCTAATTGTGCCACGGATAATAAAAAAATGAATGAATGAATGATATATAATAAAAATTAATTAATGGATAATAGATTAAAATGAATGAATGACATCATCATGGTGATGATGATGATGATGACAGTGGTGGTAGTGATGATTTTATCCCTGTCGAAGTTATTAACTCGTTCAAGTAAGAATTATGTCTTAGGCAACCTTTAGATTCCTTAGACCACTTAACAATCTCTGTTTCTCTTAATAGCTGCTTAGAAAGCAGTTGACTAATTAAGTGGTGCAGGAAGTAATCCTAATTGACTTTGTTTCCAAAGACTTCCTACCACCCAACATCTGAAAGCAATTCATTGCACAAGCCAGGCCCACAGAACAGGTAGGATGCTATGCAGCAGCCTGAGACAAGGGACGTATTAGGAGTTTGAACCATGGTCTAGATGCTCTGGAGGTAGAACAGAGTTAATGTTGGGTTATGATATCCCTAGGAGAAGTTTGAAAATTTAAGGACAAATATTAAATAATTCGTATACAGTGCTACTTTTGTAAATTAGTCCTCCAGTGGATGGATGCAGCAGTTTAAATACTTGTGTCCAATATGAGGTTGATTTGTGCTGTGATTGTATGGAGACATGCAGTCCTATAGGCCAAAGTAAACTGGGTCTGTAACCCAGCTATTCATTGTATAGCTACTGCCCAATAAATTACTCATCACCCTGCAGAGAACGGCTTAGTTTACAAGAAAAGGCTGACCATTATACAGATAGTTTATGTAAATTCACTTACATTTTTAATTTGTTCAGGTGCAAAGAGAAAAATGCTGGAAATAATAAGCAGAAAAAATGCAAGGTTTATGCATTATTTCATTTGCCAAAATAAGGGGGAAAAAAAAGCTTAACCATCAGATTCACTTTTCCTAAAAAGGAGGTAAAGTGCAGTACTTTGAGTTTTGTTTTGTTTTTATATTCCACCTATGCTTTCTTTGGGAAACACCAGTGTATTTATCTGCCGTATGTACTTTGAAAAGAAATATAATCCACCTATATTAAAATAGTCTCAAAAGTGGTGACATTTTGAGAAAATACAAGGAGAAAATCATTGAGATGTTGAAATTATATCTCTAGATTGGATGTGGGTGTGTTTTAATAAAAATAGATTTTGTTCAACCACATGTCTACTTTATAAGAAGCACAGGGAAAGTTCTTTAAAATATCTTTATTTCTGCTTGAAAAGGTGTACTTAGTTTTTTAGGCTTAGAGTATTAGCATTTCGTACATTGGTTCTTAGTTTGGTTCTCAACACAATCACACCAACTATCCACAAACTTAATTCTTCGCTTTTATTTATTTATTTATTTATTTTGAGATAGAGTCTCACTCTGTTGCCCGGGCTAGAGTGCCGTGGCATCAGCTTAGCTCACAACAACCTCAAACTCCTGGGCTCAAGCTATCCTCCTGCCTCAGCCTCCCAAGTAGCTGGGACTATAGGCATGCGCCACCATGCCCGGCTAATTTTTTTTCTATATGTATATTTTAATTGTCCAGCTAATTTCTCTCTTTTTTTAGTAGCGATGGGGTCTTGCTCTTGCTCAGGCTGGTCTCGAACTCCTGAGCTCAAACAATACACCCGCCTCGGCCTCCCAGAGTGCTAGGATTACAGCTGTGAGCCATCGTGCTCAGCCTGTTTGCTTTTTTAATCACAATCCTATACTTTATTGTTTCTATACCTTTCTGATGTGCTTGAGTATCCACAAATACAGACTCTTAATGGCTTCTGAAATAAATTCAATAAAGTGCTTCAAAATTAAAAAACAAAAAGAAGGCAACACATTCCGTCAATTCATCTGTTAAATAGCTCAAAAGTTTGGATTTTTTTAAATTTAAATTATTTTCTTTTACTCATAATGTTTACACTTTAAATTGTAAATAATTCCAACTATGAATAGATCATAAACAATTCAAAAACATTTATACTAATTTGAGAATATCTTAAAAGAAGTTAAAATACTTTTAAATATTCTATATTATTTCATATTAGAGAAATATAGCATTTTAGAGTTAAGACTTTAAAAGACACCTGGGATAAACTTTAACTTAAATAAAAATGCTCTTAAAGCATACCTTAAAAATGGTTAGCCAGCTTTGGCTTGAAAAAATGTTGAGATACAAGGATTCAACAGTTGGCCAATTCCCTTTAAATAATGCCATTTATCATTCAACAAAATGTACTGGAGTATGTTAGGGTTTGGGATACTACACTAGAAATATGTGGGAATACAAATTAAAATAAGAGCAGTCTCCAATGAGCATAAAGTCTAATGAAGTATTTCCTAGGCGACAATATAAATAAATATGGGTAAAACAGGAAATCACCAAATTTTGTTAAGGAAAATGAGGAGGGATGTTACTAATTTTTCTATTTTGATATAAAACATTCACTTTTCACATTCAATCAACATCCTTTAAAAAAGGTGCTAGATATGGTACAATTACAAAACTATACAAAATGCGGAGTTAAAATAGGAATCAGAGGAGTTTTCTTAAAAGTAAGTGGAAAGAGTGTGTAAAAACACACACGTGGGTATTTGGAGAGTTCAACAAAGTGCATTTTTTTCCTCCTACCAAAAATAAATAATAATTGACAAAATTTACAGATTGGAATAGACTGATAAAAGCTATTGAGATAATTTTCAGGGAACTTCCAAAAGGAGCAGGGATACAGATTTTGCCTCTAAGAAACAAATAATTTTTGTCCAATATAGAACATTTTGTAATACTTGAAAGAAGAAAAAAATTCCAAATTTTATTAAGTTCATATTGTCTCAATAGAATGTTTGAAAAAGCTAGCACACAAAAAATTTTAACTCAATTTAGAGAAATAAAAGCAATCGTACTAAATAAAACTTTAGTGAATTGAATACAAGAGTTTAGTATAAATAACAAATATTATGGAATATTGTCCACTATTAGAAGATATACTTATAGTCTCCTACAACATATCACTTAGGAATGTAAATGAAGATATCATAGAGACCATTTCTCATATTTAACTTGCAGTTAGTACTTACAGTGCCTACTGCTTCTTAAAATTGCACATTGTACTCATTGCCATTTATAATTTCCTCATTTATCCTGCTTCTATAATTAGACAGGACTGTATGCTAAGAAAAGTACATACATTTTTTTTATAAATGATCACAAGTTATACATTTTTTCAAAATTATGCTCATTATAAGTTTGTGATGTTGACCTACATGAGGCAGTGCTAAATCAGTGCTACTCAAAATACGAGCTATGGAGCAGCAGCATCAACATCATCTGGAAGCCTGTTAGAAATGCTGAGCAAGTGTCTTTTGCTGCTCTTTGCTTTATTATTTTCTTTTATTTTGATTGGCATTTGTTGTTCAAAATTAATTTGTTTATATAAAAGAACTGGCAATTTTATCAATTGCAATTTGGCATTTATCACTCTCCAATAATTATGATTGTTGCTGACTCACTCCCAGATAGATTATCATTAAATTACAAACAAAACAAAGATGACAGCTATCACCAATATATCGCACAGTATTAATTTTACATTTCTAGTATCAAGATTAGGCAGTCTGGGATGAGGCTAAGCAACTATAATTCTGAATATGTTTAGGGTTAAAAACCACAACAACAATTATTTTTTAAAACAATTAAAATACTGAAAACAGATCTGATGTCAGAAAGATGGCAGACTAGAAAGCCCCATTGCCTCATTCTGCCACAGAAATATCCCATAAGCTATGGCAGACTGACTGAAATAGCTTTGTGGGGGCTCTGGTAACCAGTCAAATATCTGCAACCACCAAGTGAATGCTCAATCAAAAAAAAGCCACACTGAAAAAGGCAGGACATTTCATGGCATTTTTGCTGGCCCTTGCCCCACCCTGGCACACTGTGATGAGTCAAAAGGAAATGGCCTAATTTCCGGTTTTTTCTCTCAGGATGGATGGAAAATAGCAGAACTTGTTTGAAATGTCCTGGTGTGTCTGTGGGCTGCGTGAGGAACTGGTTTTTGTTTCGCCTGACAGACAAAAATGGAGCTCAGACAAAAATGACAGTAAAGTATGGATCTCAGTTTGAAAGCTGTGGAAAACAGTGATGGGTGCTATGGTTTCTTTCTCACTAGAGAAAGACTTTAAAACGACTGTCTTAAATATGCTCTGAGAGCTAAAAGAAAGTAAGGACAAACAAATTAAAGGAAAGCAGGAAAATGGCATGTGAATAAAATGAGAATACATTTCAAAATACAGAAATTATAGCTGCAAATTCATATTTCAATATATCTAAAATAAACTTGCCATATGATTCAGCAATTCCACTTCTAGTTATATACCCCAAGGAACTGAAAGCAGGAATTCAAACAGATCCGCATGCCTGTGTTCATAGCGGCATTAGTCACAACGGCCAAAAGGTGGAAGCAATCCAAATGCCCAAAGATAGATGAATGAAAAATAAATTTGGCATATATATATATGCACACACATATATATTACATACATATACATATATATATATAATCATTCAGCCTTGAACAGGAAGAAAATCCTGACAGTTGCTACAACATACATGGCCCTTAAAGGCATTATGCTCAGGCAAATAAGTTAGTTACGAAAGAACAAATCATTCCAATTTCATGAGATACCTAGAGCGGTCACGTATGTAGAGTCAGAAAATAGAACGGTAGTTGCCAGGGGTTGAGGGAAAAGAAGCAGGAGTTATTTTTTAACTGGTACACAGTTTCAGCTTGAGAAGATGGAAAATGTTCTAGAGAAGGGTGGTGGTGATGGCTGCACAACAATGTAAATGTACTTAATGTCACTCAACTGCACATATAAAATGGTTAAAATGGTAAATTTTATGTTATTTATATTTTACCATAATAAAAATATGTAAAATAGCAATTTTCACAATGGCAAAGGATATATTAAATAACTTTAGAAAGTTTGAATGTCAAGGAGAAAAAAACACCAGACTTTATTGGGGGATTTATAAGATGACTTGAAGGATGTAGAGGATCTTCAAATCTCTCTTAAAGAAAATTCAATGAGGGAAAGATGTCCATTCTTCCTTGATTAATCTAAAAATTTAAAGCAACTCCAATAGAAATCCTAACACAAGTTTTTTTCTTAAACCGATAAAGTGATCTTTAAAATTCATTTGCAAAAATAATCTTATAAAAAGAGAAAAATTTTGAAAAAAATTATGATTGATGTCAATTATCAAAATACAATATAAATATATGCTAATAAGAAAGTGTTATATTAATAAGAAAGGAAAAATATTTAGAAGGAAAACTATAATTTCAAAGAAAAATGTTACATGTACAGAAACACACATAGATAGAATTGGTTCTATTTTAATCTCCATTTTCTCACTCTGCCTTCATTCTGCAAAGAAGGAAAACCGGCATTGCGCACAATATCCCAGTGAGGTATGTCATGACCTCCATGGAGCCGAATCAGTCGATTCGTTTCATTACCTTACAATATTTCTTAGCAGCATTCCAATCTGTTCGCTGCTCAAGCTTCCCAGAAGAGCCTTTTTTTGGCTCCTGTGACACCACACTTTCCTGGTTTTTGTTCTCTATTGCTAAGCACTTTTCCAATTCCTCTCAACTGTGGAGTTCCCCAGGCCTTGGCATCAGCTCACCTCTTTTCTCTACATGAACACTATTTCTAGTGATCTTATTCAATAGCATTTTTTATATTATTAAAATTTTCTATCAACTTTATATGTTAAAGTTAAAAAGAGAATTCATGGATGAGATATCCTTAAAAAGAGGGAAATGACAACCAGATTAATCTGTAAGTAGAGAGAAAGGTAAGGGTACTGTATCCTTCAGACAATCCTCTCCTTTTATATGTAAAACATTCTTCCTATATATCAGCACCAGTGCTATTTATAGTGCCTACTGCTTCTTAAAATTGTCCATGAGATTTGTGCCATTCATAGTTTCCTACTTTTTTTCTGCTTCTCTGATGAGATAACTTAATGCTAAGTAGAATATAGACATTCATCAAAGGACTTACATTTTTCAATATTGGGTTTCTCAGTAGGTTAATTCTATCCACCTATTTAGATAGTTCCTTAGCTTAGAGCAGTCTGTGGACTAGTAGAGTCAGCACCATCTGAAAGCTTGTTTGAAATAAAAATTATTCACCCTATCCTAGACCGTCTGACTCTCCAGGGCCAGGTAGGATCAAGAATTTCTTTTAACAGTCTCTCCAGGTGACTTGTCTGTGAGCTGAAGTTTGAGAAACATTTCTGAAGGTTAGTGCTACTCAAACTACAGTTAAAGTCACCTCTGAGTTTATATAAATACCAATTATTCATCCCCTCCCTAAATCTACATATTCCTGGGAAGGGCTGAACAATCTTTGTTTTAACAAGCTCTTTAGATGATTCCTGTGCACATTGAAGTTTGAGAACCCCTATGACAGAAATTAAGTCCTGGAGTGATGCAGTTCTGGAACTGCTAAAATGATCCACCTCAAACTCAGAGAAATTTTGTGGTCGCATTACAGATTAGTGGTTTTGGAGTCAATACAACTGGATTTTAATCCCCAATTATCTACTTACTTATCTGTGACATACACAATTGACCTAATCTATTTAAGCATAATTATTAACCTAAGCAGTCATCCTGAAACATATGATCAGGTTTATGAATCTTTCTCTACACTTGTTATTTTACAAATTATGTTTAAGCATGAACTGAGTTCCACCTGGCCGGAGACTATTTCACACTCATCTGTACATCTCCAGTGCCTAGTATAATGCATACTAAGTGTTCACAAAATATTTGGACTGAAGCACTATACTCAGCTTTATTCTTTAAGAGTTAAGAATAGGGTCTTTAATCTTGAGTGATACATGTCTGCAATGTGAGGATAACCTAGCTACATATATCTGAAATCTAAAGAGAAAAGGCAACCTAGGAGAGACCTTGTTCACCCATTCCAGGAGCTATATGCTGTGGTTTAAAGAGCCCCAAAAGAATGCCATTGGTCTACAAACTAGATCAATAACCCTAAATTTCTGGGTTTGATTAGCCGGCATGAATTACTAACAAGCCAATCAGCTTTAAGCATGATTTTAGGAGATGAGCAGCCTACAAACATAATCTTATGCTAAGTCTGTCCAAACTTCTAGCATTTAATGAAGTAACCTCTTGCCTACAAGGAAGGCAGAGAACATAGTCATTTCTCATTGTATCCTCAATGTCTAGCGCAGTTTTTCATACACAATGCATCCACCCATATTTATCATGTATATGAATGCAACAAACCCAGAAAATATTTTTTGGCCTTGTATGGTATTTATTTTTTAACTTTACCTTGAAGTTATTTTCAGAAATTTAATTTTTAATTTTAAATATTTTTTCAAAATTAATTATCAAGGTGTGATATAAAACTCTAATAGGTCATCCATGCCTAATGTGTAATATTCATTGTAGAGAGATAGAAAATAGTAAACCTAGCAGCATGGTCTGCCCAGCTAGGCTGCCCATTAATAATTACTTGTATGATTTAAGATAAGGCTTTTATCTTCTTATACATCAAACAGGGGCATTGCCTGACACATCCAGCATGTCACAAAACCACTCCCACTTTTCTACCTTCCAGATATAACACAGCCTCACTTGGCTCACATAAAAAATAGAGGTGATACTTGCATACAATTTTGTGAGCTTTCCAGGAAATAACGTAAGTGAAAACTGTTTATAAACCATTTTGTCTACATCAGTTTAAGTTTTGTAACCATGTCTCACAAATTTGAAGAATACAGAAAAAGCTATACGTAATTGTTCTCGAGGATTAACTGTCATTGAGTAATGAAAAATAGTGTCTTTGAAAGAGACAGTTTTAAGATTTCTGTAAACTCTTAATGAACATATGTGTTTTTGAAGCCTAAGTATGGTCTCGGCCTGTTGCTAAGATAAATGCTGATATATATTGAATTGATGGAAAGGAGGAAGGAAAAACAGATGATAGGTACGAAGGAAGGAAGAATTCCAGATGAGCTTATTGCCCCCAAATAAATGACAATCTGTTCGGGAAGATTACTAGTTTATTAAATAATAAAAGAACAAAAGAGAAAAAAATACTTTTAAAAATACTCAACAGTGTGGTGCTAAATGTGATAGAAATGCAGGAAAGAGAGATCCCTGATGGCGTTAAGTGTTAGAAATGCTAAAGCTCAAACCTATTCTGACCATTTCTCAGCTGAAAAAATTCCGGATCAGAAAGAGCTTAGATCTGAAAGGCAGAAGAAGGTCATCACAGGCTGAGGAAACCCTCATGCCCCTGTTATCTCTTCAAGTTGAACAAGGTGTGTTTAATGTGCTTCCCTTTCTAGTGGTTAAAGGTTGTAATTGCCGGGGAAGTCAAATAAGATTCTAAACAAAGGTTAAGAAAATAGTAAAGCCATTGGCAATATACGACTGCCTGAAAAGAACAAGTTTGGCTGCAGCTTCAAGCTAAGGTCTAAGACAGCATTATTAATTTGCTCTCCATAACACAGATGACCTTTAGGTGCTGCTGAACATCTGGGGGAAAATTTGGCAATTGACCCCAGCTCATTTTAACCAACTACTCTTCTTCCCCACCACTACTAACTCCCAAGCCAAAAACCATTCCAGCAAGACAGCACTGAATGAGACCTGGAGCTCCCCGTCTGCCTCTGGAGCAAATATCATTCTCCTACGGCTTGCCAAAGGAAAAGTTGGGGGCTAAGACTTCCCCTTTTTCAGTAGAAAAATTTCTGGCTTCCTCAGGAGGCAAAACCAATACTAAAATGGAAAGACACATTTGGTCTAGCTCAAAAAATTATTTTTCCCACACATTTCTTTATTAAGCATAACTCTGAAAAAAATCAAATGTAACAAACTTGGAAAATTAAACATTCAATTCATTGTAAAAATTTATATTCTGCCTTCAAAATAGGAAGAATGGAGTTATAGTCACTCTTTAAGTTTAAAGATAGCATGTGTGTAGGAGAAAATTTTTCTAATACCTTCTTCACATGCAGAAATTTAAAATCATAAAAGGGCAGGTACAGCTAAGACATCAATTTTACAACATTTTCTTCAAAATAAAAAAAAAGGAGAATTTAATGAAATGAGGCAGAACAGGAACTAAATGTGCTTTTAATTATTTTTATTGCATTTGCCATTAAAATGTTAATAAGTACCATATAGGCATTTAAAAAGGAAAGAAATAGCAAACTATATGTCCTCTGTGACAATGAATATTCCTATGTTCTTTTTAATGTTAAGAATATGTGTGTGTTTAACTTCTGTACTACTCTGTGATGGTTAATAACCAATTCTAACACATATACCACACAAGAAAAAAGGAAGTTAACAGAGATTTGGACCTTTTATTTATATCTACAGTAAAGCAGTATGCTGGCTATTTTTCAGAAAATCCCTAGACCAGGAATAATTAAATAAACCCAAGGTAACTTACGCTTTATCTGCATAAGTATGCATCACACATCATTTGTGCTCTGCTTAAAGAAGGACTTCTCTGGCTGAAATTTTTGTGTGTGTGAGTAAGGCAATTACTCGCCTCAAAGCCAGTCAGTGTTTCTATTCATCTACTGATGAGAGCCTTCTTTTTCCCTAAGCTTTGTGAATAGAGTAGCCAGTATCTGCAGCAGTCCCCAGAATGTCGCCCCAGTACTGCTAGTTAAATATAGACCATCCCCCACACTTTCAAAAAAAGGTTTGCTCTAAAGGCTTTTTTTTTTTTGCCTGAATTATTACATTACAGGTAGTTTAAATCCAAATTAAGAGTTTTCTTTTGTTTTGCATTTTTTTTTTTAATATTTTCATTTTCCAGGAGCAGGAAGCAAAATTCTATCAATCTATGTCTGTAGGGGAAGGAGGGGTTGGAGAGGGACAGCCCATCTGCCAGGAAGAGATAACCAACTTCATGCCTCTCCCTCTTGTAAAATCATTGCTGCTTTGGCCACAGGAGAAACATCAATTCATTTCATGGTAATACTTATTAGCATAATAAAAGCATTCTGAGAATTTGGCGAGGTTTAATAGGCTTCTGCTTCATAAAATACATAGGTGTAAAAATTCCATATTAATTGTCACAATTGACAAGTTTACCAGTGTGGACCTAGTCATTTGTCATGTTGTTCTGCTTTTCAGAAGAGATTTTTGAAGATAAATTGAAGAATTGTTCTTCAAAGAAGGTAAGTCACAATACCATTTTGGAGGTCCTCTTCCCAAAAAAAAACAAAAAACAGAGAGAGGGAGAGAGAGAGAGAGAGAACAAAACAATAACAATCCCTTCAGATGTAAATTTACAAAAGCTAATCCAAAAGTAAACAAAATCTACCTCCTAGGATATAAATTCCATGTGAACTGAATCTTGTTTCTTTTGTTCAGTGCATATACTGTGCTAACAAAGCTCGATATCAACATATATTTGGTAAACAAATTAATCAATCTCTAAAACCAGAATCATATTTCCATCTTAGGTTAACCTACAAATGACTGTATGGCCACCCCTACTGTGACTGCCTGTGGGCCTCTCTAGAATGACTCCATCCTGCCCCTCCGGAGTCTACTCATGGCGTCTTGGCTTATCCTCATGGCAGCATTTATCACATTGCACCTGATTGCCCAGTTTCATGCATTTCTTCCACCAGACTAGATCCTTGTTTAATCAATAAATATTAATTGAACATGGGAATGACTAGCATAGAATATATATACTAACAGGATGAGTGGCTTCCTTTTTAAGAAAAGACATTTCTTTTGTTGTTGTTTTTCATGTTAGAAAACTGTGTCAGGGGAAGATAATGAACATCAAAACCAAAATGTGTCTCTATAGCCTTAGTTTGTTCCTTCAGCAAGAGCAGAGATTTACAGATGTCCACGTTGATTCAGATTGCTGTGATCAAGTATGAACTTTCACGGGATCACTCAGAGCATAAGACTCTTAACATAGCTTTCCTTCGTCTCTTTGTCTTTTTCTCTCTGTTATCAATCATCTCTGAATACCTATCCTACCTGTCTGTCCACGTACAGGACGCATTACTCTAATGGTGCCCTGAGCTACTAAATTCCACAGTTTCTGGACAGCTGAATGTAATTCCCTTCATTCTTTCCTTAGAAGCTTGTCTGCACTATATGTTCAGAGAATAGTGAACTTGGGGAATAAAAGAAAGTACTGCCTTCTCAAATTTGAATCGTAAGAAACAGAACTGTCCATGTACAGAGAAAGACACTGCCTCCATTGTGATCACCATAATATTCCTAAGGTGCTGTGCAACAGTGGGAAGAAGATGTAAATGCCAGCAGTGACCTCCCAGCTCTTCACCACACTGAGTCTCAGGACATGCAAATCCCTATGAAGAAATGAATGTCTAGCAAACATTAGGTTCATTCTACTAAATACTTCAATCAGAAAACTGATTTTTCCTTACTCTGATTTCATGTTTGCTGGGAAATATATAAATTTTCATTTAGCTTCCCTGAAATATCTGCCAATAGGGAATGAAGGGCCTGACCAAACTGACCTGCGTCCTGCAAGCTGCAAGGCCATTTTTCTTTTCTTTATCAATTTATACTTTGGCAGTGTGTTTCATTTGCTAGTCTCCATGCCCTTGGTTAATGTGAATCTGTACCCAAGAGATGGAAACACTTAATGGGTTTATAAACATCAAAGTATCTGAGCCCCAAACCTGAGTGCCAGGACTTGTACCTAGGTGAATCCATCAAAATAAATGAAATGTTATGAGAAATGTGGGCAGCCAGCCAGTTGGCTTTGCTGAGTGATAGCCTGACCTTGGCATTCACCTGCCTTTCAAATATTCACAGTAGACACATTTCAAGGATTCAGCGACCATCTTCAGTAAGATATTTTAGCAAGAGCGCATCCTAATATACCATGGGACAATGCCCAGATCCTCAGTAAAAGTTAAGTGTTTCAGATTGATAGCCACATGTTCAGCAGTTACTATATTTTACAAAACAAAAACATCATCAACAAAAATAATACTGTACTATGCTTATGAGCCATTGAGGCTATGCACCCCAAATTTAAACACACACCACTTTGGAGGAAACAGAAGCATGACAAAGATCTGGTATGCTGCAGAGTAAATGCAGAGTCCTTTCATTAGAGAATCCATTTAACCTGAATATTTGATGTGTAGAAGTGTTCTATCTAATGAATAAGTTAAAATATGGTGTTTTAAAGTAAGCATAGATTCAATATGGAGGAGTGAGAAAAGGTCACATGGCATGTTTTAAAAGTCCAAAAATTTAGATCCCAAAGACATTTCAAGAAGCAGTTTTTATTGAGTTTCTGGGCTCCCCTGCTACTATTTAGCAGGAAAGTTCAAAGAATGGTGTTCTAAAATAAAACCAAAAGAGTTTGAGTTTGTGCATTATAAATAAAAATGACTGAAAGGAAACATAATTGGTTTTAAGTGTGGTTATTTAGTTTTATAAATATATAAAGTCTGCTATGAGAAGCTTACTAAAGGGATCCATTTCTATGGAGGTGAAGTTTAGGTGAATAAAGGCTTAAACAACACTAAAGAAAATTAGACTAGTCACTAGAAATAATGAAGGACTGGATATATATATGGCATTATTTAACTAGAATAAAGATTTTTTTCCAGAAATACTTTAGAACAGAACCTGATGCTGCCTGGGTTGGATAGTTTAAGAAGAATTTTATAAGGAAACAAATGTTTGACATTAATGACTGCTTAAAACACTTTCCAGTTCTGGGATTTTCTGATTATGTAAACTTACAGGAAAGGCAATCAATATCCCTAGTTTTAATCTTGGGAAAATATAGTACATATCATGCAATGCATTTTCAGGGAGTGTATAGTGGCACAATGCTATAGATCCATGAAGTCCAGTTATCACCAAAGCTTTGGTATTAATGAATGTGTTGAAAAGTAGTGAGTCTACAATGAGGATCTGGTCAGTGACCATTTCATCGCCGTAAAAGATCAGTTCTGAACTTCTCAAGGCTGTGTAACCCCCAAAGTTTCCCAGTGGTTGCAATTTCATTCTTATTGATGAATGGATTTAGCATCAACACATCCATCATTTAAGTAAAGGTAGTGGTAGGAAAATATATGAATAAAAAAATATTGATACACCAGCTGCATAAATTGCCCATGAAAGCAAGTGCTGTGATATCAGTATATGGCAGGACTGTGCTTCATCCAATATTTCAAAAGGAAAAACAAAACACACCATTAATTTACCAGCCATTGGAAATTTGTGGTGAGGAAAATTCAATATGTTATGTTGCTTAGTAAAGCTTAAAGTTAGAATTTTTATGTCTCCAAATTTAATAACATGTAATTAATGACCTTGAGAATTTAGTCTGGGGAAGATAGAAGTGGTTTGTAAGAAAAGGGCAGACCCTAATATGTGGTCATCTGACAAACTCTAGCCCCTCCCTTGTGTTTTAGAAAGGAGGAAAGATGGGCAGGTCATCAGGGATTACCCTTCCTCAAAGATGTCACCTTGATTGGCCTTATCTTCACCTGCTTTAAGAGGAAATAGAAACATCTTCTACTGGCCAGAAAGAAGAATCCCTCCTACAAGTAATACTGGAATGTTAGAGAAATCAGAGACAATCTTATTATAAGTGCATGATTTCGATGTATCATGATTTAGAAGAAAAAAGGAACTGTCTTTCCCTCCAAAATATACTGTATCACCTTAGGGAGATGCTGACTAATCCAGCGTCGGTGACATCTTTGGCTTAAGACAATCATTCTGACTTAAAGGCTATTTTCAACTTGGTTCTCATTTCTGCTTCAGTTTAGGTCCCAAATACATACTTCAATCTATAGTCTCAAATGATTCAGCAAGATCATAGTCAATATTCACATAAAGGTACTGTATGCTCAGAGACAGTGAATTTAAATATGAAATATTGCTATGGCACATCTGATTTGCAGCAGATCAGTGTCATGTGACTTTAGGAAATTTTTGGCAAGGATTTGCATAGTTTAGTTCCTTTTCAATCAAAAGTATATCAAAACTGGATACTCTTGATAAATTTAATGGTTTATCCAGTCCAATATGCTGACAGGATCAAAAGACTTTGGGGGATTTACAGATGTGAATAGTGCTTATAGAATCCATGACTTTATAAAATGTTTTATTTTATGATAATTTCACACTAGTATTACCTAAATAGATGTTATGGATTTTCTCACCATTGTCTCAGATGGCTTTATTTCCTCAACATTTTATTATGAAAATTTTCAAATAGAGAAAAATTGAGTAACATGTGCTGTGAATAGCCATGTACCCACTGCCTCGATTCTAGAATTAATATTTTGTTGTATTTCCTGCCCATTCTTCCATATCTACCTACCTATTTATCCGCATATACATACCTCTATCTATCCATTAATCCACCCTTTATTCCACCCATCCGTTAATTCATCTTAATTTTGGATACATTTCAAGGTAACTTGAACATCGCAAGGTCCCTCGTAATTCTGTATACACTTCACTCCTAAACACTCCAACATGTGTGACATTAACTTTATTTCACTATTTGTTCCTTTTTTTTTTTTTAAGGTAAAACTTGCATAGGGTAAAATGCACACATCTCAAGTGACTCAGTTGTTATTTTTCATTTGCCTCAATATCTGTCTCTTGAAAGTTCAGCAAAAGCTCCCCCTGCTCCCACCCCTTCCCCAATTCCGGATACACTGGGACTTGATTTCCCATTGTTCTCATTACCTGTATCCCTAGTAATTTCATTAATGTTCACTCTACAGTTCTACATTTTCTGCTTTTCCGGAGTGAAGAAATCCAATTATTAAACTCTTACCAATTTTTTTTAGATCACAAATACGTACTTCCATTTGTACTCTAGAATGTTTCTGTACATTCTTGGATGTTTGTCTGACTCTCACAGAGAGGTCTTTGTACCCCGAAGAAGAAAACTTAAATTTGACAGGCTGCCATTGCACATCTCTTTTGTAGTAGATCAGTGTCATGTGACTCAGGGAACTTTCCTGTCAAGGATTTGCACAACAATAATTTTTTTTACTATCAAAATGACATCAGAATTAGCTACTTTCTCAATTATCATATTCATTTTTAATGGGCAGTCAAAACAACAGCAGAATGATTCAAACTAATGAGCAATTCCAATAGGGAAATATTTAACAATAAACTCCCCTTCCTTCTCTGTCATCTTCCTCCCCCCACTCCTAATCCTCACCCTTACCTCCGCCTCCCATATACACCGTACATTTTCATTCCCAAACACTGTCCCAATTGCCATTGTAAAGAATGAATCAATACTGGTTCAATTTTCAGCCCTCTGCTTATATTTTTCACTTTAAACTCTGCAGGTTACCTGACACAGAAAGATAAAACATATTTAAAAATTCCAAAGTAAAAAGATGTCACTCTATATGTACACCTTAAAAAGCTTAGTTAAATGCTTTAAAATCTCCATTTACAAATAACATCAGTATTTCCCAGGATTCCAGCAAGGATTAAATCCAACTTCTCTTATATTGAAGCAAAAATATTAGCACAAAAACTGCATCAGACCAAATCTTTCCAAATGTTATTAAAAACCATCCCCACATAAACTTTAATGATGTTTGCATACCAGTATTAGGACCCATAATAACTCTTTCTTGGAGTATTTTATTATAAAAATAAAACACTAGGGCTGTTTCCTCCTGCAGTAATGAAAAAGAGTAAATACAAATAAATTAAGTAGAGCAAAGACCATGATTTAAAACTTAACACTTTATTTATTAGAGCTAATGCAAAAGTTTCCCTACGTAATATATAGAAACCTAACTACAGCATGCATAAAAATTAGCATAAATATGTTATCCTGTGGGGGAAAAATAAAGGCATTGAAGAAACAACAGATAGAGACAATGCTTCATTAACTGCAATATATCATTACTTTATTTCCACTAATATTTTAATCACAAATTGCAAATGTGACTACAGGGCAAAGAGAAGCAGCTCTAATGTAATTACTCTTAGAAACCACAACCCAATTGTTCTTGGGTTTTATTTGCAGCAATTATAACCCTAGGTACAAGAGTCTGAAACAACGGAGAGCAAGGCCTTCTCTTTGCCCTTTCCTAGCAAAAAGAGAAAGCCAGAAAGGAAGACTGAACAATTTAACAATGTTCTTTGCTTGCTGAGATCAATCGATCTTTAATCCACCAAGTGTGGTGCTGCTTACATGCTTGAAATGAAAAGCATTTCATCTAACAATGGGATGCCTTTTCTCATCGGAGTTCTATGCAGAAAGGTCACCGGTATAACTTGCACACATTCCAAGATGTTAATATATACTGAAAGGAATTTTTAGAATAAATCAACACATAGAGATAATGATCCTTCCAACTATATCCTCTCTTTTGCTCCTTATCGCATGTTCATTATTACCTACATTTGTACATATGGGGAGCTACACATCACATTCCAATATCATAAGCAATGCCTCTTTCAGCTTATGAAACAGCAGGTGCTGATTCTCTTTTTTAAAGACAATCAGAAATATAAAGACGTCCTAGGTGATGAGAGAGAGAGAGAAAGGAAGAGAGTAGTGGTTCAAAGAATGGATATCACTGTAGAAAGACACAGGCCATGGGGCTGCTCTGCCACTTATCTAAATTTATGGTTAAATTCCTGAAGCCTTGGTTTCCTCATTCACAGAGTTCTTAAGAGTAACAACTTCAGAGCGTCATGAGATTTAAACGAGATAATGAACTTTACGTGTTATGGACATGCAGTAAATGCAAGTTAGCTATTATGATAATCAGTTACAAACACACGCTTCAGATGTTAAAACACAATGGGTAAGAAACACCACTGAAAGGCTGGGAGTTTGATATAATTATGGGAAATGGCTGCAATACTGGAGAATGATAACTTATAAGGAGAATAAGAATAAAGGACAATGATCTAGATAGAAGATAAACTAGAAATTAATCTGACAAGGATTTAAAACAAATCCCTTTGCCCCATTGATTACCTGTTGGTATGAATTCCAGCCTCTCCTTACGCATTGTATTTTAGATGCATAGGTTTATAAACCACACGTTTTAACATGTGTTTCTTCCTCCCTGCGTCCATTTCAGAAGCATCTCTCTTCTATAGCAACATTCTAACGTAGTTCATCTTCTAGCAACAGCAACAAAAATACATTTATTTTTCTCTTCCCCCATAAGCTAAAAGCTAGTTTTGTCCTGTTTTATCATACCTGGTTAACAATATCTACTTCATTACAGATAATATTTTGTGCTGTTAACTAAAAATGCAAGAAAAATTGCTTGGTGCCTAAAGATCTGACAGGTTAGAATATGAGGTCATGTTTTGACAAACTGAGGCCCCTCAGAGATTATAAACAAAAACACTAATAGGGCTTTTGGAGATACGGCATTATTTATAAGCTGACAGACCCTTTCTGTTAAATGGTTTAATAGAAATGTGTCCAGGTTAAACAAATCAGAATGTTACAAAGAGTAGTCATATTATGAAAGTAATTTGCATTTTGTCACCAAAAATTAATAAGATATATCACTAACAGGTAACATTACATAAAAGCTACACAGAATTTTTCAGCAAATTGATGTAGATTCTCCTTTTTGTGAATTCTTTACTTGGAATCACATAAGAGTTTGATATTATGGGGAAAACTTAATAGTTATTTTGCTTGTATTTGAGAAATGATTACAACCCAATATCGTGTAAAGTCATGCATCACTTAACTACAAGACTATGTTCCGAAAAGTACATTATTAGGCAATTCTGTCATTGTGCAATCATAGGGTTTACTTACACAAGCCTAGATGGCATAGTCTACTACACGCCTACACTATATGGTGTAGCCTATTGTTGCTTAGCTACAAACCTATACAGCACGTTGAGGTACTGAATACCATAGGCAATTGTAACACAATGGTAAGTATTTGTGTATCTAAATATATCTAAACATAGAAAAGGTACAGTAAAAATGTAGTATAATCTTGTGAGTCCACTATCATACATGTGGTCAGTCATTGACTGAAATATCATTATGCAGTGCGTGACTGTATCCATGCTCAGGGAGTCACGTTTTTAAAGATTGCCAGATTGATTAGAAATCAGTGTTAGTTGTTTGGCCCCTCCCCTACCTGGTAGTATCCTTAGACTGAGTTAAAAACTGAGCCAAGAGTAAACACATAGTTAAAAATAAGCTCCAATCATAAAATTTGTAATAAAATTGTATGATATACAACACATCTAAGATTAACAAGCAATAGTTATCAAGAATGCCTACTTATTATTTGGGCATTAAAAAAAATCTCAAGGAATATAAAACAACAAATAATCAACACGGTTAAAATAATTAACATGAGAAGAATCAGTCAATGTATACCTTCAGCAGATATCACTTCCTAACTGCTAGAATTTCAACAAAATCGTCCACACAAAAATGGAATACTCCATATCACAAAATTTTTCATTGCTTAATTCCAATCTGATTATAAATTAAAGTTTAAATTGTTAAGGTTTTAATATTTTTATTGTATGCTTCAAAAGATTATTTATAATACTATAACTGAGTGATATGCAGCAGCTCTGGGTAGCCCTAAGACATAGAAAGCTGTACTCTCTTTGCACTTGGGAAATAGGCCAGGACCAGAAATGACATTTGTATAGAAAAGAGTGAACTAGTAACGGATCTCAGAGAGAAGCCATGGCCAGATTATACAATCTAATCTAAGAAAGGTACATGAATGGGATTCATTATAAATCAAGAAATATTCAAAGGCCCAAGTTAGATTGTAAATACACACAGAAATTTGATCCTTATGCTGTTTGGGATTTGTTTTCTCAAAAATCCAAACATATCAATATAAGGGGTAAAAACAGTACCTGTATTTAAAGACTGAGTTAAGGCTTTGCTGCTCAAACTGGGGAATCTGGCATGAGATAGGAAAAGTATTTTGCCAGTGAGATTAAAACGAATGAACAAAAATAATCCAAACATGTAAGTGCTATTGGTTAAAAATAATAACTTCAAGTGGATATTATCTTCTATCCCCAGTCAAAAGCTATCAGGCCTCTTCTTTGATATTTAACTAGGCTCTGGCACATTTTAAGAAAATTTTAAGAAAAGATAAATGATACGAGTTATTACAGTTGCAGATGGTGGTTAGTTCCTAGGTAAGATTCTCTGAGGAGCAAATCTTCTTGGCTCTAAACACCAAACAAAACAAAAGAATTAGTCTTTTGAAAGACCCTATTCTATCCATTTCTGTAGGTAAAACACTAAAAATATAAAATGCAATAATATAGCTCTATAATATTAGTCAGAAGTTAGATTAAGGGGGGAAAAGATTTCCTGAGTTTTTAATTCTACTTTCAGAAAACCAAGGGCAAATATGTCTTTGTCAAAACTAATCAAATTGTATATTTAAAACTGGTGGATTTTATTGTATGTAAATTTTACCTCAACATAGCCAATTAAAATAATAACTTGATTAGATCTTTATAAATTGTAATTTTCAATTAATTATAAAATTCATATTGTAGAAAACTCTAAAAATAAAAAAGTAAGAAATAAATGTACCATGCAATTCTGTCTGATGTGTATTTATCTCCTTAAACTCTCTTCTTAAAGTATGTGTTACAAGTTGGTAGGACTTATATCTCTTTTTGAATAAGTACTAAAATTATTCAGTTTATTGCTTGTTTGTACAAACTGTTTAGCATGAGAAAAAGGACAAAATTTGATGTCTTTTTCCTCTTTTAAACAACCTCTCCACACCTACCTCAAAGTAAAGAATATGCTGCAAACAGTTATATTTTACAAATGTAATAATAGTAATAACAGTCATTTTAAAGTACATATATAAAAAATCAATACCAAACTTAAAGATTATTACTGGGTCAGAATTCTAGAATTCTCAAAACTTCATCTTACCTTATAAACATCACAGTATTTTTGAATATTTTATTATGAATATATCTTACTTTTTAAAATATACAGCATGGCAAAACTTTTCCACATTGAATGTTATAATGTTTTAAGATATCCAGTGGTTTTTGCAGTGGAATATTGATCATGCATATTTATATACCATGGCTTATGCTATGTGGATTAAAGTATTTACTCATTTAACTAATATTTATTCAGCACATTTTCTTGCTAGGTATTGATAGGGACAAAATATCATTAGATCAATATCAATAATAATTAAAACAACAAAAATTATAAAGTCACATGCAGTTTTCAAAAATAAAGTTACGTTTACTCCTACGGGCGTATCCTATTTCTGGTGAGCTCGTGCAGTTTTAACCATGAGATACAGCCATACTGAGTCTTCCATTTCAAACCAGCATCAACCATGCAGCATGGCATCTATTAGCAAATGAGCTCCACTGAGGAAGAAGCATCCTTTTCTGTAAAACTTTCATGTCTGTGGTATCTCAAATAAAATTACTCTATGGGAATTCTGCCTTACTTCTAACTAGTAGAAACAGTGGGGGGAAAAAAATCTCTGGAACACACACCGGAAAGCACAGAAGCTTATTTTTTGCTTCTGAAATGAAAAACCAAAGTTTCACCAAGTTCTGAAATAGAATCAGGAGTTGTCTCATTAAGGCACCTATTTCTAGCTCCTATTGAAATAAAGTAAGAATTCCACTTTATCCTAAGAGTGAACAGTGGAAGAGAAACCAAAGTCTGGAATTACAATGGAAATCTGTTTAGAAGCAACCAGACAAAAGGAAAATAAAACCTCTTGTTTATAGTGTAGCTGACCACAAAAGCATCACAACAATGCAAAACGTATAATACTATACTGTTCATGAGCATCGAATTCCAGTCTCATCTCCATATCATTAACCTTCTCACTTTTTAAGTGGAAAACACAGCTATTTCAATTACAGCTTTTGTGGAGGATAGGATAGAATTCTCATGTTTAAACAACTATGAAAAAAATCAGATGAGAACAAAGATATAAAGTTAGTCACAGAAATGGATTTGGGATAATCAAGGCATTCTCTCGTATGATCCTTCCTAGGTAACCAAGAGTAAAATAACTAGCGATTCTCTCTCAAAAATTCAGGAAGCAGAATATCTGCAATAGATCACACTGAGTGAGGAAAATGAGGTTTTTCAAACATTGCAGCAAAGGCTAATGGTCCAAGGTTAACTAGAGAAATCTTCAAGAGATATAATTTGTCAACACATGTAAAAAACATAACAAATGTGACATCTTGCATTGCAGCAGGTTATTTTTCCAATGCAAACTACGAGATGAGTGTCCATCTAATTAGCATGAGGGTGCTCGTGTGTAAGAAGTCATCAAAGGTGAACACCAACTATGAGACTGATATTTACTCACTGTTTATAGAATACATCTCAGGACTTTATAATTCTGGAGTGCAAATTTGGGCCTCAAGGAAATCATAGTCATTCTTGGAAAAGCTTGAATTCCTAAGCCTCAGATTTAAGGTTTCCCGTGTACACATTTTTTTAAATAGATAAAATGACCTTCTGAATTGTTACCATTATTTTTACCTACATGCTGAAAGTAGAAGACACTGATCTTGAGGTTTTGTCCATATCTTAGAATAACAGTAATAAAATTTCCATCACTCATTAGTATGACTGAGACAATTATAAATGCCAGCTTCCATACAAGCCTGCTGATCTAAAGACACACCTTTCACCGTATCAATTATTTTTTGCCTCAAAAACAATAAAAGTACAAATTCACAATCTTGTAAACTCCTCACCCTTCTACAATTCATTCGATCAGTACTTATGGAGTTCTATTAGGACAAGCAAGCTGCTACCACTGGGCATCAAAGTGTAGGAAAGATAGAGTGAGTACCCTCCAAAAACATAATGCTTCAATATGGCAGGAAAATGCTACCTAAAAATGCTGGTCCCTGGTAATAGGTTGTATCAAATGTAAATCAACATGGTGATTTCTTTAATTGAGAAAATACTGCTACCAAAAGAAAATGTCAACTGAACTACATTCTGTAGCCAGTTCCTTATCATGTAGGGGCCAATGGCAAGCACTTCATGGACCGGCACCCCAGTGCATGCTGCCCATGCTGAGTAGGGTTCTCTAGACCAAACTCTCCTTCCTTCTCCTCCTTGTCTTTCTTCTTCTTTTTGCTGATTGACTCTGTCCCTCTTCATTCCATACAGTAAAATGTTGTTTTCTAAAGTTTGAAAATTTTAAGGTCCACAGAGATTCTCTTCATTGTATTTCTTTGTCTCTGTTTCAGAATTCCTACCTGAGATAATCTGTGCCAGCCTACCATGGTTTAACGTCCATTCCTGGTCTCATTGACTATGTCCATGAGCCAGTCATAAAATATAAGAATGGCTTCTGATGGTTTATATGCTTCTTAAAAGTATACATGGTTTAATTTGATGAAGTCCCACTTAATTTTCTCTTAGACTACTTGTGCTTTGGGTGGCAAATCCAAGAAATCATTGCCTAACCCAAGATAACATGATTTATTTTGGTAAATGTTTCATAGTTTCATTATGGTGATAGTAGCACAACTCCACAAATATGCTAATAGACAATGAGTCGTAAACTAGAAACTGGTGAACTATATCTCTACAGCTGCTAAAGCTGTTCAAAACAATAACAACAAAAGAATGGCTTCTGCTGTGGTTGGGATAGCTGTCACCCCAAACCTCATGTTGAAATTTGATCCCAATGTTGGGGGTGGATCCTAGTGGGAGGTGTTTGATCATGTAGGCAGATTCCTCATGAACAGCTAATGTCTCCCTCAGGGGATGAGTGGTTCTCACTCTATTAGGTCCTGTGAAATCTGGTTGTTAAAAGAGGCTGGCACATCTTCTCCCTATTTTCCTATCTCTCTCTCTCTCCCTCTCTCTCTCTCTCTCTCTCTCTGTCTCTCTCTCTCTCTCTCTCTCTCTCTCTCTCTTGCTTCCTCTCTCACCATGTGATCTCTGCACACGCTGGCTGCCCTTTGCCTTTCACTAGTGAAAGCAGCCTGAGGCCCGCATCAGAAGCTGAGCAGATGCTGGTGTCGAGCTTCTTGTACAGCCTGTGAAACTGTGAGCCAAATAAACTGCTTTTCTTTATAATTGCATAGCCTCAGGTATTCCTTTACAACAACACAAAATGGAGCAAGCTTCTGAGCAGCCAGATTCCAAAAGGCATGCACAACAATAGATTTTACATGCAAATGAGTGATGCAGTCAATAACCATGCCATAAATGAAGGAAGAGAGCTGAGCCTCGAGAGCTTTCCATCAAAGGCAGTGAGTAGACTGTGGTTTGGGTGGCATTACCACAACAAAGCAGTCATGGTATTTAGATATACAGAATACTTTACTACACACATGCATGATTGTGCCAAATCCTCAAAACCACCTTACTATATAGGAAAAATACTATTTCCTCATTGACAGATGAGGGAAATGAGCCTTAGAAAGAAAAAGTGGCATATCCAAATAACATAAGCAAAAATGCTTAATCCGAGACTGGAATTCATGTCTATTTGTCTCCTAACTGTGGTCTTCACCACCTCATCAAACTGTGCAGCAATGAAATACCCACCTGTACATGTGAATCAGGGACAATAATGGCGGACTTTAGGCTAATACGTTTCCTCATTGCAAAGTGTACATTGCATGTCTGCCAACTCTGATTTTTTTCTGATAATGTTAACAACAGAAGTCGGATCAAACCCTTATGATGTCAATTATATATGTTACACAAAAGTTTAAAGTCTGTGTTATAAAATAGTCATAATCATTATACATGGTACTTTGTGATATATTTCATAATAAACTTTTAAAATTTATTTAGAAATAAAAACTATCATATAAACGGCTCTCTACTTATGCTATATTTTCATTAGGTTTCAAATTTTGAAAGAGAAAAATATACAAAAACCAATAAAGTATACATATGTAACTAGAATGGCCTTTACTACAAAACTAATTATTCTTTTATAAGTATCCAAGGGGACATAGTGATGAAAGTACCCAAATGACTTTGTTATAAAACACTTTCTTTTATAATATACTGTCATGTATGGAGTACAATGAAAGGGCTACTGAGTATAGAAGAAAAAAAATGTCCTGGCAGGATTTAAGTGCAATTATCATTCTCTTAGATCCCTAGAGTAATCTTATGAACTACGTTGTACTAAAAGATAGTGTAGTCTTCCAAACTGACAGCCCTTAAAGGCTGATAGTTTTATAAGGCCATTCATTGCCTTTGCGCTTGACTGACTGCCTGATTCACAGGTTTGTCTGGTCTCTCGGAAATGGCAAGTCAGATACATCAGGATTCCCTCTTGGTAGAAAACTGGGAGTACTGCCCCTACTTCAGTTTATGGTGGTAGTTTATCCCAGTTCTCAGAAAGAAAAACAATGGAAGTAGTATTTCTTTAGGAATTTACTTCTTGATTTTTCCAAAGTTATATGCATTATAACTTAATAAGTTATAAGTGTTACAGGTATTATAAAAACTATATTTATAAGATTTGTACTTTTTAATCTTACTGAAATTGTTCAAGAAATTCATTTAGAATCTCTTTTGAGTTAACAACAAAGAAATATAGACTTTTAAACATTCAAACTAAATTTTGTTGGCATGTACTTTTATGCTGAAATATCTTCTGGATCAACCTAGATATAAAAAGGTGAATAGCAGGAGTTCTTAGCCAAAAGCTTTATGAAAATTATCGTATTAATGCAATCCTGGGAATAGAACAGCAGTGAATCAGAAATAGTATTAGCACCTACTTAACAAAGGTGGGGAAAAGGAAAATGATAAATGTGTCTCTAAAAAACATGATCTTGCCAAAATCTCTCATGCTTGCCTTTATAGTGCTACCAATAAAGGTGATTGTATCTCATTGGATATCTTACAGAATTTTCAGAGTAATCCATCTAAATGGGGGCTGTACCTCAGAACACCAGGAAATAAATGGCTTCATTAAGTTCCTCTGAAGTATTGTCTCCTTTCTCACTAATGTACCAACTCCTGTGACTGTCTCCCCTCAGACACTCAACTTAGCATTGTTCTCTCTCTAGTATGAGTGGTTTTAGATTTTTGGAGATAGCCCACGTTCAGGAAAAAAATACATTTGCTGTGGAATTATAAAAGTATCTCTTTTGATTTTTAAATTAAAATTCAGGGAAATTTGCCCAACATAGTGTGTTTTCTGCTTTTCAGAGAGAAGAATATATTCTGGCCTATGATTCTCCACAGGCCATTTGTAAATTATCCTCTTGACTGACACAAGTGACAGAATTCATTAGAAACTTTAGTGAACTCTCCATTTCTTAGAAGGTGATTGTCTCAAGTTTGGATTGTCTAGATTCAGTGTATCTTTATTCCCTCCTCTCCAACTGTCAACCTGTCATTGGAGTGTTTTCTAGTTATCAATAATTATGCTATAAACGAAGAGAAAATTTGGATTGTAATTGGCTTCTCCACATACCCAATAAGAAAAAAAAGAGATGGGCATACAATTCACTTCCAGGTAAGATTTAAGAAAGATGTCTCTGTCACCAAGAGATGAAACATACCAGAATATGATGAAAACTGAATTGTTCTCATAAAGACACTTCTTTACATAATTTTTACATAACATCCAGAAAAAGAAGAAAGGCTGACTTGTGTTGCTAAAGTGATTTATATAGTAATTTTTTCTCTTAACATATGAACTTAGAAAAATCCTTTAAACTATTTGAACCTCAGTTTTGTCATATATAAAATATCACAAACACTGTTTTTCCACGCAGACTTTTGCAAAGTGTGTATGAAATGATATACCCTAAGCATGAATACATAGTAACTACTTATTAATGTACATCGATAGATTAATTATGTAAAAAATATTTGAATACATGTGTGTGTATACACGTATAGATGGATGGCTAGCTGGAGAACGATAAAGAGATAGAGAGAGATTATTATTGAATCAGGAAACTCAATATAGACAGTGGCATGATTTATCCCAGCGAACTTCTCAAAGGCACAAAGCAATTCCGCTTCCTCAGTACAGGTCAACCTGCAGTTTTTGAATGTCCATTTTGTGAAGTGCCCTGCATGAAGTGCTTTCAATTATAGGTGGCTGTTAAAATTCATTCCAGAAAGCCAAGCAACAACTTCTATATGTGCTTTTACTAAAGCTGATTTAAATCATTGACCTTTCCTTTCTGGTTCAGAACACTGTGTCAAGATGCAAGGGGCAGTTTCTAATATAAAAGAAAACAAAGTAGCATTCTATTCTGGGAATAGAACCCTGCCTGAGGTGCCAAACACAAAGATCTTATAGAAGAAGTTTAAAGTTAGAAACCGTGCCACGCTTGTTCTACACATATTATTATGCTTAAGGAGGGGAGGGAAGGACAAGAAAAAAAGAAAGGTGCTGCAACAGTTAATTAGCAGCCAATTATATGTTTATCAAATAATGAGTTGCATAAAGAGTTTGTAATCCCTCTCAATATTTCACATAGTGTCTTTCTATGTGCATGAGTTAAGTTCAAATTTAATCTGAGTTTCTGATTTCCCCATTTAAAAAGTTGGTGACGGGTAATTTTTCTTTCTATTTTCCACAGCTCATGTTGCCATAAACTTCTAATTCCCTGATGGATAGTTGTCAATGAATAATTCATTTAATCAAAGCCTCTGCTGTGTAAATTTTTTATTAGATCTTTTGGCAGTGGATACACTGTACAATTCTTCCCGTCAGGGCTCTGGAGGGTTTCAGAACTTCTCTATATATTCAACAAAAATGAAAATATGAAAAAAAAAAAAAAAAAGGCACTGTGGCGATATCATTAGAGCAGTAGCAAACCAGATCTCCAAGTTCACCTAAAAATTCATCAGGGGAAAAGAGAGATGATGGCAATATAGTAGTTTTAATGTCACAGGTGGGCTAATTCCACAGATTTTAGTATTGAAGAACCTCAATATGAAGCAACAGGGTTCATAATAATAAAACGTTAAATTCACATTTAAAAAATGCATAGATAAAACAATCAGGCTGTGTTTTCAAGTATAGTTACACCATTTATAAAATAGAAATATCATTCAAATGCAAGAATGATCTAGACACTAACTATGGACTGGGGTTTTCCAAAATGGTACACACACACTCAGAAACAGCTCCTCAAGATGTGTACAGAGGGAGGCAGAAGTTCTTCACTCATTCCAAAAGTTGACATACATTGCACTACCCTCTCAGAGGTAGAGGCATGAGCATTTTAGCATGTTAAAGGCTCTGAGAAGTTCTCCACAGGACAGCCAAGAGTGGTTTAACTCTGTAATCTCCAAATTGATTTGGTCTGGAATCCTGTTAAAAGAACATGGCACTAAGTTCTACCAAAATAATTTAGGGAAACCCTAAATTGACCTCGTATTCAAAATTCAATCTTTAGAATAAATGTTTGCTATTGAGCTTCAGAACCACATCAATAAATGTAGCGATTTTAAGAACATTATTGCAAATCTCTAGTAACATATTTTAGATCAAAAGGCTGCCTATTTGTGGGAACTCTTTAAAAGCAAGTCGTATCAATTATCTGTGAAAAAACTGTATACATAATCTTGGCCATGCAGGACAGTACTAAGAGTACACTGAGGTGCACATTTAGAGAAAATGAATCAAGGAATAAAACTGAAAACATGTTGCTGTCTTTTAGAAAAGAAATGTACTCCAAACTTGAACATCCAAACAATTTATATTGAAAGGGAAAAAATATGAACATTTAAAAAGACTTAAGGGAAAAGCCAAAATTCATACAGATTCATTGTCTCTCTGTCTCTGACTCTTTCATATCCATTGATATCTATTTTTGAAATGACATCGTGTATAAAACAAAAAATCGTTTTTAATAAAAGATTTGGTTATTCATTTTACCAAGTAAACCTAAGCAATAATAGCAAGTTAGAGCACAGCAAGCCTACCCTTCCAAGTACCTCAATATCACAGTGCAAATGTGACAAGTAGTCTCGTTTTCTACCACCATTGGGGTACATATCTGAGTTAAGGAATATGTGGATTGCAAAGCATTTCATGTACATAGATAAGTTTCAACATGCTGCTTCTGAGTAAAAGAAACAAAATGTAAAAGCAAACATTACACACTCTTCCTAAAGCCTAGCCCTTCCCACTCAGCGTAGCTCGCAGAAGAGCAGCAATGTGACAAGCAGAGATGTGTGAGCAGGGGTGAGCCTGGAGGAGGGGGTAGGGGCAGAGAGAGCCAACATTTATATCAGCAACTAAAACAGTGCATAAACGAAAAGGAAACTAGATGTTTTAACTGCTGATGTTTTGTTGGAAGGTGATTTGGAATAACTACTTGAATTATTTCCACAAACTCACTTGTATTGAAGAACTGGGTATGAATCAGTCACTTGGGAAGGTGAATAAGGTTTTTCCCATAAAAATTGAAAATGAACAGGTAACCTCAATACTGTTCTCTGTTCCTTTTCAGTGGCTCGAGGTAAAGACTGGTTCAAATTTAGTCTAAATTTGACATACTTATTCTTTAAGGAATTTGTATATTCTAGGTCAAAAGCAGAGTTTTTTCTGTTTAGTTGTAATATTTTTCCAAGCTATACAAATAAGATTTTTTTCCAAGTGAATACTGGAATGTCCCATTTTAGGCAATATGAACATAGGCCAATATTTGTCTTAATCTAAAAATATTTATTACTATGCTAATTCAGATATTCATTTCTTCATCTAATAGAGCTTTATTAAGTTCCTTCTACATGTTCTTAATACTGAGGTGGATTAGTTTCACAGAAGGCATTCACAATCAGATAAGGTTACACGAAGGATGGTTTATAACAATACCAGCAGTACAAGAGTAACATCAACGTATTTGAGCAGCTCACTTTTTCAGTTTTATTATGCAATTATTTATAAAACATATTTCATCATTGACAGATTATTTTTAGAAGAGCACGTGAATATAGCTCATTGGTTGAATACATATTCTTATACTGATTATATCATTTATTAAAATTTGAAAAGGATTATTAAGATGGCATTTTGTACACATATTTGATTAAATAAGAAATATTTTCTTATTTCTTAACACAAATGGAACTCATGGAGATTTTTTTAAATGCTGCCAATTTCATCCTTCTCGATTAAAATACCTACGGCTAATTTTCACTTTTACATTTTTGAGAATATTTGTCAAATTTTGATTAAAAACACCTATATTTTGAATTATTTTATTGGAGCTATCAAATTATAATTCAAAGCTTTTGCCATTTTTTAAAATATTTTCCTACTCAAAAGTTTTTCACCTGTGGTTTATTCAAATCTGCTTTTGTTTTCCAACTTACTTTTTAGCGTTCAGATAGATTTTGAAGTTGTAGTTTAGTTGAATAAGTATTTTCAAAAGACATCAGAGCCATTCAATGATATCTAGTATGTCTACTACTTATTCTTTCTGTGTGAGTTTAGAGCTTGTCACATTTCTGCAAACAATAGAAAAAAAGGCATGAACAAAAGATTGTTCAATAGTAAAGAAAAAAAATGCAACAACCTGCAGAGCAAAGACCCTGGAAGTCAATTTTCAGCATGATCCCTTGCATGACTTTAAAATCTACTCTTAAGAAAGTACATAGTTTTCACAGTTTGAAAGGATAAAGAATACACTATTCAAAACTTCTGTCAAGATTTCCTTATTCCAAAGCCTTACCAGCTAGTACAACACCTAGGTGTCTTAAAACTGTCAGTAACGGTTCATAAACATAGAATGTGGTTAGCATTTCTTTTAATGTTTTCCAAATCAACCTAATTAAACTGGATTCAATTTCCTCTAGGTAAAAAATTCACTGTGCCTGTAACACCAATGTGTTGATATTTTACACATACCTAAATCAAATTCCCTTTAAGCTGCAAAAATGTAATATTGAAAGTGCTATAATGTGGGGAAAGAGCGTGAGCATTTTTCATTAGGTTGAACTAGGTACGAATGCACTGGTAACAAACATGTCGTTGTGCTGTTATTGTTTTCTCCAAAGTGGAAAAAAAGTATCAAATGTGTAGCTTTTCGATGAAGATAAAATTTTTATATGTATATAATAGAAAGAATGAATGGATTTCAAATGGAGTTCCAATTCTAAACGATTGAAAACATTATGGCTTTTATCTTGGACACAAACTCTCTCTCAGACTGATCACCCTGGGGAAACCAGGTGCCATATCATGAGGAAGTCCTATGGAGCAACCTTCCTGGCAAGCAGGTTGAAAGAGAGCTCTGGTCCACAGCCAGCAAGGAGCTTAGAACACAAGAGTGAGCTTAGAAGCAGATCCTCCCCCAGTCAAGCCTGCTGATGAGACCACAGTCCCTGCCAAAGCTTGACTACAACCTCATTAGAAATCTTATATCAAAGCTACTGGATTCCTAGTCAAAGAAACTGTGAGATAATAAAGGTTAGTTTTAAGCCATAAATTTTTTGGAGTAATTTGTTTTGTCATGGCAGATAACTAATAAAAGTGCCCTGTATTCTTACTCCTGGTGTCCTGCAATGCTTTAATAGAAACTCAATAAATGGTAGCTTCTACTATTTTTTAACATACAATCTTGAGTTGTTCAAAATCTTGAGCTTTAAACCTGTTAATACTTTCTCCCAAATAACACTTATTGGGCTTCTGTTTCATAAAAATCATTGTGTACAAGTGTAGCAGTTATAAAGATAAACAAAGAAAACATCTTGCTATTAAATTGAAAGAAGTTGCAATAAGATAGAAATTGAAGATTAAGAGGAAAATAAAACTTTAAATATCCCTAGCACAGAAGTCATGACAAATCTCCTAAATATGTAATAAACAGACCTACTCCTTCTCTCCCACTCCATGTTTCCACTAACATCTTTGTTTTCTCAACACAGTACCAGCATCTTTCTTTCCAGAGGCTACAGCCCTATAGTTCATACAGCCCCAGATCATGATTTACAGAATTACTAAGCATTGTGCACTTGCTCAATATTTGTTGAAAAGAATTAATGCATCATATTTTAGAAAGTCACATGGTGATTTCTTTCTCCTGCTGAAAGTCATGTTTGTTCATTCATTAAATTGTTCAGGGTTTGCAGAAAGTGATGAAGCTTTCAATCAGAATTTTCTGAGTTTTAATCTTGGTTCCGTCACTTACTGGCTTTTAAAACCTTAGGAAGTAAATTAGCCTCCAACCCATAATTTGTTTCCCCTTTAAATTGGAGATAGTAATGCCCACCTATTCTGGTGGGTTATTCTGAGGACTAAATGAGCTGAGTCATATAAAGTGCAAAGCAACTAGCAGTGCATCTGGCACATTAATTGAAACTCAATAAATGGGAGTTGCCCATGGGGATACAAAGATGAGCGAGGCATCCTAAGCAACAACAAAGCATATAAGGTCTTTGAGAGAGACTTCGTATTAAACAACAGCAATGAAGTACGGTTAAAGCCACATATAGATTGAAAACTGACAGACAGTCAAGATTAAGTTTAAATATCTATTGAGTGCCAGCTATGTGTAAATCTCTGTGCCAATGAGTAAGATGTGAGTGGAGACACACAAATTGCCCTTAAATAAGACAGAAAAGGATAACTGCAATTTTAAAAAGCACAAGCTATGGCAAATATGGGAACCATCAAATTAAATCTAATAGAAGCTTTGGGAAACTTCTTGAAGGCTCTGTGATTTGAGATGAATTTTGAAAATGGTTAGGAATTATATTTACCTACAGGATGAAAAGAAGCATGCAGGGCAAAGGAAACTGCATGAACAAATGCCCTGAGAAAGGAAAGTGCAGGAAAAGCAATTGTGAAAAGATTAGAAGACAGACAGGTCGGATGAGAAAGGGAGACAGAGAAAGATGGAGAGAGGAAGGTGGAGAGAGAAAAAGAGAGAAGCAGTGTTGAGATGTGGTTATCTGAAAATGAAGGTGCCCCCATTTTCAAGAATTTGACCCCTTATATGCCTGAAGAAATCACTTTTAAATGTAATGGTGCTTGCTAATATATATTTCCTTCCTAAACACAAGTCTCTGCTATTCTAAAATATTCCTGATTGTGAAATTAGAAATTTCTTCAATAATTCTCTCTCAAGGCACAGAGACATAACTTTCTGTAGCTACTTTCTGATATATATTGCATATATGTTTATATGTTAGAAATGAGTTAAGCTAAATCCCCCGCAGATTCAGACCCATGAGACCACAGCTGTATAATCTGTCTCTGACATAGGTACTGAAGGACATCACACAGAAAACATGATCTGCTTCTAAAATGGTAATCTAGAAAATACAGGAATAATACTTCAAACATCGCTTGATTCCTTCTAGTGTACAAACATTAGCATCTTTCAGATTCTAGAGCAAAGATTTTCAACATGGTTGTATGGCATCTAAGATGCTTTTAGCTGGTGAAGGTCTGCAGGACTGGAGACGGAAGAGGCCAATCCAGCAGTCCTCTGGCATCGACAACGACCAGCACTCTGAAAAATGAATGAGTTTTTTCCAACGATAAAACGAAAACTAGTACCTTGAAAGTACAACATAATTAATCTTACCCCTCCCCCCAAAAGAATAAAAACCAAAAACACTGTTGTTTATAGTGCTGCAGAATACCTTATAAGAATGGAAAAATCTCTCATTTTCCACTATATGGTCACCACGAATATTTCATGTGATTTAGCCCTTCAAAATACTAATTAATTAATTTCTTAGTACCTAGAAGTTGACCAAATTATTATCATTCTCAAATCTGAAGCTGATTTGCACAGTCCTCAAAAAGATTAATACCACAGACAAAGATAAAATCATTCTGGACAATAACCATTCCGGCTAAACTCATTCGAAACAGATTCAATGTATATTAGATGCCTGGAGTAATGCTTCTAAAAACAAAATTCTCAGGATAGAACCTATGAATTATAAAATGAATACATCGTATCCCCATGGACACCCGTCATAAGAGTGTCCTATTTATTCTTCACCAGAGTTAGAATACCATTTTATTTAATTCATGCTAAAGTGCAAACGAGCCCCAGGAAAGGTATGGTAAAATTCGTATTGAGAAATCTAAGAGAAACATGAAAAAAATATAATAACAGGTAAGTGACCATGCTGCATATAAAATTCACCTTCTCAAACACTTCTTACGTCATTGTAGCTTCCAAATCAGAAACTGAAAGAAATTCCCAATTGCCTGAAGGATAAAGGTTAAGATACTTGACCTGGAATTCATGTTCAGACATAAAATGTGATCTAAACTTTGTTTCATGTTTATCTCACACTGTTCTCAAAATGAACCCCTATTCCTAATCTCTCTCATCTAATTGAGTCTCTAAAATATGTGTTGCTAATGGCCATGCCAAAATAACAATTAAATTACCTTTTCATATTAATGTATTTTCAAACACCAGTATGAAATCCCAGTCCTACCTCTTCATCCTTAATGAGGTTTGGTGTTGCTATTTTAACCAAAATTAACTTCATTCTTTTCTTAACACTTTTAGCACTTACTGTCTGCACCATTTATTTAACATTTAATGATGTGTGGATGTGGCTTCCTCTGTCCTTTATCCATGGCCCCAGATGAACCTAAAAATCTTAAAGCAACATTTTATAGTGAATTGAGACTGACATTCATTTAGTGCATTGCTACTAACCGTTATTTCCAATGAAATAAAATAGATCAAAATGTATCACATGTATAAAGGTATTATTATTTGTGAAATGTTTGCATTATGTTTGTGTGTCTATATATGTGTTTAGTGTATTGCAATGAAAATCTATTTCTTATAATGTTCAAGATTTTTACAAGTTGCAATACCATCATCCTAGAAAACCATGTCTCCTACTTATTTAAACACAGAGTGTCTAATAAAGAATTTTCTATTAAATAAGATGCTCAAAATGGCAAAACAGGACACTGAATGGAAATTAAGGGAGAATCAGATACATATAAGGGGAAACTAAAATCAGAGGGTAGAATGAAGACATTGGGAACAACAATGTATATGTACTGAATGGGAGAAATAAGGAATGTGAAATTGTCAAGGTCAAATTGCATTTTCAATGCTGCCTGCAGCTGGCTCTGAATTGAGACCTCAACACAAGGATATGTGGCACATTAGCTATTATGTTTCAATGAGGAAATCTTTATGGATGTTCATCAAACACAACTGCAATCTACAGCAAGTTATGATAACTGCAAGTCACACCACAATATGAAAGAAGGGTTCATTTCTCTTCAATGTACAAGTTGAAACATTTGGCACTTTTAATAAAATCTATCAGTGCAATGGTGTTTTTCTAAATTCATGATTTTCTTATGACCATTTCCTTTTATGTCCTATTACATAGCACAGAATTTGCTATCCACTTTTCACATACATTACGTAAATAAAGTTTTATATTTCAAAACAAAGATGACATATCAATAAACATAAAATAGCTTACAGAATTGAAATAGCACCATCTGTCTAAACAGATTCCAATATACATGGCATCTTTGTCTACCATCTTTCTCAAACAATATTTCGAATTTGGTATGTGAAGTATCCAAAATGATGGAAAATATTACCAATCATTTTTCATGTGGAGATATTATTATCTGTTCACAATTCTTGCTTCCCCAAGCTGAAATGGTCTGTTGTGTTTTAGTCACAATGTGCATATAAGTCATTGACTTTAGGTTTGATCTCGTGACTTGCCATGATTACTGAAACATGAGTTGATATAATTAACCATATCCAATCAGTTTTAGATATGCACATGTGGTTTGACTTGTATATGCAATTCTGCCCTATACTATGCAAATATTATTCCCAGGTAAGTATGGGTCCCAGAATAAAAGAAACATGGAAACCTGAACTCAACCAGTAGCCTGAAAGTAGCACCACACCAACCAACATACAGGCATTTCAGCGAGGGATAAATTTTGTTAGTGTTAGTCATTGAGATTTTGGATCATTTGTTGTGTAGCATTATTTGAGCAAAAATTCACTGATATATTTAATAACATGGATCATCACAATATGACCACCAAATTATAAAGTATTAAAATAGATCACAGATATTCATTTGCACTCTTACAAAGCCTCTATAATTTAAGTTTTCAACATAATTTCCTTGGTATATACACTCTTCTTAGTATATAATTCTATTAAATAGTATGGAAATCATTTTTGACTACCTTCCATTTTCTCTTTGTGAATTCAGATCCATTCTCCATTTCAAATACAACATGTACCTCATAATTACTTGAATTCAAATATATGGAATGTATTGAATAACGGGCTCATGTGTATGTGTGTGTTGTGAATCCCTTCATGATTATTGCACTAGCATTTTACAAGGGAAAAATAAAGTTTGAATCCAGTCTCAAGAGAACAAAGATATCTAACATGCAAACGAGAAAGTCATTTGAAAGTAAATACTAATCCCATGAAAGAACTCCTAACTTAATAATGAATAATTTTACTAAAATATGACATTTTAAAATGTATTTTTATACATGAGTAGGACTTTTGTGGCACTGTAGTTGTTAAGAGGATAAAGCCTTTAAAGCTGCCCATTCAGATATCATTTTTAAAAATGCCAAATCTGTCCCTGGAAAAGACCTTCAAAAGCTGGAATATCACATACTCTGTATAGGACTGCACTTAACTAGGAGGATAAAGTCGACTGGCAAGCTCAGGGAGAAAGGTCAAGGCAAAGACAGTCTTAAGCATTCATTAGATAAAGAATCATAGATATCATACCGAAATATGCCCTTAATGATCATTCTAGGCCAGGGACCAAAGTCAGGGGCTTTACTAAAATGGGAATTACATCTTAAGTAGCAACATATAATTGATTTCAGTGACTGGTAGACAAAAGGGAATGACGGGGAATCTGCAGAAGCAAAGCATGCACACTTTTCTCAAGTGCATAACTTACTCAGCCAGAGCCAGTTGTTGGACCTAGGATAAGTTTGCAAGATGTTAATATCAGAGCATCCAATTTTCGAAGTGTTGTCAATTGATTCAAATTTAAAACATTGCAATACACAAACACATATTTGTGATCTTAATATGACCTGAGAGGTTGATGTCTTCTGTTGTAGATAAATTCTTTCTAGTATTTTAGAATCTGGAATGAAAAACTATATCCAAAAAAATGAAATGACTTGCCCAAGGACATAGCAATCATTTTCAGAGTCAGGTTAAGAAGTGCTAATACTTTATTGGTTCATTTAATCATTAGGGTGGAAGGTGTCACCTATACATTATGTCTTCATGGGAAACAGGTATAAATGCAGGTGGTTAGGCTGCTTCTACTGAAAGTATCATGATTTTTGGTCTATGTTTCTTTCCTCTTATGGAAACACAAGGAAATCAGGGATTAATATACAATGTATTATGACTGAGTTTAACTTCTTTGTAAGGATGTTAGGAAGAAATAATTCATGAAAATAGTCAATATGTAGATGCTAGTATAGTAAAAGGGAGAAGAATTACAGATGAGGAAAAATCCTTTATTATATTAAAATGAACTATCTAAGCATACAATTTATCCAAGAACCATAACTGCTTTCAATATTAAGTTCACCTTATCTGATTTTATGTAAGTGTAATTTTGGTAAAAACATTGAATTTTTCTTTTTGTTTTCTTTCAAAATATTATGGGGGTACAAATGCTTTTGGTTACAGGTATCAATTTTGTTATGCTTGAGCCAGGGTTGTAAGTGTGCCCATCACCCAGATAGTGTTCATTGTCCCTGTTAGGTAGGTTTTCACCCATCCCTTCCTCCACACTCCCCCTGTTTGATTTCCACTGAATGTTGCTTCCCTCTGTGCACATCTGTGCTATCGGTTAGTTCCAATTTAATGGTGAGTACACGTGGTGTTTATTTTTCTATTCTTTAGATACTTTCCTTAGGATAATGGTCTCCAGTTCCACCCAAATTGTTGCAAAAGGCCTTAATTCACCCTTCTTCATGGCACAGTAGCATTCCATAGTATATACATTACATATTTTGTTAATCCACTCATGAACTGATGGGCACTTGGCTTGATTCCACATCTTTGCAATTGTGAATTGTGCTGCAATAAAAATTTGACTGTAGGTGTCTTTTTGGTAAAATGACTTCTTTACTTTTTAGTAAATACCCAGTAGTGGGAATGCTGGATCAAACGGTAGATCTACTTTTAGTTCTTTGAGGAATCTCCATACAGTTTTTCATACAGGTTGTAATAATTTGCAGTCCCATCAACAGAATATAAGGGGTTCTCTTTTCTTAGCATTCATGCCAGCATCTATTGTTTTTGGACTTTTTAATAAAAGCCATTCTAACTGAGGTAAGGTGATATCTCATTATGGTTTTCATTTGCATTTCCCTGATAATTAGTGATGTTGAGCATTCTTTCATATGTTTATTGGACATTTGTATATCTTCTTTTGAAATCTTTCTGTTCATGTCTTTTGCCCAGTTTTTAATAGGATTGTTTGTTTTTTCCTTGTTGATTTGCCTGAGTTCTTTGTAGATTTTGGTTATTAGCCTTTTCTTGGATGTATAGCTTGCAAGAATTCTCTCATTCTGTAGGTTATCTATTTGCTTTGTTGATTATTTCCTTAGCTGTGCAGAAGCTTTTTAACTTAATGAAGTCACATTTATTTATTTTTGTTGTGCAGTGATCGCCACTGGGGTCTTCTTCGTAAATTCTTTTCCTAGGATGATATCTAGAACAGTTTTTCCATTTTCTTCTAGAATTCTTATGGTTTCAATGCCTTACATTTAATTCCTTTATCCAACTTGGATTAATTTTTTGAGTGGTGAGAGATATGGATCCTATTTTATTCTTCTGCATGTAGCTATCCAGTTTTCCCAGCATCATTTATTGAATAGGACATCTCTTCCCCATAGCATTTTTTTTTGCTTCTGTTTATGCAGTGAATCACATTTATGGATTTCCATATGTTGAACCATCCTTGCATCCCTGAGATGAGGCCCACTTGGTCATGGCGGATTATGTTTTTGATGTGCCATTGAATTCGGTTTTCTTGAATTTTTTTTTCAGTATATTACATGGGTACAAACATTTAGGTTACACATACTGCCTTTGCTCCACCTGAGTCAGAGCTTCAAGCACGTCTATCCCCCAGACAGTGTGCATCACACCCATTAGGTGTGAATGTATCCATCCCTTCCTCCCCACTCCCACCTGCACCCAATGGCACCCAATGAATGTTACTACTATATGTGAACATAAGTGTTCATCAGTTAATACCAATTTGACAGTGAGTACATGTGGTGCTTGTTTTTCTATTCTTGTGATATTTCACTTAGTAGAATGGGCTCCAGCTCTATCCAGGATAATACAAGAGGTGCTAAATCACCACTGTTTTTTTGTGGCTGAGTAGAACTCCGTGGTATACATATACCACATTTTATTAATCCACTCATGTATTGAGGGCCCCGTGGGTTGTTTCCACACCTTGACACAGCAATCGTGAATTGTGCTGTTATAAACATTCTAGTGCAGATGTCTTTTTTATACAATGACTTTTTTTCCTTTGGGTAGATACTCAGTAATAGTATTGATAGATCAATGGTAGTTCTACTTTTAGCTCTTTGAGGTATCTGCATATTAATTTCTACAGAGGTTGTACTAGTTTGCAGTCCTACCAGCAATGTATGAGTGTTCCTCTCTCTCTGCATCCACACCAACATTTATTGTTTTGGGCCTTTTTGATAAAAGCCATTCTTGCTGGAGTTAAGTAATATCTCACTATGGTTTTGATTTGCATTTCCCTGATGAGTAGAAATGTTAAGTATTTTTTCTTATGTTTATTGGCCATTAGTCTGTCTTCTTTTGAAAAGTTTCTATTCATGTCCTTTGCCCACTTTTCGATAGGGTTGTTTGATTTTTTTTCTTGCTGATTTTCCTGAGTTCTATGTAGATTCTAGTTATCAGCCCTTTATCAGATGTGTAGCATGTGAATATTTTCTCCTATTCTGTAGTTTGTCTGTTTGCTCTTGTGGTAGTTTACTTGGCAGTGCCGACGCTTTTTAATTTTATCAGGTCCCATTTATTCATTTTTGTTGTTGCTATGATTGCCTTTGGGGTCTTCTTCATAAATTCTTTGCCAAGGCCAATGTCTATAAGAGTTTTTCCAACATTTTCTTCAAGAATTCTTATAGTTTCATGCCTTAGGTTTAAGTCTGTTATCTGTCGTGAGTTGATTTCTGTGAGAGGTGAGAGATGCAGATCCTGTTTCCGTCTTCTACACGTGGCTATCCAATTTTCCCACCACCGTTTATTGAATAAGGATTGTTTTCCCCAGTGTATGTTTTTGTCTGCTTTGTCAAAGATCAGATGGCTATATGAGGATGGTTTTATATCTGGGTTCTCTGTTCTGTTCCATTGGTCTATGTCTCTGTTCTCATGCCAGTACCATACTTTTTAAACTACTACAGCTTTGTAGTATAGCTTGAAGTCTGATAAATTGATGCCTCCCAATTTGTTCTTTTCACTTAAGATTGCTTTTGCCATATGGGGTCTTCTCTGTTTTCATTCAAAGCATAAAGTTATTTTTTCTAGATCTGTAAAAAGTGACGTTTGTATTTTAATAGGGATTGCATTGAATCTTTAGATCACTTTGGGTAGTATAGACATTTTAACAACGTTAATTTTGCCAACCGATGAGCATGGTATGGTTTTCTACCTGTTTACGTCCTCTGCTATTTCCTTCCTCAGTGTTTCATAGTTCTCCCGGTAAAGGTTCTTTACCTCCTAAGTTAAAGATATTTCTAGGTTTTTTATTTTCTTTGTTGCTATTTGAAGGGTACTGAGTCTTTGATTTGGTTCTCAGTTTGAGTGTTGCTGGCGTATAGGAAGGCTACTTATTTCTGTACATTGATTTTGTAACATGAGACATTGCTGAATTTGTTTATCAATTCTAGTAGTTTCATGGCTGAATCTTTGGGGTTTTCTAGCTATAAGATCATATCATCAGCAAAGAGTGACAGTTTGACCTCTTCTGCTCCCATTTGGATGCCCTTGATTTGCTTCTCTTGTCTGATGTTCACATCTACATTCATAAGGGATATTGGTCTGTAGATTTCTTTTTTTGTTGTGTCCTTTCCTGGCTTTGGTGGTGATACTGGCTTCATACAAATAGTTGTATGAAGTTGTAATTCTCTCCTTCTTAATGTTATGGAATTATTTTGCAGTATGGGTATAGCTCTTCTTTGTAGGTCTGGTAAAATTCAGCTATCAATCCATCTGGTCTGGGGCTTTTTTGTAATTGGAAGAGTTTTTATTGCTTATGAAATCTTGTTGCTCATTAGTGGTCTATTCAGGACTTCTATTGCTTCCTGATGGAGTCTTGGGATGTTGTGTATTTCTAAGAATTTGTCCATTTCCTCTGCATTGTTGGGTTTATGTGCATAGAGATTTTCATAGTATTCACAGATATTTTGTATTTCTTTAGTATCAGTTGTAATGTCTCCTTTTTCATTTCTGATTGAAAGTATTTGGGTCCTTTCTCTTCTATTCCTGGTTAATCTAGCAAGAGGTCTACCAATTTTGTTTATCTTTTCAAGGAACCAACTTTTGGATTAATTTGTCCTTTGTATTGATTTTTTTGTTTTCCATTTTATTTAGTTCTCCTCTGACCTTAGTTATTTCTTTTCTTCTGCTGTCTTTGGGTTTGGTTTATTCTTCTTTTTCTAGTTCCTTGAGATGTGTCATTAGATTGTTATTTTGTGATATTTCTGTCTTTTTGATATGGGCATTTAAGGCTATGAATTTTCCCTGTAGGACTGCTTTTCCTGAACACCATTGATTTTAATAGCTTGTGTCCCTTTTGTATCTCAGTTTGAGGAATCATTTTATGTCTATCTTAATTTCATTATTGACCCAATAATCATTGAGGATCAAGTTTTTAAAATTTCTATGATTTTGTGTAGAATTGAGTGTTTCTCTTCTAGTTGATTTCTAGCTTTATTCTACTATGGTCTGAGAAACTACATGGTATGATTTCTATTTTTTTGAATTTGTTGGGACTTGTGTGGCCTAAAATATGATCCATCTTGGAGAATCTTCCATGTGCTGATAAAAACAATGTATATTTAATAGTTCTTGGTTAAAATGTTCTGTAAATGTCTGTTAGGTCCATTTGTTCTACAGTCCCATTTAAGTCCAGTGTTTTTAATTTATTTTCTACTGAGGTGATCTGTCCAGTTCTCTGAGTGGGATGTTGAAGTCCCTGACAATTACAATACTGCTGTTTATATCTTTGCTTAGATCTGGTAGGGTTTGCTTTATGAATCTGGGCACTGCTCTGTTAGGTGCATAAATATTGAGGATTGTTATGTCTTTTGTTGAATTGCTCTCTTTATCATTATATAATGACCATCTTTGTCTTTCTTTACTATTGTTAATTTAAAGTCATTTTCATCTGATATGAAAATGGCCATACCTGCTCTTTTTTGGTTTCCATTATTGTGGGATATTTTTTTTCATCCTTTCACTGTGAGACTGTGTGCATCCTTGTGGTTTTGATGTGTCTCCTGGAGACAGTAGATAGTTGGGTTATTTTTTTTTTATCCATTCAGCCAGCCTATGTCTTTTTAGTGGCACATTCAAACCATCAATGTTAAGAAACAGAATTGATATGTGGGATGCTGTTCTGTTCACCATGTTGGGTAGTACCTCATTGTTTTGTTTCCTATCTTGTGCTATTATTTTATAAGAATTGTGAGCTTTAGCTTTTTTTAGTGGTTTTATACTGGTAGTATCTATTGTGCTGATTCATGTATAATGCAGTTCTGAGTATTTCCTGCAGGGCCAGTCTGGTCATGACAAATTCCTTCAGTGTTTGCTGATCTGGAAAAGACTTATTTTCTCCCTCAATTTTGAAACTTAGTTTTGCAGGATACAAAATTCTTGGCTGGCAGTTGTTCTGTTTAAGAGGATTGAAGGTGGGACCCCACTCTCTTCTGGCTTGTAGGGTTTCTGCTGAGAAGTCTGCCATTAGCCTGACGGGTTTTCCTTTGTAGATCAGTTCTTACTTACATCTAGCTGCTTGTAGAATTTTCTTCTTCATTTTGACTTTGGCCAGGTTGATTACTATGTGTCTTGGAGATGTCCTATTTGCTATGAATCTTCCCAGAATTCAATCACCATCTTGTATCTGGATGTCTGCATCTCTGGTGATACCAGGGATATTTTCCTCAATAATTCCCTTGAATAGATTTTCCATGCTTTTCGCTCCTTCTTCTTCTCCCTCAAGGATACCTATAATTCATATGTTAGTTCATTGCACATAGTTCCGTATCTCTCTGAGTGATCATTCCACCTTTTTTGTTCTCTTCTCTTCCTCTTTAAATAACTTGGTTATTCAAGAGCCTTGTTCAAGAGCCTTGTCTCCAAACTCTGAGATTCTTTCATCTCCTTAGTATATTCTGTTGCCGATCCTTTCTGCTGTGTTTGGAAATTCCCTAAATGACTCTTTCATTTCTTTGAGTTCTATCATGTCTTTCTTTATGTTGTCTCGATTTTTAGTGACTTTTTCAATAATTTCCTGAAATTTGTTTTTGAATTTTTCCTTATATCAATTGTTGACCAAGACACATTTTGGGACAGGAAGAAACAATAAGAGTTTTTTAAATGTTATGATGAAGTGTAGATGTACATATCATCATCAATAGTTGATTTACATTATGTAGCTTTCCATATAGAGAATTGATATTAATAAGTATTGAGCAATATCCACCAAGATTTTAGGTTTCTGAGAAAATATTTTAAAAAAATAAAATATTAGTGAGTATATGAAAATTATGATAGCAAATAATTGTTGTAAATAGAATTGAATCCAGAGATAGAGGACTGGAAGTGAGAGAAATTGATGACAAAAGGTTTGGTGCTAAACCAAAAGTAACAGATCCAGAATGACCAGTAAGTTAATGAAATCATAGCCTTGGATTTTGAATTCTTTCAAACTGATGCATTGAATCAATATATGCCCTCTTCCTATTAAAGACACAGAAATGTGAAATAAATTATTTTACAGATTTTTAAAAAATTGTGTTAAAAGAAAGAGAGGAATTTTCATGCATTAGAAATGAAAATGGAACCTCAGAAATGAGAATGCTGAACTCAGGAGATAAGGATTCTCTTTCTGAGGGAGGGTGGCATGGAAGAATTTGGTCTGCACGCTGTTTGCTGGGTCCTCTTTATCCCTTGTCAACTGCCTATAGCTGAAGACCCAAGCTGATAAGACATCCCAAGACCCATTTATCTGGCCTTAGATTAAGGCTGCCACTACCTATCTGGTAAAACTTGATTGTAGCACGTTTTAGAAGGAAGTTTGTGCCTTTTGAGAAGAGTCAAATAATATAACTAAAAGTGGAAAAAGACATGACAATATGGAGATAAATAAAATGTTTCTGTCACATAGCAGAATTTGAGAAAGTATTGAAAAAAGAGATGAGGAAAATCTTTATAGTAGCCTCTGGATTTAGTACAGGGAATCACATACCTTTCAAACTCCTTATCATCTTTAAACATTTGCTTCGTATCTTATAATGTACACAAAACATTGGCTTTCATACAAATAAAATCTGTCCCCTTGTCCTCTCTGATACATGTACTCGAGAAACTGTGGAAATTTTATTTCCCTTTAATGAAAAAAAAGAAGTGATAAATTGGATTGTAGAATGTCTTGAGACAGAGAAGTCAATATAGTTAGAAATGTATAACAAGATGTGCTCTGCTTTTTTTTCAAACCACAGAGATTATAGCCCCTCCTCTTAATTATATTCCTCTAAGGTGGCTGGGATTTATTGGCTATGAAATGCAGTTTCCAGGCAATGCCTCTATGCCATACTTTCCACTGTTCCACTTCTATTAACAAGGACAATTCAAGGACAAATACTAATTATGATTTTGACACTGTTTTACTTTTATGTTTAGCTTTGAGAGTAATTCCATAGTATGCCCCAATTCTCTCGTCAGTTTCCTCTACTTTTAATTTTTTAATTTAATGAACTAATGAATTCAAGGATAGACTCTGACTTTAAAAGTATTACCCTACCCAAAGTTTTAGTTTTGCTTTTCAAAAGAACAATTCCAATTAAGATATATTTATGAAGAACAAACTAAGAAAATTTAAAACTCTGAAGAACAGCAGTGACAAAGGGCTTAAAAAATCATATATCCATTACGTTTTCCTTTTTAATCATGGATTGTTACTCGATAGTATAGACATTTGTTGTCCAGTTCTTCAAACTTCAAAACATATTCATGAACAAGAGTACCTTAAACTCAAGGAAATAATGGCATTTATCATTGAGATTTTGAGAAACTTATAAAACTACTCTGAGGACTGGCAGGTGCCCTTGTCTTTATGTGGCATTTCATAGCACAGTGATTTAAAACATTCCAAACCTTTGTTGAGTTGGACATCTGATCCTCAACTAAACAGCAAGTACATTCACATGATCTTCACATTTTTTGGTTTAGGAATAGTAAAAAGTAAACAACCAAACAATTTTCACACCATGAAAGAGAAGTAATTCCAAATTATTTCCAACAGAATGATTTGAACCCATTTCCAACTTCCTGTCACATAAAACATTGTGATATTAACAAAAGACTTGAAAATAATACCATAATGTTATATATATATAGTTTATAAAAAACAGAGATAAATGCTAGAGTTGTTATTTTAGGGAAAAGCAGTAAGTGAATGGTATGTATTTTCATAATTGTTATATTTTTCAAACACATCATTTTAAAAATATATATGGTAAAAAAATTTTAAATTATAAGTAAAAAAGAAACATATACTCCACTGATACATAACTACTATTAGATATATTAAAGCAAGTATAAGTAAATTAAACATTTCTAAGTAGAGAAATATGCACACAGATAATGTAATTATAATATGTATCATATATGGTTTATGTGTAAATGTGTGTAGGTGATTTTTTTAAATCATTGTTCATTCAATGCAAATATGTCTTGGCAGAGACCGTTAATTGGTCACTCAAGAATTACACTTAGGGCTGTAATATGTCTAGGTGCAGACTGTAAATATTTCTCCTAGAATCTGTTGCAACTAATTGTGGCCACATAATTAAGTTCTTAGCCAATGCACAGTAAGCAAAAGTCCTTTCGAGGTTGATTCTAGATAGGGTCCCTAACCGGGGTCAAATACCTGAAACATGCTCCTCTTTCCTCTCTTCTGCTACCTGGAATGTGGTCACAATGATTGGCACTCCAACAGCAATTCTAGATCATGGAATGATGCTCAAGTTGGAAGATAAGTGTATCAAGGTGCAAGAAATAGATGATTGCTGCCCTACCTGCCCTGGAATGACTACCTCTGGATTTCTTTTAATATAACAGAGAAAGAGTTGACTTTACTAAGTCATTTCTATTTGTGGTATTCTGTTATATGCAGTTGAGCTTAATCTTTAGCGGTGATATAAATATGAAAGCACATTTTAAAAAACAGAATCCTTATGCCTGCAGTGTGCAATCTGGCTTTTCTCATTTAATATATTGAGTGCATGTTTATTTATTATTAAATATTGTTCTATATTTAATTTAGTGCAATTTTTAATTTATTATAATTTATTTAACTACATTTTATGGAGATTTGATTTGTCAACTTGAATGCTGGAAGTTGTAAACTAGAACATTTTTCAAATTTGATTTATTTTGGATTCTTTATTATCCTAATTTCCAGTAAGTTATTTGAACTCTCTGAATAGTTTCATTATCTGTTAAATAGGGATGGTACCTATTCCAGTGAGTTGCCATGAAAACTAAGAGAAAAATGCATGTCATTGGCCCATAGTAAATGTTCAATTTAACATCAGCTACTGGTAGCATGTTCACTTTGACTTGCTTAAATCTTTCACTTCTAATCCTTTTGCATAACATGCTAATTTCAGACACATAAAATAGAACAAAATATATTTCAGGGGACCACTGCATAACACATGTTACTTGAAAGCATGTTTGTTTCATTTATGCTTCTGACATCAAATCATATTTGCTTTTTAAACAAATATTTTCAACTTCTAATGACGACTCTTTCTATTTGAGGAATAGGAATAACAATAAGAGTAAAGAGAAAGAGAAAAATAAGGATGTGTATATTTCATTTGCAATTGGAATTCTATGTGTATCCTTTTTTCACAGTTTGATTTCTTTCCTTAACAGAAACCCCTTCTAGAACTCTTTATAACTTTAAGTTCAGTTTCATTGGCATTATTGACTTGAAACATCCTATTAAACAAATTTAAACTGGAGTGCAACATGGGTTGTATGTCATCAAAGCAAATGCACATGTTATATGAATGAATTAATGTAGACCACAATTTTATGTAACTTAGAAAGAAAAACTCAACATCTATCTGAAACTGATGGGATTCCTACTTAGTTTTTCACCCATTCCAGATAGAATGCCATACTGAGACATAGTGCGTTCATATTAACTATTAAAATGAAAAGAAAGTTGGAACCATGGGTCAGAAATAAAAACCTTTGCTAACAGCTTTGCCTTTGGCAAACTCCCTCTAGCTACAGGGTTAGAAGAGATATTTTTCATTTTAAGGAATGCAATTGGGAAAGAGAAGCACTATATCAGAAAAACCAATTAGTCTGAGACTTTCCAGATTAGAGAATTGAAGAAAATTTCATTCAGAAACATAAAGAAAAATCTGACAAGTCTTCATTCTTATGACTAAATTTAAAATAAAACCTTAATTATTGAAGACCAACAGCTATGGTGAGCATCAACTCATCAGATTTCCCCCTCCTATAGACTTTGTGAACTGATGTAAACAAATAGAGGAAAAAGGTTGCTGCCAGTAACTCATAATTAATCAGATCTGAAGGATCAGAATACAATTAACGAACATAATGAGGCATTAGTATCTCTGAGCTAAACTAGGGTTAAACTAAACAATAATATTAGCAATTATTTCAGGTGTAATCCAATCCTCAGAGCTTGTAGGTTAACAGCCCATGTGGTCAAGTTTGAACAGGTGCAATTATCCTACTAATTTAAGCAAAAGTCACTCAATGGAATTATTTAGATAATTAAGAGGTGTGGCTCTTGTAGGAGAGGAAATGAGTTTTCTGTATCTGTTATCCATCATGCCTAAATGTTATATAATTTAATCAACCTTTTATTGAACAAATTAGGATTAGAGGCAAAATTCAGATAATAGCATCTACTAAGTCATGTGCTAAGTGTACTTTTAGGGGAAAAGCATTTGTGGATAAAATAGAAAGCTGGCTTCTTTAAAACAAATTAATCCTGCAATTTACAAGATGGTGTTCTGATTGAGCAGGTCCTTCTGAAGTCTGCTTAAGGGCATTATATTGACATGAAAAACTCACAGGCATGACATTTTTTTAGACGCGATCAACAACGGGGATCGTCTGGTGGCAATTTTTGATACAGGTTTCCTTACTGATACTGGGAGGGTGAGACTGTCCAAAGAAAATCTACCCAAAAATACTTTTCAAGGGTTATACTTTTGCCAAATTCTCAAATCTAATGATTTAGAAATAGCTTGGAATATTTTACAAATACATATTTTTTTCTGTCACATTGTAGCCATCTTGAAGGTAACAACCATTTCTTTTTCTATCATATTTATGACTCCTCACACCCTAGAACAGGATTCGGCATCGGGTCCCAATTCAAAGAGTAAGTAATTATGTTGGGAAAAAAGAAAAACTCCACCTAGAGAAGTATGTAAACCTTGACACTGCAAATAATTATTTTTCACATTCTATTACTTTTCTAATAAATACTTCTTTCTTTTTTGTCCTCCTTTTCTTTTTGGTTCCTTTTCTTTCTTTTACACATTTGCACTTCAAGTAATGCCTGTAGATAGGGGTTGAAGAGACTTAGAGCGAAGATTCTGTGGATTTTTTTGTTCAAGTAAAAGCTTTCTAATAAGAGGATTATGTTAAGCTCATTCTTCCTCTATGAATGAATTCATAGATTGACAGAGAGACTGAAGACAGCTAAACATGTGGCAGAGAGTGAGACGTGTTTAGATATGTGAGGAACGGTGTTCGGAGAAGAGAGGTGCTGTATTTATCAGCCTCAATCTCAATATGCCTTAAAACCACCATTAATGAAATTAGGCCAATCACACTTACTTCACAGTTTTGCTTAGAGAAAGCTGTGGAGCTTTTCTTAGTGAAGCTATTGAAAACAGGGGACAGTATTTAAAATGGCTGTCGATTCCAGTTAAGATAAAGTAGCAGATAACCAGTACTTCAGTTCTGAAAGTACACAGACCTGTCCCTGACAGCTACCACTGTTGCTATTATTTCTAATTGCATTTCCCACAACGACTGCAGAGACATATTTCTCCAAAGCCAGTGGAGACGAAAGCAATGAAATGCTTTTCCAGAAAAATATCCCTGTCTCTCACTTTCATTCTCCTGTCTGCTACTGCTGGAGGGAAGTCCCAGCTTCTGGAACAGTTCTTAATGGTACACAGGAGGCTATCACAATGAGGACATATATGATATTGTCATTTACTGGAGTTCAATACACATTTCCCCATAAAGACTATGTTTGAAACAACAAATTACTACTGTTTATTAATATAATTCTAGAAGTAGGTTAATAAAAGAAGACTGTTTAGCCAATGGGGGAATATCAATACCATATAGTACTCTTTCCAAAGCAAAGATTTTCTAAGTTGCCAATAACAATCTAGCAAATACAATTTTGGAACATAAGTTGTTATTTAGGTTTGCATCCTAGGCAACATTATTTTTTTTTCCAGGAGATTTCCCTAGTGACCAAAAAAGAGGGCACAATGTCAACATCGCAAGAGCTGAAGTGACCACTGCCACACCCCAGGCCTCACAGTGTCCACATTGCTCGGACACACGCTTCGAGTCCCTATTCCTTGCATGTACCATCCACACATTTCTGTTCCAGACTTCTCCCTTTTCTCCATACCTTTTTGTTCACGCATCTTTTTGTATGTCCAACGTGTTCCCCAATGACTCTCTGTCCTTAACACAAGCTTTTAATTTTAACCTCTGCCACCAAATACAAGATCTGTGTTTCAGTTCAGATTTATGGTAGAGAGGCTACCTCATGAATTGCCATGCCATGGATTTACCGGTCTTGGGTAAGGAGTCTGGCACACTGTAGTCTCTCAGTAAATACCTATTTTTACAAAACAAACAATAGACATTATCCACAGAATCCGTCCCTGCCAGGAAAGTGTATAAGAAAATAATCTGATCATGTGATATACTCTGACACAAGGAACAGCCCCATCCAAGGTCAATGAGCACATAGTAAGCAGGAATTAAAAAAAAAAGAAAGAAAGAAGGAAAGAAAAACAAAAAACACCTAGTATCTTTGCAGGCTACTTAAATAGTGAATTCAAAAGCCAAGGGGATCCCACTCCTGTCATCCTTTCAGTGTTTGATCAGCTCGGTGGACAGATTTCTTTATTGTCTGATAACTCACCAATTGCAAAAATTCAATGAATACAAGGCAATTATAGTAATATACAATTGCCATAATCACCATCATTCAGGACTGTTTGACTGTTTTGTGAAGCTATTTACTCACCACAATAGCCTTCCTGACCCCAGAGGTTTACTGTTCCTTTCTTGGAACAAGGTCAACCTTTTTTACTTGCACTAGGCATAATTTTGAGGGAGAAAATCAAAGTTCCTTTTACTCTGATGGTTATTCTATAGACTTGAATTTTCCTTCCGTGGAAGTTGTTTATAAGGGGAAAAAGTATAACTCAAAAGTCTTGATATCTGTAGTAACTTCTTCATAGAGTCTCAGATCAGATGGTTTAACAACTTGTCTTAAAATTACCCAATAAAATTATTTCAGATAAAAACAAAACTCCTTATTATGGTATGCAACAAACTGCCTCAAACTGCATTTTCAACCTCATTGCTCTTCTTTCATAAACCACTTGACCCAATAAAAATAAGCCATGCATTCTATGCCCCTTGTTTACCGTCTTCTGCCATTTGGCCTATGTGCTTTCCTCTATTTGAAATGCACCACATTTTCCCTGCATTTCTGAGTGCTACCTATTATTATGGTCCAGCTAAAATGTCATATTTTTACAAGGTTTTTTCTGATTCCTATCTATGGGCATAATCTGTTTAAACTCCTCCATTACTTTACTTTGCATAATACTTAATATTTTTTACAGCTTATTTTATATCAGGATACTAATTAAATAGAATAGGTACTTTGTCAGATTCATCTGTGTATCACCACAGTGCCATTTATTTTACATATTGAATGTTGAAAAGCTATCTATTCCCTGAAAATAATGAATTTATGAACAACAACTAGGTAGGTTTAATTTTCATCATAATGAAGGTACCAGAAATTATTGCTTTTTTCTCAATAAAATGTACTACCAAAACTTCAATATGATTTGGAACAATTTCCATTTCCAAATTATGTACTTTTTTGTGATATTCATGAAAGATGTAGCAAAATTTTTGTTACTTACTTATTTTAAAAGCACCCCTCACTATTATTGTAATTATCTCCTGGTCTTCTAACTGATTTAATCACATAGCTGGTATTTTTTCATCTTCTCAGATCATGGTGCATCAATACAAGTATGACTTGTACATTTGTGTCTTGTAGCAATAACATTTATCATATTGTTTTTAGCACAAAGAAAATGATGTCTGCTCTTGCTCTTCAGATATTCACGAAAGTAGCACCACTCTTCCTTTTCATTATCAGCAAGGCTTTGCTCCCCTCCGCTTGTACCTCTTCCTTACTCAGTGACAAGCAGGAGTAACAGCACTTTGAACTTTATACTCACTTCACCATTCTGTCTATGATAACTAATGTAGTGGTTTACCCCAGTTGGCAGCCTAACGTGGGTATTTGTGATGGACAAATGGGATTGACTCACGAGGGAGACGTCTGCAAGAGGAGTCAGAGAAACCCCTGATGTAAAATGTCTTATAAGGAAAAAGAGGCCAGAGTATACACACGTGGTTTAAAACCATGAGTCAGATCTAAATGGAAGAATGATGGACTACGGCTCTTGGTCTAGCACTTAGCGCATCTGCCAGCCCTTCTCCTGTGGGACTCATACCTGAGTCCTAGAGAGAGAGAATTGCATTAAAGCATAAAAGAGCATATAAAAAGTAAGAGCTGCCTTGCAGCAATATCTATCAGCCACTGAAAGCACAGAGCAGAGCTTCACAGTGACTTTAGTAAGATTACACAAAAATTCCTCCTAAAGGAGATGGCATCAGTACCTTTGGGGGAGACATATTTGTTGCAGTCAATGATGTAAAACATCATTGCAATCCCCTGAACTAGAAGAAGAAAACCGGCAAAGGAGACAGGGTATCCTTACCATGTCATGCTGTGCCTAGGGACAGCCTGAACTAAATGATGAGGTACACAGGGAGGCTACACAGCCTCATTAGCTAACAGGAATGGGACCAAGGGAACAAACAAAACAGTGTGTTAGTCTGTTGTCTTGTCTTTTCATGCAAACCTTACATGGATTCAGTTTTCTTCTCAAACACTTAGTATCTCCCTTCTTTCCTTGATCACCCTCCTTCCTGGAAGAGTAAACATTTCTTTCCCTTTTTTATTTTAGAATATTACAAGGGTACAAACGTTTTTGTTACATGAATTGCTTTTGCACAGTGCGAGTCAAAGTTGTAAGTGTGTCCATCACCCAGATAGTGTGTGTTGTATCTTTTAGGTGTGAATTTACCTACCCCTCCTTCCCCTTCTCACCTACTTTATTTCTGTTCAATTTTACTGCCATATGTACACATAAGTGTTGATCAACTAGTTCCAATTCAACAGTGAGTACATGTGGTATTTGCTTTCCCATTCTTGCAATACTTAACTTGGTATGATGGTCTCCAGTTCCATCCAGATTGCTACAAAAGGTATTAGTTCAGCATTTTTTATGGCTGAGTAGTACTCCATGGTATAAATATACCACATTTTATTAATCCACTCTTGTAATGATGGGCACTTGAGTTGTTTCCACATCTTTGCAATTGTGAATTGTGCTGCTATAAACATTTGAGTGCAAGTGACTTTTTTATAAAATGTCTTTTTTTCCAATGGGTAAATACCCAGTAGTGGGATTGCTGGATCAAATGGTAGGTCTACTTTTAGTTCTTTGAGATATCTCCACAGTACTTTTTCCATACAGGTTGTTCTAGTTTGCAATCCCACCAACCGTGTATAACTGTTCCTTTCCCTCTGCATCCACACCAGCATCTGTAATTTTGGGACTTTTTGATAAAAGCCATTTTCACGGGAGTTAGGCGATAGCTCATTGTGGTTTTAATTTGCATTTCCCTGATGGTTTGAGACGATCAACATTTTTTTCATGTGTTTATGGGCCATTTATCTAATTTCTTTTGAAAAGTTTCTGTTCATGTCTTTTGCACACTTTTTAATGGTGTTGTTTGATGTTTTCTTGCTTATTTGCTTGAGTTCTTTGTAGATTCTTGTTATTAGCCCTTTACTGGATGTATAGCATGCAAATATTTTCTCCCATTCTGTAGGTTGTCTATTCTTTCTACTGATTGTTTCCTTGGCTGTGCAAAAGCTTTTTAAATTAATCAGGTCCCATTTATTTATTTTTATTGTTGCCATGAGTGCCTTTGGGGTCATCTTCAGAAATTCTTTGCCTAGGCTGATATCTAAAAGACTTTTTCCTACTTCTTCTTCTAGAATTCTTATAGTCTCATGCATTAAGTTTAAGTCTGTTATCCATCATGAATTAATTTTTGTGAGTGGTGAGAGGTGTGGATCCTGTTTCAGTCTTCCACATGTGGCTATCTAATATTCCCAGCACCATTTATTGAGTAGGGAGTCTTTCCCCAGTATATGTTTTGGTCTGCTTTGTCAAAGATCAGATGGCAATATGAGGATGGTTTTAATACTGGGTTCTTTGTTCTGATCCATTGGTCTATGTCTCTGTTGTTGTGCTAGTATCATGCTGTTTTGGATACTATAGGCTTGTAGTATAGCTTGAAGTCAGGTAAAGTGATGCCTCTCCATTTGCTCTCTTTGGTTAAGGTTGCTTTGGATATTTGTTTTGTTTTATTTTTTCTCATTCCATACAAAGTGTACAATTATTTTTTCTAGATCTACAAAAATTGACATTGGTATTTTAATGGGGATTGCATTAACTCTGTAAATTACTTTGGGTAATATAGACATTTTAACAATGTTGATTCTGCCAATCCATGAGCATGCATGTTTTTCCATTTGTTTACATCCTCTACAATTTTTGTCTTCAGTGTTTCATAGTTCTCCCTGTAGAGGTCTTTCACCTCCTTTGTTAAATATATTCCTAGGTATTTTATTTTCTTTGTTGTTATTGTGAAAGGTCTTGGATTTGATTCTCATCTTGACTGTTGGTGTATGGGAATGCTATTGTTTTATGTACATTGATTTTGTAACCTGATACTTTACTGAATTTATTTACTAATTCCAGGAATCTCTTGGCTCTATATTTGGGATTTTCTAGATATAAAATCATATTTTCAGCAAAGAACAATAGTTTGAGCTCTTCTTTCCCCATTTGGATACCCTTGATTTCCTTCTCTTACCTGATTGCTCTGGCTAGTACTTCCAGCACTATGTTGAACAGAAGTGGTGACAGTGGGCAACCTTGTCTGGTTCCAGTTCTAAGCAGGAATGTTCTCAGTTTTTCCTCATTCAGTATGATGTTGGCTGTGGATCTGTCATACATGGCGTTTATAATTTTGAGGTATGTTCCATCTAGGCCTATTTTGTTAAGAGTTCCTATCATAAAAGGGTGCTTTTGCCAAATGCTTTTTCTGTGTTTGTTGAGAGGATCATACCTTCTTTGTCTTTGCTTGTATTTATGTTTTGAATCACATTTATATATTTGCATATGTTGAACCAAACTTGCATCTCTGGGATGAAGCCCACTTGATCCTCATGGGTTATTCGTTTTTGTTTTTTGTTTTTTGGTGCACAGTTGAATTTGGTTTGCTATGATTTTATTGAGAATTTTTCAATTTACATTCACAAGAGATATTGGTCTATAGTTTTCTTTTTTTGTTGTGTCCTTTCCTAGCTTGGTGTCAAGGTTATATTGGCTTTGTAGAATGAGTTAGGGAGGATTCCTTCCTTCTCTATGTTATTAATTTCTGCAGTATAGGTACCAGTTCTTTGTAGGTTTGATATTAATAAAATTCAGCTTTGAAACCATCTGGTTGGGGACTATTTTTGTTGGGAAATTTTTTATTGCTTGTTCAATTTTACTACTTGATATTAGTCTATTCAGGGGTTCTATTTCTTTCTAAGTTTTTCCATTTCCTCAATGTTTTCAACTTTATTTGCATAGAGATTTTCATAGTATTCAGAGATGACTTTTTGTATTTCTGTGGTATTAGTTGTAATATCTCCTTTTTCATTTCCGGTTGAGCTTATTAGCATCCTTTCTTTTCTGTTTCTGGTTAATCTAATGAGAGACCTCTCAATTTTTTTTAATCTTTTCAAAGAACTAACTTTTTGTTTCATTAATCTTCTGTATCATTCTTTTGTTATTGATTTCATTTAGTTCTGCTCTGACCTTAGTTATTTCCTTTCTTCTACTGCGTTTGGATTTGGTTTCCTCTTCCTTTTCCAATTCCTTGAGACAATTCATTAGATTGCTGATTTGTGATTTTTCTGTCTTTTTGATATAGGCATTTAATGATATAAATTTTTCTTCTTATGACTGCTTTTGATGAATCCCACAGATTTTGATAACTTGTGTCTCCTTTGCCATTTAGTTTGAAGAATCTTTTGATTTCCATCATAATTTCCTCCTTGACCCAATAATAATTCAGCAGTAAGTTGTTTAATTTTCATGACTTTCTTTTGAATTGAGTCTTTCTGTTGGAATTGATTTCCAATTTTATTCTACTGTGGTCTGAGAAGATACATGGTATAATTTCTATTTTTTTTTTAATTGTTGAGACATGTTTTGTGGCCTAGGATGTGATCAGTTTTAGAGGATGTTCCACAAACTGATGAGAAGAATGTATATTCCATGGTTCTGAGGTATAAGGATCTGTAAATATCTTGTAGGCCCATTTGTTCTAGAATTTCATTCAAGTCCATCATTTCTTTGTTTATTTTCTGCTTGGAGGACCTGTCCTGTTCTGTCAGTGGGGTATTGAAGTCCCCAGCTATTATGATGCTGCTGTTTTTCATTTTGTTTGGATCAAGTAGGGTTTGCTTTATGAATCAGGTGCACCTGTGTTAGGTGCATAAATATTTAGAATTGTTATGTCTTCTTGTTGAATTGTTCCCTTCACCATTATATAATGACCATCTTTGTCTTTTTTTTTTACTTTTGCTGATTTGAAGTCTATGTCATCTGATATTAGAATGGCCATACCATCTTTTTTTGGTTTCCATTTGCATGGAATATTGTTTTCCATCCCTTCACCTTGAGTCTGAATGAGTCCTTGTGGGTTAGATGTGTTTCCAGGACACAGCAGATAGTTGGCTTATATTTTTTATCCATTCAACTAGCCTCTTTCTCTTTAGCGGGGAGTTCAAGCCATTCACATTTACTTAAAGAATTGATAAGTTGGGTGGATATCTGTTCATCCTGTTGAGTAGAACTTTATTGCCTCATTTTACCTCTTAAGCCATCATTCTATCTGGGCTCTAACCTTTAGCTTTTGGGTGATTTTGTTCTAGTGGATGGCAATTGTGCTGATCCATGTGTAATGCTATTCTCAGTACTTCCTGCAGTACAGGTCTGGTCTTAACAAATTTTTCTGTGTTTGCTTAACTGAGAAAGTCTTTATTTCTCCCTCAAATGAGAAACCTAGTTTAACAGGATACAAAATTCTAGGCTCACCATTATGCTGTTTGAGAAGACTGAGAATGGGGCTCCAATTCCTTCTGGCTTGTAAGGTCTCAGTTGAGAAGTCTGCAGTTAGTCTGATAGTATTTCCTTTGGAAGTTACTTGATGCTTTTGCCTTGTGGCTCATAGGAGTGCCTCTTTCATGTTTACTTTGGCCAATCTGATGACGACATGGGGTGGTGATTGCCTCTTCATGATGAGTCTCCCAGGGGTTCTTTGAGCTTCTTATATCTGGATATCCAGATTTCTAGCAAGACCAGGGAAATTTTTCTCGATTATTCCCTCAAATAAGTTTTCCAACCCTTGTGTGTTTTCTCCTTTGCCCTTAGGGATGCCTATGATTCTTATGTTAGGCATCTCTACATAATCCCATATTTCTTGTAGGCTTTGTTTGTTACTCTTATTCTCAGTTTTTTCTCTTTGAATGACTTGTTTAACTCAAAGATGTCTTCAAGCTGTGATATTCTCTCTTCTGCCTGATCTAGTCTATTCCTAAGGATTTCCACTGTGTGTTGTATTTCTTTGAAAGAATTTTTCATTTCTAGAAATTCCATTTGATTTTTTTTTTAACAACTTGATTTCTTTAGTAAGTTTTTCATTCATTTCCTGTATTGTTTTTGTGGTTTCCTTGTGTTCAGTTTCTATTTTCTCTTGTGTTTCATTGAGCTCCCTTACAATCCATATTCAAAATTCTTCATCTGTCATTTCAATCTTTTCATTTTGGTTGGCATCCACTGGTAAGGTGTTATTGTTTTCTTTTTGGAGTGTCTTTTCACTCTGATTTCTCATGTTTCTGGAGTTCTTTCACTGATTCCTTCTCATTTGGCCTTTCAGTAGAGACTTTGGGGTGCAAGGCCTGGCTTATGGGCCTGTCTCTGGGACCCCGAAGGTCAGTCCCTCAGCATGCCAGGGAGAGGAGTTCTGGTTCTGAGTTGTCTATGGGGCATCCTAGCAGGTTTGGTGAACCTCTTAGGTTACCTCTGACCTGATGTGTTCACCTCTTCCCAATGGTGTATAGTGAGTTAGGTCCCCCAGATTAATATTGGTGATGGTGGGTGGTACTTGTGAGTATGAATCAGCCACTCCCTATGTACTTGAGCTGGAAGGCATTATGCTTAGCTATGGGGTTGTTCCCTCTGTCATTCATTGATACTTGCAAGGAAGAACCATCTGCCGAGGTGGTCTTTTGTGCCCATGGTAAGTTCTGGTTTCCCAGGTAGGGAATATGAATGCCCCAAGCTTTAGAAGGGCTCCTGTGTCTCCCAGGGGTTTGCTTGCTCTCTATTGCCCTGAGGTGGGGGGAGGAGCAAGACAAATTTTGGCTGGATTGTTAAAGCCAGAGAGGCTTTGCAAGGCGTCAGCAGGGCCCAGACGTTGCTTCTCCAATCACTAGGGGAGCTGCTGGTATGAAGTTCAGGGCAATCTCTCCAAGCCAGGTGGGCTGTTCCTAAGGGAGGGGCCTAATCACCTGAGTGTTAAGACCCCAGTGTTAAGACTACCCCTCAATCTGTGTGCTTGACCCACTAGCGTGTCTCCACAGGACACTGGTGGTGGGGGGGGATCACCAATTATGCATGCCTGTTCCACCACAAGACCCCATGAGGTGAGAGGTAGGCCTCTCTGTCTGCAGAGGCCTCTGCCAGGGGCACGCTCCAGTCTGGGAGAAGTGGCTGCTCACAAGTTTCTTGGTTCAGGATACACTCCCTGTTTTAATGAGTGGGAGAAGGGGCCACTGCTCCCATTCAGTTAGCGCCTGAGGCATTCAGTTGTCATGGGAAGCAGGGATTAGGCTAATTCGCTCCGCGTGTCCCATCTCTATCCAATATGGTCATTTTTGGACAGGGGCGGGGGATAGCTGTGCTCACAGATCCCGATTCCTTAATGCCCCTCCACACACTCCCATTGGTTATGTCCGCATGTGCTTCCTTACCACCTCAGTCCAGGATCAAGACCTCTCCCCTGCACCACTCTCATGTCCAGGTCTCAGGTCTGGTGCACCTGTCTAAGCCACCAGCACGTGATCCCACAGAATGCCTGTGTGCAGGAAGCTCACTGATTGTGGTGGCCATGCTCTCATTGGCAGGCACAGCTGGGAACACGCACCCACTGTGGAGAAACAGCTGTTTGTGTGCTTCTCAGTTGCATGGGAGGGAGGGGCTGAGGCTACCAGCTGGCCAGAGAACTAAAACTACTCTCTGTGATGCCATGGTGAAGAAGGTGCAGAAGAGGAAGTGTCCAGGTTTAAGAAAGCGAGCACTCTGGTCTCTTGTTGCACTCTCCCATGGAGTGTCCCTTTTGAACACCTGAACTCCTGTGGATCACTGGTTCACCCCACTGTTCCTATTTAGCCACTCATGGAGGGTGGAAGTGCCTCCAATGTGTTTTATGTCCCAATGTTCACTAAAGGTACCTATATGGAGGAGGGGAAGCCCCCCTTTCCCTTTCACTGGGCTCTGAGCCACTCTGGGTTTGGACCATGCCACTGTCTTCTCCTCTCGGTCTTCTTCTTTCTTAGTTTCACAGTTTTTCTCGGTTGGGCCCCAGATGTCTCTGCTGTCTTTACCTGTGATCCACACCTGAGTTGCAAGTGCTTTCCACTTTCCTCAGTCCAATATTCTACCTCCCAGCCCAGACAACCCAATAAGCAATGCCTCTAGTTGGCCATACTGGCCGATCTACATTTCTGTTATTATTTTCACCTCTATGCACTCTTGAACCTCCTGTAATTGGATTTCATCTCCTACCACTCTACTGAAAGTACTCAAACCAAAACACCATTGACTCTCTTGGGGCAAGATTAATGACCTCCTTCTCAATTTCCATCCTGTTCATCTCCCGTGAAGTGTTCGCATCATGACACATTCTTGGATCTCTTTCCCCCACTTCCCTCTATGGATGGCTCCTTTCACTTGCCAGTTAACTTGGTTTTGCTCATTTCAGAGTCTTCTGTATCTCTTAGATAGACATTGTTCATGAATTTACCTGACATCATAATGGCTTTCTGCATTCACTGTTCAAATTTCTAACCATGACATCAGCATGGCTCCCTAGGCATGCCCTCCCAGCAGGGTAACTGCCATCTGTATATTGATGACCCCTTTTACATACTTGGTTGACTTCAAAACAAAATTGTAGCTCTGTGGTAAGGACATGCAGGCACTTCATATTTAAACCATAAAACAAAATCAGAGTCTCCCTGAAATCTCTCTCCTGCATCTCTTCACTTTTCTCCTCCATTCTTTACCCTGTCCATAGCATTATCACCTTCCAGGAATGCTAATAAAAACTGGTTAGTTCTCAATTTCTCACTCTCCCTTTACTAGTTCCAGTTGCTTGTTTTTAATAATGACAAATGTGTGCATTCCCCTTCATCCCTCATTTTATCATTTTTGAATTTAAATATTAGGTTTATTCATAATAAAGCTGTTTGGTAAAACTGGGTTAGGTCTTTGGCAATAGCGGGTTTCCAGTGTTCTTTTCACCCATTCATTCACTCACACATCTAAGCAAATACAACCTCCCTCGCTGAGCAGAGCCTGTCTGGCTCAGAGGAAGCTCCTGGAAGGCAGTTCATTTGATCTTTTCAATTCCCTTCATGATATAAGTGTGGTAGATGTGCTTACACTTATTCTACTATCAGATTGTATAGTATTGTATAATAATAAGTAAAATAAATATAAATATAGTACAATAAGGGTTCAAATCTGGTTCCAAAGTCCTACCCACTGACCCAGCAACATCTGTGTGAATCCTGTTCATTGAATCCACTCTGCTCCAATGTCCTTCTGTCTTATCATCTCTTCTCCCTTTTCTTTGCCACACTTCTAGTCTGTTCCTCTTTATATGTCACCCAGACTGTTGCAATAGTTACCTAACTGGTGGCCATTCTCCTGTCTCTACCAGGCCACTTATGGTCCATACATTTGTTCACAGTGATCATTCAGTGAGTGTTCACAGAGAGGTCTTTACTTGGAAAGATCCATCAGTTCTTTCAAGGGCTAAACCAAGGATTACCTCTTGTGGAAAACCCTACTGGTTTCCACTGGCATAATAAATTCTATCTTTCTCTCTGCTACCACAATACCTAGGTAATTCCACTGGTAGAATGTTTAGCAAATTACCTGCATCCCTAATGATATCGTGAATGAGCTTCATTATCTTTGGATACCCAGTGTGTAGCTCAGTGCTGTAATATAGTGAAGGCTTTATAACTATGCAATGAATTGAAATAAACCTTACCACTTCTGTGAGTAACTGGGAATAGTGGAGCACACAATTCTTTCACTCCAACAAAGCATCTAGTGAGAGTTGGGCTTTGAAAGCTATTAAATGTAAAAATTGGATCACCCTATTTCAAAAGTAGTTTTCTTTAGGCATGCATCTTTCATTTCAATTTTCTGTATTCAAAATCCAGACTTTTTTTTCTCCCATCACACATAAGCATAATTTTTGGATCTCATTGAATATGTTCATCTAATAAAATCTAACATCAGTACAAAACTCATTTCAGAATAAAACTTATATAAGCTCTAATGAAAATAGTTGACATATTTTTAGACCTAGAATTTAGTTAACACCACACTTTAATGTTGGCCTTATTAGGACATTTATAAGAAGGCCACTATTTTTAGATAGCAAACACATAAAAAAAAGGTTTACATTTTAAAAGATTAGTTTTGTTGCCAATTTTTATGTGAGAGAAATATATCATGTAAAAGTCAGCAACAAAATTAATGTATTCCTATTGTATCACAGAACTTTTACAGCCCTGCAAAACAAAATGTAAAAGCAATGGCAAAGACGGAAATAGTCTTGAAATGCAGATTGGAAAAATAATGTGTGTACACACACACACACACACACACACACACACACACACACACACATA
>RJWJ010000267.1:116931-303012 GCA_004363605.1 Indri indri
CAGAGTCTTACTCTGTCACCCAGGCTAGAGTGCTGTGGTGTCAGCCTATCTCACAGCAACCCCAAACTCCTGGACTCAAGTGATCTTCTTGCCTCAGCCTACTGAGTAGTTGGGACTACAGGCGCCCACCAGCACACTTGGCTAATTTTTTCTATTTTTAATAGAGATGCGGGTCTCACTCTTGCTCAGGCTGATCTCGAACTCTTGGCCTCAAGTGATCCTCCCACCTCACCCTCCTACAGTGCTAGGATTACAGGCGTGAGCCACTGCACCAGCCTTTAGCTTTTAAATACAATGTATTCTTGTTCACGCTATTATTTTATGAAGTGTTCACAACCATTGCTTTCAAGAATTAAGAAATATTTTACATTTTCAGGCCAAAAAATTTACCACAGACAAAGCTCTGTTTTAATTATGTAAGCTATTTATTTTGGCTTTAAGTTCTAACTTCTCCATTGCAATTTTTATAATGCCAGAAACATTTTTATATTCCTTTCATCTTGGTGAAATATTTTTCTATGATTATGGCTTAACTATAGCAATTGTAGAAGTAATTCAAAAAGACCAATGCATCATAGCATACATTTGTATATATACTATAGTTATTTCATATTAATATACTGCCAGGGCTTTGTTTTCAGTTCTGGTACTAATATGCACAAAAACAAAAGTCATGGAATTTTATTTTAATGTCAAGTGGGTTTTGATCTACCTATTGTGAGGGGCACTTATTTTCATATTTTAAGGTGCCACTATTTTTAGATAGCAAACACATAAAAAAAGGTTTACATTTTAAAAGATAAGAGACTGCATATGTAAATAACTTTGAGTTTCAAAATGACAAGACAGATTCTGTAAGTAGTCTACTAAATATTATTTTAAACTGTAGATTATCCATTTTAGCCAATATACTTAACTCCTTTTTGCAAAAATCTTCACTCAGTCAAGCATAGATATTTTTTAAAAATGCTGCCTGATATTTATCTTAACTGTCCATAAGCATTACATGGTGGCTAGAAGGAGAAAAATAGCTAAAAGAAAAATAGCAAGAAGAGAAAGAAGTCAACATCTTGAGCCCATGGATATCATAATACAGATGTAGATAAGTCAAATATTTGGTGGTTACCTGAGCTATGGCCTCTTAATGTTTGCAAATTGTTTTCCATATCTATCATTAACTAAGTCAAAGATCCAGTGAGATTTTCTAATCAGTTATTTTCTGTTATCACAATAGAAACTCTTTAGCAAGTAACTGGTTTCACATTTTTTGTAATTATAATACTTACAAAAATCATATGTAATTAGATGAAAATGTTAGGAAATAAAAATAGAGAAAAATAATTAGATCTTTCAGTGACACTTACTATTAAGTTTTACCTAAGCATAGTTTTATTTTAGACCTGTTGCCTTGCAGACTCACTCAATAGTCATTCAAATATATAGCACGAGCAAGAAATATGCCTTTCTATGTTCAGTCACTGAGATGTTCTATCACTAGGGTTAACGTGCCTGTCATAACCAACCTAATACCGAAGCAAGTACCGGGAGTGGGATGCTGCCATAATTAAACTACATATAGTTGTTGTTGCCTTAGCAGTCCTGCAGCTGGTGCCAAGAAACTAATAATGGAGGCTGTCAAGGTGATTTTCTATGTTATGCTGGGGGAAAACTTTTGGTAAATTTTCCTGCAGTAAATTGGGAGACAAATTATATGCCTAGTACTTAGTAAACTCAACAAATTTAGGTGCACACATATGTACATATATATATATATATACCATTATTTTATTTGAGAAAAGAAGTTCATATGAGATGATAGAAAACTACTAATCAAGATTTATATAACCAATATTAATATTCATTTTTCTATTAAAAGTTTTCCTTTCAAGATAGCTGTTAAAAATGGGACTGTACCTTAGCTTATGTTTTAAAACAACTATTTAAAAATTATACATCCAAAAAATATTTTAAATTTTACATGTTGTCTAATTCAAAGCGATCTGAAAATAGTAGCAGTCAATGTGCACTCATAATTTCAAAAGAAATGCTTTATGGCACCCCAACACAATTACAATAGTAACACCAAAGATCCCTGATCCCCGCTGACCATAACCGATATAATTATAATGAAGAATTCTGAAATATTGTGATCCTACCAAAATAAGACACAGAGAGCCAAGTGAGCACTTTGCTGTTAGAAAAAATGGTGCCAACAGGCTTGCTTGACACGGGGTTGCCACAGACCTTCAATTTCTAAAAAGCAGATATCTGCAAAGTGCAATAAAGTGAAGTGCAATAAAATGAGGTATGTCTGTACAGACCTTACTCTCATAGTACAAACCTGGAAAAGTTATATTGTGATGGCTGTTGCAGCTGTTATACATTAGGAGCTTCCTGAAAAACAATTTTTTTTTAATATCCTAATCCTGAGCTTAAAGTGTTTATGTCTGATTCCAGAATCTAAGGTGTAAATGTAACGTCCATCCCTAAAATTCGTAATTTTACATCACTGTAACACAAGACGTTAGAGCTATTTTGTCATTAATAGAGAAAGTCATCTTATTTAGGCACCAAAGAAAGGATATCCTGTGAGCTAACCAGGTTATTCTATATAACACCTAAGTGCTTCTTGTAAATCAACACAGATCTTAAGGATTTGAGTGACAAATCTGAAATTGTCTTTTCAATCATCAAGGTAAGAGAGTCACAGGATAGAAGGCGGCAGAAAGGGCACATTGGTTTCAACTTTGAGGCCATCAACCATGGATTGGTGGTATCTGGCTAGAGTGCAGTCTGTGGAGGATTGGGCTGCCAACCTCTGTTCCAGTGAAAGCATGCCATGATTGGTTAGTAATGCCTGCTATAGTAAAAGAAAGCCAATGCAAATTCTTGAAGTTTGTTTAAGGAGTTCATTACCAATACAGAAATGTTTCTTGGAAATAAGAGGACCAAAGAAAACACTACTGCCCACCTTGATCTTCATTATTAATAGACATTATAGATACTGAACTCCCAGTAGACATCTAAAAGAGTCTCTACCATTAACCAGTGAAAGGCAACTCTATACTATTAAGAGCATGTTTGCCTGACAACCCTGTGCAGACTATATTCTGAAAGATGGTTTAAAAGCTCCACCAGTGTGATATTAGATCAACTTAAATCTTTTTAAATTTTATCCTTGAAACAGTGATAATACTTACTTCAAAGTTTTGATTTAAGGATTTAGCCACAATGTGTATGTCTAGCATAGAGTCAGGCACACGCAAAAAGGACTTGGCAAATAGTTATAATAATCATCGTGAACATTAAAAAAGAGTCTTGAGTGTGTAGGGGGGAGGGTAGAGTATACAGGTTTTGTTTTGGTTGCTTGTTTTCTATACTCCTTAGCCAGGAGTAAATCTTTCATTTTAGTTATGGGATTAAAAAGCAGAGTTGGCACTTAAAGAATAATTTAAACCTTTCACTGAGAAATCACCCATGAGGCAGACTCAAGCCACGAGGCCATCCTACACATTGTACTTCTTGGAACAATAGTTTCAAGAAATTTCAACTTTAGGATAAACTGGAGCACTTCTGGAAATGGCATCACAAATTCAGCCTCAAAATAAGTAAGGCAACTTGATTTGAAAACAGAATTATATTGTTTTAAATGCACTTGTACCACAAATAATCTCCTTCGATCTTTAGTTCTTTTATTTTTTTGTAAATGGGAAAGAAAGAGACCTGCACTCCAGTAATTCATATGACAAATACTTGAAAAAAAAAATAACTGAGGCAAAGTCTTCATTATCATCCAGATCATTACTTCTATTCTCCTGTTCTATTGGTATGTGCAGATTTCTTCGTGCCCCAGTAAAGCATCTCCAGCTCATATTATTCTTACAAAGTCTATTCTCTAAACTTCTTTGCACAGAGGTTTTTTAGAGCAATTTGCCTTTCCCTGTGGATATCCAAGAGGTCACACTGAGAATGAAATTAGCAAGTGTACAATAAAAGCTAGAAAAAAAAATTAAAAAGGAAAACCTAAGCATTTTCATGTTAAATGAGAAAGGAGATGGAGAAAAGCTAATAGAGCCTCATGTTCTCATCCAAGAGAGATCATAAATTTCCCCTTCAAGGCAATAAGGAGGTGCCAGTTTCAACTTTAGAGCAAGGGCTGACTTTCATGTCAAGGTCACATTGTCTACAATGATCAACTTCTAGACTAAATAAGGCCCTGCTAGAAATGAAAAAAAAAAAAAAAAAAAACTGCTAAAGTATAAGCATGCATGAATGTGTATGTGCAGGGCTTGAAAAAGACCTGAATTGGTGATTACTCTGCAGGAGTGAGAAAGAGCAGGTAATTTCTTTTATTTATGTATTTCAGAATAGTTTAAAAAAAAAGAAGCATGTATTATGATATTCTGGGAAAACAATAAAACTTGTCTAGTAAACATAAGTGCATGCATACACAGCTACCCTCTAACCCGAGTGTGCGTGGTGCGACGGTGGCGTGCCATACTAAATGCTGTTTTTCTTGCCTCCAAATGTTGCCAGTAGTTCAGGGATTACAGCACAGAAAGCTGTTGTTGAGAATTACAATTCTAAAATTTTCAGGGCCAGTTTTAGGAAAGTCCAGCTGTTGACCCAAGGATCCATTATACTGGGGGGAGAAAGGCCAACCAACATGTTTATTAGTCATTACCTTCCAGAGTAGTCCTTTATAAATTGTGAGACCTGACCCGTCCAAGGGTTATCTAATCAGTTTAGTGGGTCATGAAACAAATGAGTTAAACACTGACTGAACTGAATAGAAGAAGAAAAGAAAATACAGTGCTGGGGATGTAGAATAGAAGATTGTGTTCTTCTGTTTTAATTATTTCAGGGGTGAGAGAGAGAGAAAGAGAGAGGGAGAGAGAGGGAGAGAGAATTTGATTGTGATACAAAATGAATTCTTAGTCCGGCTGCAGGAAAACAATGACGAATACTGATCTGCATAATAAAACTGGGGAATCACTAAGTCTGAGAGAATACAGCCATTTCTTCAACTTCACCCTAGTTCTTATTCGAATCCCCCCATTTCTTTAAGATTAAGGAGACCTGAAAAGCATTTCCCCCACTACCTCCACTCAGATTTCTAGTGATTTGAGGACTGATTCCTATCTCTAGTCTAGAATTGTCTAAGTTTACATCCACCTGACCCTGCCAGGCAGGAGGAGGGCACAGGGAGAGACAGCTGAGCAGAGATGGAGGTTGTGTGAGGGTGGGGAACAGCAGAGCCTATATTCCCACACTTGGTGTGGCAAAGATAAGTGAGTTTTCCGTGAGTCAAGACAATGCTGTGGAATTTCTATGGGGTAATATCCTGTTCGTACCCACAGAGGGCTGCAAGCTTGGGAAAACGTTTACATCTGTGTCACACTCTGTTGTCAATTGTTCTTGGCAGAGACTGGGTCTTCATGCCAGGAAACCCTAGAGGGCAGACCCAGAACCTTAAGAAAAACTATCAAAGGGACCCTGAAATGAGCTCACATTTGAATGTCCTATACAACACCAAGGGGGAGAAGCGGGGAGAAGATGAAGGGGCTGGGAGAAGAGTAGACCCTCTCCAGCCCCAAATGTTGCCTCTGGAGTCAAGTCTAGCCTGTACTGGGGAAGGCTGGAAGGGAGACAGAGAGCCTGTGATGCATGGCACACAGGACTGCATTCTTAGACTACATTCTAGAACCAGGACTTTTTTAAAAAAATAGGTAAGACTCTTTAAATAACCCAACGTGACTGAAATGTTACGGAATCAGATTTTTTTTCAGAAAGCACAGTAGGAGCAGGTATCAGGGAAGATAATGCCATTTATCTAGCCTCACTGGAACTACCTGTAAACAAACACACACACACCCACACACACCCACACTCAACATACCTATACGATACAAATCTTTTCAAATTTGCTTGAAAGGCCATTATATTTTATACAACGGAATAAACTCTTTCATTGTAAGCCTTTAAAATATGACATGGTGGTCACCTAATTTGCTTTGTTACTTTAAGTCCATTTTTAAAAACGTCAGTCTACAGTCAAGATTAAGATGATTATGGACACTATTAGTAAAATTTCTAGGAGCTTATATTTATGACTCTCTGGTCCTTACCAGTTACAGCAACTTACTAAGTTGCTTAACTTTCCTGAGCCTCAAATTGCCCCATAAATGAAACAGAGTTAACAAGCCTGCATCTCAGGGTCATTGGTCTAAGGACACTTAATGATGATAACAAGGCTGGCATATATTAACTACTGAATAAACAGCAGCTGTTATGATTACTAGGAAATATTAATGCTTATACAGAGTTAGAACTCAAAATGAATGTATTCAGTTCATTCAATATGCATTTTAGGGAGCTTGTCATGTGCAGTGATTATTAAAAGGAATGAAATTAGTTCCCTGGCCTTGTGTGAGGATAATGCAGAATGCACACTAATATCAACATATGGCAAAATGTCTTTCTTAACAGAGGATGCAGGACAATTCTGTACATGTTCGGAGAAGGAAGAAAGCACATGGCACTGGGGAAATCAGAAGGCACCAGGGTGTTAGTCAAATCAAAACTAAAGATTGAAATATGTGTAAGTTCAAAACAGAGGGTGAATTGAAACATCATAAGCAAAATAAAGGGGAGGGGGCTATTCTGTCACATTGTCATCCCCCCAAGTTTAATAAGTGCCTTCATCTCTATGCCAAGAGTTTTATATATTATATGCAAAGCTCCTAAAAATCTGTGTCTTTTTTCTTTTTTTTTTTTTTTTCCAGAGAAAAGGTGCAATCCAGAAAAGTTCTGTTAAGAGTGACTATAAGTTTAATTCAAGTTTCCAAGAACAGAGACCACACTTTTAACATTTCTACCGAAAGGGAAGGAGTTAAGCTAGAGCCTTCCAATGTCATGGAGGAAAGGGTGACTCAGTTCAGTGCATGCTGATGACATTGGTTTAGAACAATATAATGGACTAGGCGATAAGAAGACTTGTGCCAGCCTAAGGATGTCTTCTTGATTAGAGGAGAATGAGAAAGTTTGGAGGTGAGGGGCCCATGTGGAAGCACATGCAGGAATCTGTACCAGCAGTTCTTTAATGGGGATCAAAATCAGCTAGACAATTTGGTGAAAATCCACAGGCCCAGGCTCTGTTCTACTTTGATAAGTGTGGGCCTGTGTTCATTATTAACTCTTCAGTGATTCCCATATCCACCAAAGTGTGACAAGAAATAACGTGGAGTTAATCTAGAATAATGGCTGTGAGGTTATAGATGAGAGGGCCTGGTGAGAGTCACAGAAAAGAGTGAACTACAAGACTGGATTGATTTCATATGTGTCTGCTTCTTGAATGAGAGGTTTGGGGGCTAGCACTTGTTACAAACATAGGTATAGAAAATTACTTCTGGTGAGATTTGTGGCATCCTTGTGATGCAATGGGAGAAATTCTCCTGAATTGAGACTGAGGATCCTTGTATCTGTTGGAATTTTCTACTCACTAATCATTCAAGAGATGAGTTTCTTCTCCGGAACAATGAGGTGCTTGGACTAGGATGCTTTCTAAAACCACTTATAACTTTGAATGTAAGTATAACTTGTATAAAAAAATTTAAATATTAATATGAATCAAAGTGTAAAATACATATTTCAAATTCTTCATGGTAATATGTAAAGAATATAATTTAAAAATGTTTACAAGCATATATGCCTTAAGATAAAGATATACGTTTACAAGTAGAATATATTATTATATTTTCATATATAGTAGAATAAAGGTAAAAGAATATAAACATTCTTGTTTTAAACTATTGAGTTTGGTTAGGATTATTTTTTATACTTCATAACCTTAGATTAGTAATTATTTGTGATTTTTTTGTTTATAATTCCATATTACCTTTTTCTATTAGAGAATTTAAAATATCTTACTTTTAACTCTACTTAAAACACAATTACATAGAGTAATAAAAGTAGAGCACTCCATGGAAGGATGTGTGCTAGTTCAAATATTAAATACAGCTTTCTTTCCTTTTTTTAAAAATATTTTGAACACAAGTATTTTCCTCATCCACACTCCATAGGCTCAACTTGCTGCTCCCAACTCACTTAACTAAATTAACTAACTATGGCTTCACTTTGAAAACTTCTAACTAGGGTGTGTCAGTAGCTTTCAATTTTTCAAATTGAAATTGCAAATATTAGAGATTGAGAAAATATTTATTATATTTCTTTACTAGCAAAATATCAGCAACATTAGAATACTACAGATTTTTCATCCTTATATCCTTTTACATGTGTCTGTAGTTTCCAATTTTTCACAATTAATTTGATACCAAAAAGACATCCCAAAAAAGTCCAACAAATAAATTATTACCAGATCTTGGGATTTTTAATACAATCTTTCCTCATATGATTCACTTTTCACTAGGTGAAGTATTTATTAAACTGTAAATGTTTACAAATATTAATATAATAGCTAAAAAAAAGCTCCCTCTTTCCAAAGACTAGAATCATGATAACTTATTGGAAAAAAATCTAAAAGAAAATGAAAGCATACAAAACAATAATTATTTAAAACGTTAATAGAATTCTAGTGTTCATAGCAGGAATACTACCTGAAAAATAAAAGGAAAGTGTAAAATGACCACACTGTGCTATATTGTGCTATATCCATATAATGGGATGGCATTTATCAATAAAAGGAAGTGGACTACTGATACGATAACATGGATGAGTCTCAAATGCATTAATTTAAAGAAGTCAGTCCCTAAACCTTTTATTATATGATTTTATTCATATGATAATCTGGAAAAGGCAAAACCTTGTGGACATAAAACAGATTAGTGCCTACCAAGGACAGAGAGTGAAGGAAAGGTGTCTAAAGAGGACAACAGGGAGTTTTGGGGAATGGTTCTGTGTCTTAATTGTGGTAGTAGTTATATGGCTATGTGTATTTGTCAAAACTCAGAACTGTTCATGGATAAGGGTGAATTATACTGTATGTAAATTACATCTTAATAAACTCGATAACAGCAAAAGAGAAGATTAAATTCTAACTGGAAGAATCAGCATATTTCTGTATTGCAAGATAAATATTTCTAAATGATTTCAAGTACTCTGAAAACTGACCTTTCTCTGACAATAGAAAAAGAGTATAGTCTGTACCAAAATGAAAAATGTATTTTTTTATTTCATTAAGCCCTTAAAATCTCACATGTTCACAAAATTGTTCAGACATTTTATTTTACCTATCTGGAGAAGGAAAGATATATGCAATTTGGATATGACTCTAAGCAACAATTTAAAATTAAGTCTTGAGAAGATTGGAATGTCTTGATGTCATAATGATGAAAGATGAAATATCTGCCTTTATTTATAGCCTATAAGAACATCCTACAAATGTGGCTACATTAAAAGCTACATTAAAAGCTGGGATTTCCAGCTTTTAATGTAAACATGAAATGTGCCTCAATGTCTCTGTTCAATGTTTACGTGCTTTGTTTTGGTCATTTCTTGTTTTGTTTTGTTTTACTTGAAATCTGTAGGTCTTCAGACATGAGCACATCAATTATGACACATGGAAGCATTAACTTACTGTAACTGGTTATACAAATGTAACTCTTTTAACAAGCAGCAAAATCTGAGGTCCAAATAAGTGTTTCGAAATAAGCAACATTTGTTCTGAAATCAATTTTCTCCTTTTAGAGATTTAATTAAATTGTGCTTCTTCTAACTACAATTGGAAATACTGAACTGATACAAATATTATAAGTAGTCAAAATGAGCATTTTAATAAACTCTGTTATAGATAGAAGTGTTCAGTAAAGTGTCATTTCTGAAATATTAAGGATTTGATAGCTGAATAAAATTACCTGACACAATATTACATAACAGTTCAAAGATTTTTTCATGGTTGTTAAGTTTTATTTGGCTATATGAATAACTGACAGTATATTTACAAGTATTAAATTCAAAAATACGGGTTTACTATGTCTCAAATGAATTTCATGGAAACATACAATAGAACCACATTATGCCTAAGTGGCAATGTTTCTGACTGAAAATGGAAGCAACCTTACTGCCTTCTTTTTCTCATAGCATCTTTGCAGAAAAGTATCAGACTCAACAAATAAGTAAGGCATAAATTTACATACACGCACAACTTGTTAGCACACACATCTAGAACTATAAGTAATTAAGTTTCTTAATAAAGAAGGCAGCAAACAGGGCATGATAAACATCCTTGTAATAGAAAACATTAATAATACTTAGACAGTCTATGAGAATATAACCCTATGAGAATGTTGCTAAATGTATCATGACACAAAATCTGCACCCAGACTAATGAGAACAGCATTCTAAGTGACAAGATATTTAGCACATGCACCCTGTATGTTGAAGTATAAGTGAAATTGGATTTAAGCTATGTTGATAACTTATGATAAAAGTTAGCATAATTGTCCAATGAAGTATTTAAAAACTAGAGTTTTGATGGAAATGATGTTTCCAGAGAGTAAAAGAAAATAGTCCCAAACTGGTAAACAGTGAAAAGTAAGATGAGAGAAGCCTCTTTATACAGACACAAAAGCCTGGGTCCATTTTGTTCTCTTTTTCCCCTACCATTTGCACCAGGTACAATGATATCTATTATACTATTACAAGCTTAAACTTTCTCTTCTCAATAATTTTTTTAAAAAAATTATTTGATTTTGTCCCACGAAAATCAATATATGTTGATTAAAGTAAAAAAAATACAGAGAAAAAAAGCACATAGAACCACCTATAAATATAGCAGAGTAATAATCATTATTAATATTTGATTCATATTCATCTCTATCCATTAATGTATGTCCCAAGGTAAGTTCATTATGCTCGCAGTTCTAATCGCTAACTACCCACAGATGATTCACAAATCTGTCTCCAGCCCAGTAATCTCCCCTGAGCTCCAGCTCTGTAAATTCACCTGGTTTGATTTCAATATTTAAATGTTTCAAAAGTACTCAACAAGACAAAAACCACACTCATATAGTCATTGCCCTACTTGTTCAGTTTTGCCCATCTCAGGGGAGGGTTTCATTTTCCAAATGGACCTGAGACCTCTTTAACACATCCCCCTCTCTCTCGTCTCACACCAACAGATCCATCAGGAAGGTCCATTTAATTTTACCTGTTAAATATCTCTGAAATCTGTCTCCTTCCCTCCACGTCTACTGTTTCCTCCTCAGGTCAAGCTATCAAGGCCTCTCTTCTGCATTATTTAATAACTTTCTAACTGGCTTTTTTGAATCCCCTCTTGTTCCTCTTAAATATTCCTCTCCACAAATGTCAGAAGAATTCACCCAAAATACCAACTTGCGATTGCTTTTTCATCTTATTTTAGGATAAGGATCAAAATCTAGAATATCATAAATATACCTGTGGTCTGTCTCCTACCTAAAAGGTGAGTGTAAGGCAATTACGATTCAGTCTGCGTTCAAACCCTAGCTAGGCCAGGATTGTGTGACATGGATTAGTTTCATCTTAGTGTCCTCATCTGGAGAAATGGAAATGAAATCATATTCACCTCAAAAGCTATTAGGAGTGTTTAATGTGAAAATTTTATTAATATAATGCTTGGTATACAGTAAGCATTCAATATGTATCACCTAGCAATGTTTTAAGTTTATTTTTAAATGGAAAAATAAAAATTATATATATTTATGGTGTATAACATGATATTTTGAAATAAATATACATTATGGAATGGCTAAATTGAGCTAATTAACATGTGTATTACCTCACATAATTATTTTTTATGATGAGAACACTTAAAATCTACTGTTTTAGTGATTTTCAAATATACAGCACATTTTTATTAACTGTAGTTACTATTTTGTACAATAGATCTCTTAAACTTACTCCTCCTATCTAACTGAAATGTTGTATCCTTTAACCAACGTCTCCCCAATCTTCCCTACCCCCTGCTCAGTCCCTACTATCTCCAACATTCGACTCTCTGCTTATATGAAAAATATCTCACTTACACAAGGAACATTGAAAAATGGGACTCAACTAGCAATGCTTTTGTATTGCTTTCCCTCACATTCACTGTGATATTTTAACCTTTAGCCACACACACCTTATTTTAGTTTCTGGGGGAAAAGTTATGTTGTCATATTTATTTCTCTCCTCTCCTATATTCCCACCCTCTAACTTTCACATAGTTAACTCTTAATTCTCTCATCCTTCAGATTTCAGGAAAGACCATTGAAACCCCCAATTTAATCAAGATCCCTTTTAGACACTTACCCAAGACCAGATTTTTATTTTCAGAGTGTTTTCACAGTTGTAACTTTACACTCATTAATTTGTATATTTACCTGATTAATGTCTGTTTTCCACTTAATAGACCATAAACTCAAAGGAGGTGGTACTAGTTTGGATTCATTATTGGGTCTTCAGTACCCATAATCCTGTCTAATACATAGTAGGGGATAAATAAATTTTAATTGAATAAATTAAATGTGAATTTTACAGCTTTTCTATTGATGGATACATTCTGTAAAATCATTTAATGGTTTCATAATGTTCCAAAGTATTGATTCATCATGATTTATTAAAGCAACACATTTTGGTGAAAGTGGAGTTTGTATGACTAGTACTGATGTGAAAAACATTCCAGGGCATCTCTGTGCATGTAATTAATGATATCCTTAGAAAAATTTCAAATTTTCACCTCCAGTATTTTTTCCCAGCAATCTGATCCCAACAGCTTGCGATTTCTCTCGGTTTCCTCAGACTTTCTAGCATATTGCTGCTGTTGGACTGCATTCTTATTTACCAACCTTTGTTTCTTTATTTCATATTTGTCATTTAATCTTTTTCTATTTCAGTGAAACACGTCCTATGCTCAGCAACATCGGGGTCATAGTTTATTAAAACTATTCACTCCTTTGATTTCTCAAAAACCTTTTATATGAATTATCTAATTTTAGTTTCCTATATACTTTTTGGTGTGAACCACAGACTGTTAGTTTATCCATTTTCAGAATATTAGCTGGATTCAGAATTTAAATTACTTGTCAAAGGCTCCAGAATGAGCAACTGGCACAGCTATAATTAAACCTATAATTCCTAGCTCTTTCATTAGCAGGAAAATTGTAAATTAATCATTAATTCTTTTTAAAAACAAGGCGGCACAATGGCCTCAAAAATCAAATAGATTCCCTTAAAATTAAAGTTTTAAGCAAAAGTTAAAACTTAATTTGAGGGAAAATCTGAAGTAGCTCCGCATTCTTACTGCCTTCTCTCTTTTTCATACTCTTAGATTGGCCTATTTTGAATCCAATAATAATGCACTTACGGGCTGTCTTACTTAGCCGAGTCCTCACCAAGTGGGTGCTAACCCCTAATACACCAAAAGGTTATTCACAGATATATGATATGAAACAGTGTTTTTGCAGGAGCTACTTGTATGAGTCAAAATGAATTTACAAATGGTCTTACAAATGATCATTATTGACTACTCAATTCTAAGACCTTTATTTTTTCATATGCTACTCAAAAGCACCTGGGCAATTGATTTTTCATAAGGTTCTTTAAGGGAAAAGAACGTCACTGGAATCACAGACAATGTAATGAAAAGAACCCTAAATTCAATTCACATCAGGATATCTAAATGCTAATGCTGACTCTTCAGTACCAGTTTGGGCAAATTAATTAAACTTCATGGACTTACTATTTTTTTTCAGCTGTTCATGAGATGGAGATGGACCAAATTGCCTTCAAATGTCTTTTACTCTATTAGTCATAGATTATGATTATAAATCAAACTATAAACTAGAGATTACAAACTAGAAGTGTTGGCTGAACTGAGCTGGAGACATCTTTGGTGTGATGAGCTCAATGCTATTTACTATATTTCACCCCATTTTAGTGCTTTTGGGTGATGCATGATCAAATTCATCTCCAGGCCCCTTTCCTTGTTACCCTTTTAGCATCTAAATGTATTATTGGGGGTTGTCACCCCTAAATGGTACCATGCTTCATAATGAACATACCTCTGTTACTGAACCTGCTCTCTGATAATGCTCCTAAACTTTTAGCAACGAGAAAGCCATCACTCTACCCTTCCCATCAGCTAAATTAGGTCCCTCTGTTGGAGAAACTCTCCAAAGTCCAGATTTAAAATAACATTGCTTACTCACGCTTAGCATTTTCACCACATTAATCAGCTTCAAACAAATGGTTCCAAATGAACAGTTCAGGCAATCTTTTAATGCCCAATCTGGCTTTAGAAGCAGAAGTAAACAGAGAAATCAGCTGTCCATGTGGGACTATTAGTTTTGATTCCAGAAATATCTTATAGGCCATGATTTTCCCATAGTTCACTGAAAAAAAGCAGAAAGCAAGCAACGAAAGCTCTAATTTTGCCCAAGATGGCCAGGCTATTCTCTATGGAAAAATCTGTTTTAGTGTTCATGATTGCATTAAATAATGCTACTAACACTTTTTCAAAGAGTTGAAGGCAGTGTGGAATAAACCAGTTCCATAAAATATTCCAAAGTAGAGGGTCAGCCATCTGTATAGGGCCAGACAGTAAATATTTTAAGCTTTGTGGACCATGTATGGTCACTGTTACATTCCCTTTTTATTTACTTTTCTTTAACTTACTAAAGATGTAGAAACCATCCTTAACTCATATACAAAAGTAGGCTGTCCCTATGGGCCACGGTTTGCTGACCCCTGCTTTAGTGCATTTGAGTATAGTATATGGATAGATATACACAAGCTAAGTATCTGCTGTCTTCAGGAAACACATCTAACCAACAAGGATACATTCAGGCTTAAGGTGAAGGGGTGAAAAACAATATTTCAAGTAAATGGAAGCCAAAAGAAAGCTGGCGTGGCAGTTCTAATTTCAGATAATGTAGTCTTCAAATAAACAAAAGTAATGCAAGACAAAGAGGGTCACTGTATAATGGTGAAGGGTACAATTCAACAAGAAGACATAACAATTCTAAATATTTATGCACATAACTCAGGTGCACCCAGATTCATAAAGCAAATCCTACTTGATCTAAAAATGATAAACAGCAACACCGTAATAGCTGGGGACTTCAACACCCCTCTGACCAAACAGGACAGATCCTCCAAACAGAAAATTAACAAAGAAACAACAGACTCAAACAGAACTCTAGAACTAATGGGCCTGACTGACATTTATAGAACATTCTACCCCCAAACCACTGAATATATGCTTTTCTCATCAGCTCATGGGACATTCTCTAAGACTGACCATATCCTAGGCCACAAAGCAAGTCTCAAAAAATTTTTTTAAAAATAGAAATTATACCATGCATCTTCTCAGATCACCATGGAATAAAATCAGAAATCAACTCCAACAGAAACTCTCATCTCAACACAAAGTCATGGAAACTAAACAACCTTCTGCTGAGCAATTATTGCATTGAGGAGGAAATCAAGATAGAAATCAAAAGAACATTCTTATTTAAAGCCCATTTTCTTTCGTTAATAAATGCTCATATGAATGTGAATCTGATATTGCCAGATTGCTGATATTTCAGATTGAAAATCTGGATTTCTTTATGAAATCTCCAGATTTTGAAATGCTATCAACAAACTCTAACAACCACAACAAATACACTTTGGGGAAAAAAAAATATATATATATATATGGAAATACACATGCAATATGTATTGCATTTGGACTAAACTGGACAGTTTTTAACTTCTGATGTAGTTAACACTTTTGATGTTTTGGAATCAAAATGCACTGAGTACAATTTTGGATCTGCCATTTATTAATAGTATAATATTTTAGTTTCATATAAATTATTAAACAACATAAATATATCATACACAGATACATATGGAATATATATCTATGAATGAATATAATATTAATAATTGAAAGTAAATTCTGTGAAATATGTGGTACAGTGCCTGACATAGCAGTAGTGAACTACTGTTGCATTTTTCTTTTGAACTAGTTAAGAATCATCAAAGGCACAGTTGTGTTTTGTTTTGTTTTTCACAACATCAATTAAATGAACTATAAGTTAAGGCAGGTCTAATACATTCCAAGGTCATTTGTGTAGGTGACATGTTGCTCCCCTATTAAGGATTGGTTTTGTCTATACTGCACATAATTACCCACAAACTAATGACTTTGCAGTGCAATTCCTCTTGAATTTATTTTTCTTAGGACAGTATTAAACTCAAGGTGTCCTTCATAAAATCACATGGAAGATCTATGCGGAGGTAACTATTTGGAAATATATTAATACTATTTTTTCCTATCACTGTTTCACAGAGACTCATCAAGGCAATCTTTGGTAGTGATAATGCCTACAATTTTGATAGGTACCAGCAGATACGATGGGTGTATGAAATGAAGGAGGAAATATAAAGATTAAGAGTACAGACTTTTCTGTTAGATAACCTGGCTTAGAACAATGACCCTGCTCCAGTGTCAAGGAAAACTGTCAACTAAATCTTTCTGAGTGTCAAGTTCTGCATCTTCAAAATGGGGAACTTAGTTTTTATTGATTTGAAGTGAAGATTGAATTAGCTGATGCTTGTAAAGATCACAGTGAGTGCTCAATAAATGCTGGTGGTTGTTGTTAGAATCACTGCCATCACCCCACCACAGCACATAGTTAGGTGGGCTAACTGGTTCACACATCTCTAGTTGTTGATGACAGATGATAAATTCTGATACGAAATATAGCCATGCAGATTTTTCCATGACAAATTTTCTCTATATTAACATAAGAGCCAGGCAAGATAGCATCACTGAAGTATATGAGAATAAGTCAGCGTACTTCGGTTTTCCTGCAATCTTAAATCCAAGCTACCCGCGAGACTTCAGCTAGTTGTTTAACCTTCTGTTCATTGGAGGTCAAATAACAATATTAAAGCCCGTTTTATTCTCCTAATTATTAAGTTCATGCAAATTTTAAATTGAGAATTTAGGGTAAGATATCAAAAAATACAAATATCTTTGTTACATACTATGTATGATAGACTTCAATTGTCTTGATGGTTGATGAATGCAGAATCTTTTTATTGTTATTATCATTGCTGTTATTATTATTATTCACAAAACAGCTTCTTGGCTTCGGGACCATAGATAGGGAAAAATCAGTAGTCAGAATAGGGGGAGTGTATATATATATGTATGTGTGTGTGTGTGTGTGTGTGTGTGTGTGTGTGTGTGTGTGTGTATGTATATGTGTATATATCTGGCTTGGAACAAGTAAGAAGATTATGGAAAAGTACTTAGCATCAGTTCCGGAAATCTTGAACCATTTAAATATAAACATTTACCCAAGGCTCAGATACAAGAATTAATTGCATTCCTGTTATGTAATGAATAGCAGTGAAATATATGTGGTCAAATTTTGCCCATTTTCAAGGAGTTCAGTCTAGAAACCAAAATTAATCAACCTAGAACCTTCACGTACAAAGAGCTAAATGCACACCTGGGTTATGAGTGTGTGTTTACTACCCTGGGTTAAAGAATTAAAACTTGTCTGCACTTTTTAAACTGTTTTTTTCATTCAAATGTTAACTTTGAACTTTCTGTGGCCCTGTTTATCAGCTATATAATAGGGATAATAATAGCTACTTTAGATACTTCGGTAAATAAGATAATGCATGTTATCTCTAAACAGATTACACTGTATAATAGGTACTCAATGTGATTTGGAGGATAATTGTCATGGGTTGTAGTATGGACATTTATGCTTCAAAAGCTAATAGGTTAACTGAATCCAATTACAACTGGAATGTATATTGGTCTTTCTTAATAAAAATATATTATAAAAACTACATTGAGTTTTTCTCAATTAAAAACAATTTAATTCAGTAGTATTTTTTGGTTCAAATTATCATCAGAAAACCAATTACTACAAAACTGATTTGTAGAGTTCATGAACATTAGAGAACCAAATGTTAGACATGGGAAATCAGTAGTATATTTTATTACAAGTATTTCCAGTATACACTACTCTACAGAGGATTTCCCTGGTATGAGAAGATAGCCCAAGATTTTATACACAGCATTTTCAAAGAAAAGGTTTAGATTAAAGATATAGCCAATGCAGTGAACTGGAAGGGAATAGATATTGCTGCTTCCAATTTATATTAAAAAGGAGACTGGAATATTTACAGTATCAGAATTACTTAGATTGTGGGCATTTCTGGTGAAATAGGTAGGGAAGCTTAGGAAAACCTTCTAAGAAATCGATGAATCTCTTGGTTTATTAAAGAACATTTTTTTTCCTTGCAACACTTGACATGGGGACTGCGCTTTAAATCTTATGCCAGTGCAATACTGGAAACCATGCAGCTTAAAAGGAATACATTGTTTCCTAAGGTATATATTTCATTCAAGTGTCATGTTCTAAGAAGGCCAAGTATAAGTAGAAGCAAGGGAATAAAAGATTTTTCTAGAAAATGTTCTGATCCAGCAGAACTTTTTTGCCACACACTGATTAAGATCACAGAAAGATAAGTAAGGCTAGAGATCATGCTTCAAGAAGAATCAAATCTTTTTTTCTTTCTTTTCCCTAAACTGCAAAGCCGTTTATCTCTTGAGTTCAATTTTTTAGTTACCATTGACAGCAAAGATACAAGAGCCTTGAAGTAACATTTTTCACTACAGATGCAAAAATACAAATTGTATCCTTTTGATGGCAAGTCAAGAAGCTGTACTGAGAAAATAAAATCTATATAAAATATTCAGTTCAGCTCATCACGTTTACTTAATCCGATTAAGAAACTAAGAACTATCTCTCTGGCAAAACATTCATAATTAATTAAGACACTGGAACTGTGCATGACTAAGAGACAAAATCCAGTAATAACCATAAAGGTTGTGTGACATATGACAAGTAGTCAAAGCGGAGCGTGGATGGGGAATAACTAAATCTAGACTGAGGAGTGAGAGAAGGCCAAGCTCGAATCGAGTCCTGAAAGAGTAAGTCAGTCAACCAAGTAAATAAGGCAAGACAATTCTAGAGAGAAGTAACCAATAGTTACACTGGCAAAAAAAAAAAAAAAAAGTGAATCAGTAGTATGTTCTGTATCAAGAGTGTTGATTCGGTATCAAGAGTGTTGGCCAAAGTGACCAGAAGCAATTCCAGTGGTGTAGTTGTGCAGGAAATCAGATGCATTAAGATAGGTAATGGGTGACAATGAAGTAAAATAAGATCAAATATGCATCTGGTAAATCCCTCTGACGGTATTTGGTAAAGGAATATGACACTTCATTTATGCCTCCCACCTTAATTATATACCTACCATTTCTGAATGTTTCAGCTTCTGAGGAAAGATCAACGCATACCAACTTATTCCTATTTGTATGGGAAGTAGTCATACAAGCAAATAGTTAAAAAAGATTGCCAAAGTCCTAAGTCTTAAGTCAATAATAGTAATAACATCCCCGCAAAAACAGAATTAATAGTAAATGAGCCTTATATGACAAGCACTCTCTATATGTGTGTATATATAATGTTTTGGCATTCACTAAAAAGGGCCACTTAGTATTATTAAATAGCTATTATTTTATCATTTCACAGACAAAGAAATTAAGATTTAAAGCCATTCTGTAATTATCCTAAGGTCAAACAGCAGGTAATTGGCAGACACAGGATTCAAAACTGAATTGTTTGATACCTATTCCTTTTTCCTAATTATGAAGTGTCTTGTTAAAACTCTGTGTTTTAGAACAATTCATCTGTGAGAAGATGGGAAATTAATACGTGAGTTAGATCTTCTGGATGAGTAACAGCTTATCAAACAGATAAAAGGATAAGTCCAAACACATGATACATATGAATTTCAAAGGTGTGCTTTAATTAAATTTTTAAATATTTTAGTACATGCTTTTGATTATTCTAAATCAGCTATATATATCTACCTATAAAATCAGTCACTGAAATTTTTGAAGTTCCCTGATCTCTCCATAGGCTTTGGAGGATTTAAATTTTTCCATGTATACATACAGCTAAAACAATATGTGGCCTATTTAAATTTTTTTAATTTGAAGTATATCCATGAACTTCACAAATGTCTAAAATCATATGGCTTATTTTATAACACTTTCTCTTTTTTAGTGTTAAAATCAGTACTTAATATTTTAATCACATTGGTCACATAACTTAAAATATTCATTATTGAAAGAAATTATATGAGTTCCTGCCAAATGAATATAAAGATGTTTATTTGCTCTAATATTATAATCAGTTACTCTTTGAAATCACATAAATAGAAGCGCAATATATTTATGAGCCTAGAGACTAATGCCAACACTTTTGTTCTGGATAATTGACATTGAAAACATCCACAAAGTAGTTAATGCCATATAGGTATATCACAATACAGATTATTTGTATGGAGTAAAAAAAACACAGATTTTAAAAATAAAGCCTATGAGGTAATGAAGCATGTTAAATTTTTGTCCCTGTCTTTTCCAATTTGTGTCTTGTCTATGCCGTAGATGGTAGTCTAGCTAGCAACGGGACAGCAAGCTCAGGAAAGGCAAGATGCACTGGGGCAACAAAGGAGGGCCAGATACGGGCATTGTCAGTGTGAGAGGATTGGGAAACCTGAGGTCAAAGAGAAGCAAGAGGGTGACATTCTGTCTAGCAAGCAAGAACACAATCAGGAGAGACGTATGGGAATGGCAGTTCCTGCAAAGAGTTGAAACAAAAATCAACCTACCCTCTTACATTTCTTCAGAGACAGAAGACAACCCCAGGTTAAGAACAATATAGGTCCATTGATTGTTAATGAATAAAGACAAAAGGAGGAAGTCAAACAAGGACAGATTCTGACAGTCTCATGTGGCTTCTAGAATGACACATGTTCAGTGACACAAGTAATTATATATAAGGTGCACACTCCATGACAATAATGATCAATATTTCCCTATCTGCTCCCTCTCAAAGTCTATTAAAGTAGAATTAATCAAAAATGATCTCAGTGCATCCTATCACTTCTGTTCACACAGATGATTTCAAAAGGCCATTCAAAATCCACAGGTTTAACAATTTCATACCGTGTATCAGGACCTGATGCTTAGACTTGGAAATGCAGTAATATTCTTGGGTGAGCTTAACCCCAGAAAGGATTCCTGCAACTGCAGGAGAATTGGAATAATAAAGCTTTTCATCAACTTGCTGAAAGCCAGAGTTGTCACTAAACCATCTTCATGGGATGTAGCTTTCATTCCTTACATTGACTTGGCACCCAGACCAAACCCCCATTCATTCCACATCCACAACCGCTCTCAGTTCTCAGTTTGCATGGCACCCTCCAATCCGCTGGCCACGTTTGCCAGGATATTATGTTTCCTTCCCAAGTCTCTGTCTCAACTCCAGCCTGTGGAAGGTTGGCTTCTCCAAGTCCAAATGTTAAATTTCATGTAAAAAAAATTATTTTACACTGAGTTTTATGTTAAAAAGAGCATTTTGCTGATTTTTTCTATCTATAAATCCTGCATTTATTTCTGTACAACTAACAGTAGCATTGGGACCTGAGTCAGTTTATAAAGCTCTTAAATATGCCTAAAAATCTGCTGATTGTAGTAAATAGCGAAATAACAGTAGTGTAGGTACAACAGACTAAGCTTTCCATTATAAGATGCAGGTATCTGCCAGTCATCTTGACATAGTGTACACTGTGATGCATCATATTAGCATTCACTTAGGATTAAGTGTATGGATATTAGTGAACATAAATATTAACTGCAGCAATACAATTAAACACAAATTCAAGGAATAATCAGAAGAGATTACATATTAAAATGTAGACATATTTTCCCACACTATAAAGCCAAATTGTCCAATTTGTTCTCTCTCTCTCTCACACACACACACACACACACACACACGTTTACTCATCAGACAAAATTGCATGGAACAAGAGTGTCAGAGAACCAGTAAAAAGAAAAGAAAAAAATTTAGTCTGAAAAGAGGACAGGCAAGTAGTCTATGATCATTCAGAATGGGGACAGATAGAGTAAACACACATAAATCCGTGAAGACCTGATAAAAAATAAATCCTGAAGCCTTAAAGATAAGTATTGACAACTCTTATTATCCCTTCACACAGTGGGTGGGGAGGGGGGGTGATAGGGTAAAAATATGGGGAGTTTCTTATAAGCAAGAGATTTGCATAATGGATTGCTAATACATTTGTACTTACAATCCCAGCTTTTTTCTAAATCGATGCTATTTAAGAACACTGCTGCCTCCCACCACAAGATATACATCATTGATTCTGGGACAAAATATGTGAAATGAAAATGCATAGTCATGGGGCAGATATACACCTAGGCTATCTAAAAGATGCCACAGTGAAGACTTTCCTATAATCTTCTTGGAAATTCTAGTCTACTATAACAGTTTACAATCCTTGCTAATCCATTCCATAGGACTTATAAGGGTTTCATTTAAGAACTCATATAAAAAATAACACAGTGATGAAAATTAAATATTAATGAGCAAGGGCAGTCACACAGCAAAGTCTCTATTTTGTACTTACACAGAGGAACTGCTTTTACTGTCATTAAAGAGAAGTAAAATAGACCTTTTAACACCGTATGCAATAAACCCAATGTGAATAATTCATGAGTTTTTCATAATTAAATAATGACATATGGAGCTCAATTAAGGCAGAGAATGCATAATTATGATACTTTAAGAATGTATAAATATACTCAAATATGTATATATGCACCGATGTAAGTTATACTATAACAAGAATACATCAAGGTAAAAGGAATTTTAGCATATTTGTGTGTGTTTCAGGTTGGTTAAAGAAAAACTGTTTTTCCTTTTATAAAGAAAATTAGTTCCCTACTGTCGTTACATAGGTGACCATCCATTAAACACAAAATATCAGGCAACATATAACACTTTGTCTCATACATTAAAAGAATATGCTATTATGTAGCAACCCCCTGAATGCCAGCATAGACTTTTCAAAGGTAAGCTCCACAAAAGTTTGTGTTGAATCTAAGAAAATGCAGATCAAAGTGGAGTATTTTGACTGTAGTAACTTGAGGCCGTCACTGATCTGCATGACTTGTGAGTGCCCTTTGGCAAAGGAAACACTGGCGCATGTCCTGTACATTGGGCTGATTCTTTCCGTAAAGCAGGCTGCTCTGATAATCTTTGCTTAGTGTGAAACAGCCTTACATCTTCAAAAGAGTCTGTAATGAAGGGTCATGACACAGCAGATTCAGGCAAGGAGGTTCACTTCAACGCATTCTTTAAGCACTCCAGTGCTTTAGGGAACAATAAGTATTTAGTTTAAAGGTAACATAGATAAAGATTAACCTCACACTTGAAAATTGGCTAATTTGTGGATAAAGTACAAGTACTTGACAAAGCCATCATGGAGCAGAGCTTCATTGAGAAGTAATTGCAGGTTAGGGTCAAAGAGCCACACTGCGCATCCTGGGTTATTGCTTTTGCATAATGCAGAATGCAGTGTTAACTCAACAAATCAAATGGTGTTGACCTGTCTTTTGCATAAGGAGCTAAATAGTCATAGATAGCATCAAATAGCTTTAACTAGCGATTACTTGTTTATCAAAGAAAGAATAAATTGAAGATAAGAAACATTTTAACTTTACAAAGTATTGCCTGCCTCCCGCACACCAAAAAAAGGAAAATAGCTAGTTTAGCTTATCTCCCATTGCATTAATTCAACTATAGACATCATTTGTTTCTTAAAGAGATTCCAAACACTATATGGACAAAATATTTCAAAGTATGATCACTGAAGTGGTATTAATTTTTATTACTTCTGTTAATACAAAAAGGCTGATTGTCAGACAGTAGCGTACTGCCATGTTGTATGAAAGGACAGGCCGGGCACGGTGGCTCACACCTGTAATCCTAGCACTCTGGGGGGCCCAGGCGGGAGGATTGCTTGAGGTCAGGAGTTCAAGACCAGCCTGAGCAAGAGTGAGACCCCATCTCTACTGAAAATAGAAAAATTAGCCGGGCACATCTATAGTCATGCACACCTATAGTCCCAGCTACTCAGGAGGCTCAGGCAGGAGGATTGCTTGAGCCCAGGAGTTTGAGGTTGTTGTGAACTAGGCTGATGCCACTGCACTCTGGCCTGGGAGTCAGAGCGAAACTGTCTCAAAAAAAAAATAGAAAAGATATAGGATGAGTGTCTCCCAGAGTGCCAATATTTTAAGGAGAAAAGGAAAAAAAAAAAAAAAACAACATTAAAATGAGGGGTTTTGATGTCAACAAGAATACAATTTAATAGGCAAAAAGAGCCAATGTTATTAAATTCAAAATATGCCTGCATTGATGATGGGTGATGGATGACTTATCTCAAAAGCAGGAACTAGTGCACTGTGCAGAAATGTGTAATAACAACATTAGCCAATGACAATGTATTCAGTTCTTCCTAGGGCGTAGCTACGCTAAATGACTTTCATGCTTTGTCTCACAGCTTTCTTCTCAGATGGGAGCTGCTATTTGGGCAAATTTACAAATAAGGATCCCAAGTCCCAGAGAGAATCTTTACTTACTAAAGTCACACATGGCTAGGAAGGAACCGTCCAGGCCTTCCATTCTTGACTGGCAAGTTTGAGAGCCCATCTTCTTAGCTACCCTACCAGTATATTCTCTATTCTAGAAAATCCAGTGGTTTTAAGAAATTCTAGGACACATCACTAAACATTTTTACTTTTCTTGTTCAAACCAGATCTTTCTGGCTGACGTATTTACATATATTCAAAGTTTAAAATAAACAGGACCCCTTAAAGAAAATAGTGTATTGACTCTAATTATTCAAGTGTGGTTTTAGTTACATTGTTCAATTGCAGATATGTTACTCAAAGGTAAGGAACAATAATGGCTTCTAAAAATGTATGAGGTAATAAAAAGATTGCTTTAGGAAAAGTCACATAGAATGTCAAATTTTCCATGCCAGGTAAATAAAAAAGAAGCATTTTTTTTTTTTAGTTAAATATTTTTAAGTATGTTGGAAAATTGAGATTTTTTTTTTTTTTTGTGGCCCACTCATAAATTAACATTTCGAAAATACTTTCTCATAAGAAATAGTATGGTCTGAACCAAAATAAAACAAAAGGACAGCAAAGCATCAATAAAATCAACAAAAGAAAAACTAAGCAACTCATCTTTCTGAAATGCACACATAAATTGTGCAAAATAATAATTAAATAATTTAACAAAATTTGAAAAATAGCACTATTCAAGTCATATATTAATCATTATAATACAAAAATTATAGCAGCTTTATACCACTGCTCAAATAGTTGTATATCACTTTTTACAAAACGAACAAATTGCATTAAAACATAAATGTCTTGAATATTTCTTATTTGTATCGCCTTGATTGACTGGGTCTTCCTCTCTATACCATCAGAATCTCTAATTAAGATATTGTAGAAATGCAATGATTTTAATATTGTTGCTGTCGTTGTGACAAATCTGGGAAGTATAAACTTGAGAGACTCTGTAATCCTAGGTTTTCCCTGCCAGAGCAGATTGTTCTTGCATCTGCTTTGGCAAGAATTCCTCTCCAGGAAACATAGTTTCTTCCTTACAGTTATTGGGTTAAGTACTTTTTTCTTTATTGTTCTGAGCTGCAAAACCATATTGCTCAGAGGTCTGTTTGCCTGCTCAGGAGATGAACAAGAGCAAAAACAAGGTAATTAAAGTGAAGAAGAAAAGAAGAAAGTAGACTGAACCACGAAAAGTGATATAAAAGCAATACTAGACAAGCAAAACCTACAGAATTAAAGTCTACTTTAATAAAAAGGCAACTGAATAAGATTATTACAATTTCACATAATGAGACTCTTCATGTTTCAAGTTAGCTACAGAATATTTTACAATCGGTGTGCATATGTGTGTGTGTGTGTATCTCAAATGTGCATATCTTAAATTTGTGCAACAAAAGCAATTAAGGAATGAGAGAGTAAAGAAAATAAGATTTATAAACAGTTTCATCTTCTGTCACGGTGTTCATGTTTGCTACACAGGCATATTTGGCCTCTTGAACAGAATGTGGGTTTTACAGAGCAGCAATATTTTCCTTGAGATGAGAATGTTTGACTTTTTAAACTCAATCACAGCTTAAAGTAGGGGAAAGGTGCTCAAGATAAAGGATATCTCCTTGGCATCAAGATGGTGCAGTCCAAAATAAAAAATTAGTGTCTCAGAGCTGAGCACCCTTGTCATCATTACTAAAGAGTAAGGGCTAGCCAAAATTCAACATTTTGTCTGAACTCCAGAGAAGGTTCTGGATGCTCTGCCACTGTCGTCTATTTCTCCAACGCCCTGAGAGCCTCAAGGACAGAGCTTTATTCATAGGGTACACCCAACATCTGTTACGGTCCCTGGAACGTAGGTGGTGACCAATACTCACTGAGTAGTGCAGACTAAGGAGATTCGTAAAGAATACAGAACAGATTATGGAGCTAAATGAATGTGTTGCTCAAAGGCAAGTTGCAAGAGACAAAGGAAGCTGCCATTAAACAATTCTCTGCTGTAGGACCTCATTTTAGCATTTATGTGAAAGGAAATGGCCATTTTACTCAATCTATGCAGTTAAGGCAAAATGATGAAGTTAAGAGAATACGAAATAAAATAAAAACAGAGAGATGATGTAAAGCAAAGTATCCCGAGAGATGTGGATTCTGCCACTACTTAGCTTTAAAACTTTTAGTAAAGTGATTTAGTTGCCCTGAGACTTAGTTTCCAAATCTTAAACCAAAGGCTTGGATTGGTGGATCTTCCAGCTCTAAAACATAATTGTCGTCTAATAAACGTGATTAATATATTGACTAATAGATGTGTATAAGAAAGCTAACTAGAACTCTCTTGTCTCCACTGCCCCCTTTCTGCCAATCCACTGTATGTAACTAGGTAATAGTATCCTTACTGGTTTTCCTACATCCAGCATGACTTTCTCCAATTTAGTCTCCCTACCATACTGAGTGCTCATTTCCTAGGAACAAAAATCTGGCCTTGGTATGTCCCTGCTGAAAATCCTTTAAAGGATCTCCATTAATTCCAAACTCAATTCCATTCCAAACTTTTTAAACATGGCCTTCCACAATCTACCTCTCTCATTCCTACTTTACGATACTCTGATTTTGGACTCGACTCTGGCCTCACTGGGTTTCCTTTTGTAGCATCACAGTGTATGCTCTCTCTCTCTCTGAAAATCGGGGTTCCTTAGAACAACTGTCCCATCTACTTGTGATCCAACTAACTTCTAGTATTTACTGCTCAATGGATGTGAAACACTTAACAGAGTGCCTTTAACAGGTATTCAAATATTTGTCAAATAAATAATTTTAAAATGACTCAAGCCAGACAAAGCATTTTCCCTTTTTCTTTGGGAGGGGGAGGAAGGGTACTGTAATTGCTCGTTAAAAACCTGCAAGTCATTACCTTGGTTTGTAAATGGTTTACAGCAGAGAGTACCTATTGCACTGCAGTAAAACTGGAGCTAGGAAAGCACTAATTGCAGATACTGTTGGAGGAAAACAAATACTCTTCTGTAACCGTACACAAGTTACTCTGCAAAAAGCAAAGCCAGGCTAACTGAAGAGACAGCTGCAAAACACACAGTGATATGATGTGTTTGCCGATTTGCAAAATCATTTGAAAGTTGCTGCTTCAACAGCTGGTATCTGGAAAGTGTAAGCATCGTTCGGTCTAGTTAAAATTACACAGAGCAGGAATGTTCATTAGGCACACAAAAAGGAGATTCGAATGTTGAAGTTACAGCACTTTTAAAAGTCTGGAACAGTCAACAAAATACTTGTTGGCAGTTGGAAAAATTTCCAATACAGTCATATTTGTTTAGTCTTGTTTCTAGTTCTGTAAGTCTTATGATCTCATCTTTGAAGGATGTTGAAGAGATAGCACCCTCAATCTGGTTGAAGTCACATAATTAATTCTTTGGCTGAGCCTAACCTGTATCCGGATTGAACAAATAACATGAACATGCTTAACCTCAGCATTATTATTTAATATGGTTTAGAACTTACTAAATAAATGAAAAAAACAACTGGTTCTATTACTCTAGAAGGCTAAATAATTATACTCTTACAGTGCTGAACATCACTAAACAGAAGTATAAACCTAGCTGAATAGTGTAATAAAACGGTTGTCTACACCCATCCCCTGCCAAAAATGTTTCCTAATCCCACTATGATGCCCAAATTTTCCACAACTCTTATTCTTTTGGTTTAATGAAAATCTTCTCAAATGTTTTCGGTAAAACAGATATGTCAATAGATTGACTTTGGAAGAGAAACAGACACGATTCCATTGTCAAATGTGGGAAGAATTGTTTCGCACAAAATGAAATGTTTCCTCTATTGCGGTACTTCTCAGAGCTTGGAGAAAAGGGATCTAGTCGTCAGTTTCTTTCACATGTACCTGAAAATAGAACTCTGTTCATGAAACTCTTTTCCAGAGAGTATTTGTTAGCAGCATGTGAAAGTCCTATTATAATAAAAAATGCCAATTTAAGGTGTGATAGATTGTTTAAAAAAATAAAATTGGTTTCCTGTGGTATCTAGTACATTATCTCTCACTAACATACTGACCTAAGACATCTGGTTAGCAGCCCAGTCACTTGATAGCGTTTTCTTGTCCTCATATCCGCATAAGGAAACCTGTGTATGTGTATGAAACAGATTCCCTTAAACTCCCCCACCGCAGGAAGCCACTCCTCCCCTTTTTGGATTCTGCTCCCTTGCTTAGTTGCTGCTCCCCAGAGAAGTAGCTGTCACTACCCGACAAGGAAGCAGGGAGAAGAAACTGAGCTGCTTCCTTTTTCTTTTGTGACCTATTTGCCCCCAGAGTATGATACTTTGTTTTTTGTTACTACTGCCAGGGACAGAGTCCAGGTTTTTCATCCATAGGAGCCATATCCCTGAGCCTCAGAATTGCCACTTGTAAAATGAAGGTGGTGATGCCTGCTTTGGGGGTTGTTTTGCCATTAGAGTAGTGAGTCAAATGCTATGTAAAGTCCTTATATTGTTGAAAGGCTCAATAAATGATTTTTTTTCTCTTACTATCATAGAATTCACCACACTGCAAACAAGGTCTACATAATCCACATAGTATCTATTGCTCCTGTCAACAAAAATGGGCTAGAGGCTTTGCCTGTTATTTTCCATAAATACGACAACACCTGCCATGAAACCAGATCTTGGTGCATATTTAGAGAATCACTTCCCTACAGTTAATGTTTTGCTACTTGTGTTTTTATACCTTCCCTAAATTAGAAGCAGTCACTTAGTCTTTTAAGAGGCCCCAGCTTTTATAGCAGAAACAGGTAGACAAGGTTTAATGGATTTTTAACTGTAGAAGATAATTTCACTAATTAGTGAAATCTTTTTCTTTACAAGTAGCCTAAAATCAGGTCAAATCAGAATAACTGAAGAAAATTCATAATAAGCAAAGAGAACTCTCTTCTGCTTAAAGTCATGACCCCACAGAAATCTGTCATTTAGATATTCATTTTAATAATAGAATTTCTTTATGATATTTATTCTTAACCCAAAGAACTTACTCAGAACTGAGTATGAGTTACTTTAATGTGATAATTGGGTAAATCTCTATCATTAGGTAAATCTTTATATGAGTTTTGATTGAATAGAAAAGAGGACAGTAAGTTTAACTAGAGAAAAACATGATAAAATACATAGTATAATATATTTTGTGTTTGGACATGGAGGATGAGTCAGGTCATAGGTTCAAAAAGAAACATGGGAGATCAGACGCAAGTGCCACCTTCGTGTGTGTATGTGTGTGTGTGTGTGTGTGTGTGTGTGTGTGTGTGTGTCTTTTCTTAGTTTTCCAGAGCAGAAAATTACTGTGCTAGTTGGATGAAGCTGAAATAGCCTATGGTAACAGTTTGGGAGGATATCACCTTTACCTCTGATCCATTCAGCTCAGTCCAATATAATGCACTCAGTATCTCCCTCTCCAATCTGTTCACTGGAGTAAATAATGGACAAAAATCATAGAACAGGTAAAAGAGATGCATATATGGGCAGGACTTTTTATCTCCTCAACAGCACGTTCACATGTACAGAGCTGCATCTCCAGTGGAGATTTGAGAAGTGCCAGGGATCTTTTGAACTGATACACACTGGCACCAACTTGGAGAAAAGATAAGAAGGATGGAGAAAAAAACGTAGCTAACACTAGACTCAAGCCAATCCTATTCCTTGTACTGAAGAACCATTCTTTCTTGCAGAAAACATGGCCTTGGTCACTGCAGTTAAATTCCTGCCACTGCTTGGTTGCCCTAACGCCGGCATCTAAGTCCAACTTTTCTACCCTCCTTCTGTACCTCTCCGATCCATCTCTTCCTTGATCAATTACCACAGAAAGCAGACTATTTTCTAAACTTGAGGTGGCCATATATTGAAATTTTTTTTATATTTTTATTTCTATGTAAAACAAGCAATAAGTCCAAAGGCTTTTTTTCCCCCAGAAGTTCGTGAAAGAAAATTCTGAAAAGAATTTTGCCAGTGAGGCAGTGATACTAGAGAATGATATTTCCTTCTCCCTCTGCCCTGATGAAAGCAATATTTCTAAAGCCACAATATTCGATACAGTAGCCACCAGCCATGTGTGGCCATTTCAACTTAATTTACGTACAATTTGATAAAATTCAAAATTTAGCTATTCAGTCACATTAGCCATATTTCAAGAGCTCATTAGCCACATGTCCATATTAAGCAGATATAAAACAGTTCTTTCTCACGGAAAGTGCCACTGGACAGTGCTTTCCTAGATTCAAAAATGTCTCGCTCTGACCAGAAGGATATACGTAGCAAGTAAAATTAAAAAGAATACAACTTTAACTCAAAATAATGAAACATTCCAAAATAATACAACCGTCTTGATATAGACTTTCCAAGAAAAATAAAGGCAAATAGGTCCACTGGAAATATTTAGACCTAAGTGAAGCAATTTAAAAAATTCTCAATAAGAAGCTGAATTAAACGAGTTTAAAATTCCCAGGGAGTTTAATCAGAAAATTGAAAATATGTTCAAGTCCACCAAGCCATGATTTTCTCATTCTTAATTAGCAGGTGTCTTTCATTTTGTGAGAAATCAGGATAGTTGTACACTTTATTTTAGTTGACTTTAAACTCAGCAGCCTTTATTTTTAGAATTTTTAATTAACTAAATAATGAAAATGAATTATGGATCTGTGGCTGAGTTGTGATGATATGTAAAATCATCTTGGTAAACAGCATCTTAAGAATACACAAGCACTCATTTAACATAAAATTTTGAGTCCTTCAAAACACAGAAGCCTCATGCTAAGACATAAAAGCACTACATTTCAAAGACAGACGCTAATGTGTAAGAAGGCAAAGACACTCTCATCCTATAATTCCCTCATGTTTTCCTTCTTCAAATAAGGATTTTTAACCTTAAGATTTCCTGGGGGGCAGCAATTCTGAATTTGCAAAATCATTGCTCCAGAGGACACTTCAGCCTTCACTCTCTTGCCTTTCCTCGGTGGGGAGGGGCTGGGAGCAGCTGCAGAGTGGAAGGCGGCGTGGCTTTTTAAAAAGGATTTCTATATACCTTGAGGATAACATCCGCTCTTTAGAACAATCTGTTTGCCAAGGAATCATTCTTGTTTCTGCTTCTCGGACTTTCTCTGCTGTTTGTATCCAGAGATAATTAGTAGGTCTCAGTGTAAGGCTTCATCAACGGAAGTGACGTGGAAAATCTGGACAGTTTGGAAGGAGACCATCAAAATGTCTCTGCGTTTTTAAAACTGTGGATGTGTTTGGGTGAGCCGACCAAAGATATGGTTTCAAAGTCAGTTTTTTATAAGATTTAGATTTTGCAATGCTTAGAGTCCTATTTATTTCCTTAGTAAGATTAAGAGGATGGTCTAAAATAAGACGAGATGAATGCTATGAATGGAGGAGTAAGGAAGTCCCCCTGGTTTCCAAATATTGATTTCCTGCCTGCTTCCTCTTCAAATGAATAACCAGCATGTCTGCTTCCTCTCTATAGGGGTTGTTTCTTTGGGATAAAGCTCTGAAATCCTCAGGAAAATGCAAATATATTAAGCAAGCCAGTCAGTAGCACCTTAGTTTAAATCAGTATAAAACATGAGCTCCCATTGTGTGGAATGACTCATGCAGACAAGTATAAACAACAATAGAATCTTGATATATGAGAATGGGATCAGGAAGCATCTAGAGCCTGACCTGCAGTCAGATGGGTGGTCCTCACAAAAGTCTTCTGTGTCAAAATGGCAAAAGGCAAAAGAAATGGGCAGAGAATTGGGTTAGCAGAGTAAACAGGTACTCTATAACATCGAGTGCTGTGCCTGCTTAGAGAAATAATATTCTTACAAGGTTTTATGCGTCTGCATAATAAATTAGTCATTTCCACCAAAGACACCAGAGTATGCCAGAGCTTTTCTGAATGAAGAGTCCTTTGTTGTTACTTAATCAACCTCATTTTTAATCTGCATACATAAAAGCTTAAATGCTAGGTGCTTAATGACTTTGCAAAAAAACAACATTAGCAGAATGTTTAATCTCACTGCAGAGCTTCTTGTACACCTATGTGAAAATGCAAGAATTACAGCAGAGATTGGCAATAGAAATGGTTATTTGAAACTCTGCTTCTATACAACAAATGATCTCTCTCGATGCTTTCATTCTTCAAATAGAGCACTGCTCTGGATGGAAAAGACGCCCGACCAAACCATCTGTCAGAGAAGATAGAGTTCAGCTGGAAAAGGCAGTTTGTTTTGCTGCACTCTTAAATTTTCTTGCTTCAAACTAGATGAACTGTGGGGGAGCAAAAAGTACTCTGCTTCTCAGATGCAACAATTGATGCACAGAAACAGTGACAGAATCCAGAGATGGTGTCATTTCTGTATAATCTAAGTTTGGAATACAATCATTCCACTCTGTAGACATTTTACATACTTCCTGTTGGTTAAAGGTCAGCTATCCAGGAGGCTGGGCCCTGGCTTATTTTAAAACACTGTGGGTGTTATGACAATGTTCGATCTCAAAAGTACCAAGCAAAGGGTTTTATATATTACTTGACATGTAATCCAACTCAGCTCTATGACCTGTGAATTATGCCTTATGAAATCCAGACATTTTTAACCCTTCCATGAAGACAATGCATGAAAAGCAAATCATAAAACAATGGCCATCTTCTTTAAAACATTGTCTCTCCAGTCTACACACAAATTTATAGGAACACAGTGCTGTGAGCAAAAAGATGAGTGAAAGAAGAGTATGGACACAAAAGGAGAACAAAACAAAAACTGGAACAAAAACTGGAACCGCATGTCTAATCCTGAGTGAATCACAAATGTGCTCTCATGTACTTTTGGGAAGTAGGTATGATACTAAAGTAAAGACGGAGCTATTGGTTCTCCATGGACGAAAAGGTCTCTTCGGGTATTTGCTACATTCAAACCTAAGACCTAGAAATTTAAATGAAGTAATGGTGAGTCCTTTAATGTATAAGGTAAAAAAAAAAAAAAGTCAGATGACAGCAACTTAATAATTTTTTCTAATAGTTTTTGATGACCAGTTCTTAAAGTCAATAGGCTCCAAAGGAAATAACAGAAATTACCTGACACTGATATTCTCTATACCTGTGGTCCCCAACTCCCAGGCTGTGGACTGCTACCAGTCCATGGCCTGTTAGGAACGGGGACACACAGCAGGAGCTGAGCAGCAGGCCAGCAAGCGAAGCTTCATCTGTATTTACAGCCGCTCCCGATCACTCACATCCTTGCATAAGCTCTGGCTCCGGTCTGATCAGCAGTGGCATTACCTACTGTAAACTGTGCATGCCAGGGATCTAGGTTGCATGATCCTTATGAGAATCTAATGCCTGATAATCTGAGGTGGAGCTGAGGTGGTGATGCTAGCACTGGGGAGTGGCCACAAACACAGATTCTCATCATCAAAGAGGTTTGACAGCACGATAAATGTAATGTGCTTGAATCATCCCCAAACCATTGCCCCACCCCCGGTTAATGGAAAAATTATCTTCCATGAAACTGGTTCCTGGTGCCAAAAAGGTTGAAGATCACTGCTCTATACTACATATAGCTATATTAAAACCCACATACAAATATACAACAGATCCCAAGTAGAAAAATACATACATACATGCACATGAATAAATAAGTAAATGAATAAAAAAGAAAGGAAATTAAGAATCCTGTGAATGCCCACAGGTAGATTCCACTAAACACAGTAGGGGTTAATAGTGGCCTGTAACATATTGACTAAAGTATGGGCTCTGGGTCAGGACCTTGTTTGGTATCTAGAATCTACTATCTACAAGCAGCCTAAACATGAGCAAGTTTCTGTAAGTGTGGCTAATTTTTATCATATTAAAAATGGGCATAATTACATCATCATCTCAATTGCTTATCAAGAATTTTGTTAAAAATTAAATAAAATCTTTGTATTAAATAATTTTAATAAAATTTGTTAAAGATTTAATAAAAAATTTTCTATTTAATCAGTTCTCAATAAATGTTAGCTATTATTATTACTACTATTAATATTATTATCTATGTCATCATATTAGTTTCCAGCATGTTTCTCGTAAGGATCACAAATGTTGTTTGTAGACATAAATAGAAAGAAATCTAGAAAGTTGGTTCCATTTAACATTTAAACATTCAAAAGCCTTCTGATTAGATGAAAAAATAAGCAGAGCTTTTCCATCTTTTTTTATCTTAAGATTACTGCTTGAGAAGTGATAATAATGGTAGACTCTTATTTAGAAGAAGCTTCCCTTCCTTCAACACGCATTTATTAACTTCATGCTGGACTTTAATGTAGGCATTGGAGATTCGTAATGAAAAGGAAAAAGAAAAAACATTTGCCTTTACTGAACTTAAGTCCTGGAGTGAATGAGGAGGGAACACTAATGAAAAAAAAAAAAAAAAGAGAGAGAGAGAATAAATAAGTAAAAATATAGCATATTAGAAAGTGGTAAGCGTTGTGGGGAAAAAAAAAGAAGAGGGTTTGAGAGTTCTTAGAAGCAAAGTGGTGCAATTTTAAGTAAATCCTTCTAAGGAACAATTCACCGAGAAGTAATTTGATCAAAGTCTTTAAAAAGCTGAGGGAATAATCCATGAAGACATTTGTGAGAAGATAATTCCGAACCAGTGAAACAGCAAGGCTACAGGCCTGACAGAGGGACCGCAGGTGTTCAAGGGTGTATATACAGAGCGGTGAAGAGTTATAGTCATAGTAAGGGGTGGATATTTTTCAGATGTGAAAGTACACAGGTATGGACACAAACACACACAACATACCCACACTAACTCCAGACAACAAACGTGTTCTTTGGTACCTTTTCCACAATCCAAAGCAGCGGCATAAAGCTGAATGGTATGAGTAAGAGAGTATGAGGAGATGAATTCAGAGAAGCATCACGGCGTTGGATCTTGTAAACTATTAAAAGAACCTTGGCTGCTGCTCTGAGTGAGATGGGAAACTAGTGGAGGATTTTAAGCTGAGAGTTGCTCATTTAAGTCTTAGCCTAATGATTTAGGACAGGCATATCTATTTTAATTAGTCTTAATGCAATTACACAAATCATTCCAAGAAAGCAAGACTGATACGATCGGTAAGTTGTGATGGGAAAGTACAGTGAATGAGAAACACAGAAAAAGAGTTTGAGAGGCAATGCCCTAAATCAATTAGCAAATCTCGGTAAATCTTTCTCAGGGAAAAGCACTGCTATTACAAATCACAGTGAAATAATAGCATTTATCATGGCCCTAGGTCCCACCACGTGTGATGGGGTACACCACAAATGACTGAAATGACTCTTTGCGGAGTGATAAAAAAAAGTTGGTAATGAGATCCCATGAATACAGAGAAATGTTATGCAGTTTACCCAGTTAAATTCTGAATCACACTATTAAATACAACTGTCATATTCATTTTCTTAAGGACACTTCAAGACCACAATATCCTGCCACTTCATCCAAATGGGATGCAGATTGAGCCAATTCTCAAATTTTATGGCCAACATTTACCAGTATCCCAAATTCTGGCTAGCTGGACAAATCAATAATCTGTTAGAGTTTATGGCAGGCTTTAAATGCAGTATAGAAAATCAGATGTCAATGCCTAAAAAACTTGAAGATATAGCCAATAACATAGTTTACTCCAAAATTTGAATTCTCAGCCAAATTACAGTGACTAAAAATGGCTGGAGATGACTGACTTCTTGACCCTGTCTGACATGAAACTCTTCTAAACTCCTAAAGGTAAGTCTATGAGTCCTATTCCCAACTCTACTTAATCCATTCTCCTCCTTTGTTTCCTTAGTCCAGTGTCCTTTCTTCTTTATTTCGGCAATATTCCATGATTAAACTTCTGCCCATGTAATACCCACCTGCCAGTAATCTCCACCTACTTACCGCTACTGGTGTGAACCTTATTCATTCATTTTCAAGATGTGACTTAAGATCCAATGTTGCAATAAAGCAACCCTGATAGGAAGCTCTTTTCTTTTCTGATCTATATATTTTGTCATAGCATATCATTGTATTCAACTCTGCTCTTCAATTTTATTGTGCTTTGTCCTCCAAACATTTTTTTGATAAGCTCCTTCAGGGCAGTTAGCTTGCATATACCACATCTCCACCTCCATAGGTTCTAACAAAGCGAGAAGTGCAAGCTGAGAGCGCCATATTCATGAATACCTTAACAACTTCCAAGAAAACATGGTCAGAAGCTTTGTCTAATTGTACTAATAGTAAATGTAATGGCAAAAATTTTAAAAAGCATTCTCTTTTGTGGTGAAAGTTATTCACTAAAATGAAGGGAAATATATTTTTAAATGTAAAATGTAATTCAATCTTAGCTATTAGGGATCAATATAATTAAAAGAAAATTACAAATATGTTTTGAAACAGGAAACTTTGCCACCTCGATTATTTAGAGAGTGTTTAAAATAAATATAATTTTATACTAATAATTTAAAAATATGCTTTCATAAGATTGAGGAGAGGAACAACTAATCCAGTAGGTCATTGTCAACATACTTTACCCAGTTAGGAGAAGTAGGCAGATACGAATTTCAAGCAAGCAGAAGTTAATATGCTCTCTGAAAAGTTTGATGTCTGAGGGAAGAATATGCTCCAATGATCAAATATACGTAACCAGAACTCTAATTCTTCTGTCCCAGCTGAAATTTTTATTTCTCTACATTTCATTAATAGAAAACCATACGGATAAATCTCTGGGAAAATATTGCTGGGCTTGATGGATTGTCCACGATTAATAAATAAAATGAACATCTGATGTCAGAAAAAAAGGCCACATCAATGAGGTATATTTTTTCCTCAATACTAAAAACACTTCAGATTGACATGAAATATTGATGCTACATATTCCTTTCAAAATATGTTCTTTATCTCTGTTTCTGTTCCATTAAATACTTGGCTGTCATAGCAAATCCACTTTTTCACCAAACTGGAAGTAATAAAATAAAAGATACACTGTGTATTGGTACACAAGTAAATGTGGAAGAGAAGTGAGAGAAAAAAATCCTAACATCTGCTGAAGAGTTGCCCTGTTGCTTTGTTTAGGGAAGAGTGCCACAAAATACAATGCCATGGTCATTCAATAAAGGAATACCACGTAGCAAAACCAAAGCAGAAGCACCTGTTAGGAATTCTGTCAAGGCACCAAAAAATTTTTACTACTTCTAAAGGAATAATAAAGGTCCTTCAAGTTTGGTTCATTATCTTACTTACAGTACTAAAAAATGTAATAATAATTTCTGGGTACATATAGCCAAAAGCAGTATTTATCATGTTAGAACAATCACATAAACACATTAACACAAGTAGACAAGAGAGAGTGAACATGTATGTGTTTCGTATCTGCAGAAGTAAATAACTGGACAGATTTTGAAGCACAAGCTGAAAGTGCTATCAAGACATATATTCACACTTTTTAAAGAAAATGAGCAAAATAAGGGTCTATCTTCCACAGTTGCAAGAAAACTCAAATATTCATCTCTACAGGTGTCATGGGAAGGGGTAAGGTATGGCTATTCCATCATACCAGAACATAAATAACATTTGCTTCTAACACCTTTAAGAGGGATAAAGACAATATGATCTTAAAGAAATACCGATCTTAAAAGGCACATTGACTCAGAATTAGAATACTCTCAAATGTCTCATGAGCATAAAATAGGCTTTGAATTACAGAGCACCTCTCCTCTTCTAATTGCAATGCTGCATCTTCAACATGTTTGCCCAGTCAGGGATGAGTATTAACATGCATTGAATGTCCAAAATATACCCCGAAATCTGCATCCGAACTGTCCCGATTTAATGTTATCAGACAGGCAGAACTCAACACAAGGAACTTATCACCACATCTCCTACGCATAATACAGCAAAGGCTCCTCATCGAGAGCTGTCTTCCTGAAGGAAGCTTAGATGCTGCATCTGTTGAGACCAAAGTCCAAGAATATGAAACATGGAGTGAATTTCTACTGTATCAAACATGTTGTATTATTGTATTAAATGTCACATATAAAATGTTGATTCTAGTGCCCTGCCGTTTAGAATCCACAAATGTTCACAGCATGATGCAAAGTAGCAGATATTAATAACAATGGCTTGAAAATCATTTCTGTCTCTCATAAGAGCAGCATGGAATAGCCTAGAACACACTTGTCAAAAAGTCAGACTTCTTATATATTCTAGTCATTAATCCCTTGTTAGATGGGTAGTTTGCAAATAGTTTCTCTCCTTCTGTAGGTTGTCTCTTCACTTTGTTGACTATTTCCTTTGCTGTGCAAAAGGTTTTTCATTTGATGTGATCCCATTTGTTCAATTTTGCTTTGGTTGCCTGTGCTTTGGGGGTATTACTCAAGAAGTCCTTGCCCAAACCAATGTCCTGAAGCATTTTCCCAATGTTTTCTTTTAGTAGTTTCATAGTTTCAGGTCTTAGATTTAAGTCTTTAATCCATTTTGATTGATTTTTGTATATGGCAAGAGATAAGGGTCTAGTTTCATTCTTCTGCATATGGATATCCAGTTTTCCCAGGATCATTTATTTATTTTTTTTATTTTTTTTTGTGAATGTTTATAGCAACTTTATTTATAATAGCCAAAAAATTTAAAGAACCCAAATGTCTATCAAAAGATAACTGAATCATCTATATAACAGAATACCATTTCGTGATTTAAAAACAAACAAACTAGGAGATGTATAATAACGTGGATCAATCTCAAAAGCATATTGAGTGAAAAAAGTCAATTGTGAAAGACCATATACTGAATGTTTCCATTTATACTACATCGTGGAAAAGGCAAAACTATAGGGACAGAAATCAGATCGGGAGTTGCCAGGCTGTGCAAGGAGGGTAGGGACTGACTGAAGGTGCATGAGGGAACTTTTTGGGTGTGATGAAATGTTCTATTTCTTGATTGTAGTGGTGGTTTCACAACTATGCATTTGTCAAAACTCACTGAACTATGCATCAAAAAGGGTGAATTTCACTATATATTTAACATAAATTACATTCAACAAACCTGACTTCAAAAAAAGATGGGGTACACCTAAGAACATGTACATCTACTAGGACAATGCTTGTAGAAAGAGAATATTGAAGATATAGAAAAGAAGCTCCAACAATTCAATAGGAAAAAATCAAATAATCCAATTAAAAATGGGCAAAAGATCTGAATAGACATTTCTCAAAAGACAAACAAATGGCCAACAGGTATATGAAAAAAATGCTCAACATCATTAGTTATCAGAGATACAAATCAAAACTACAATGAGATATCATCTCACCCCAGTTATAATGGCTTTTATCAAAAAGACAGGCAATAATGAATGTCGGCAAGGATGCGGAGAAAGGGGAACCCTTGTAAACTGTTGGTAGAAATGTAAATTAGTACAACCACTATGGAGAACTGTATGAAAGTTTCTCAAAAAACTAGAAATAGAACTACCATATGACACAGCAATCCCAATGTTGAGTATATATCCCAAGGAGGGAAATTCACTATATCGAAAAGATATCTGCCCTACCATGTTTATTGCAGTGTAGCACTATTCACAATAGCCAAGCTTTGGAATCAACCTAAGTGTCCACCAACAGATGAATGCATAAAGAAATAGTGGTACATATACACAATAGAATATTATATAGCCACAAAAAGAATGAAATTCTGCCATTTGCAACAACATGGGTGGAACTGGAGAACATTATGATACATGAAATAAGCCAAGCACAAAAAGACAAATCTCAGAAGTTCTCACTCATATGTGGGAGCTAATTATTAAAAACAATTGATCTCATGGAGACAGAGAGTAGAATGATGGTTACCTGAGGCTGGGAAGTGTAGTGGGGAGGGGTGGATAAAGTGGTGATGGTTAATGGGTGAAAAAATATAGTTAGATAGAATGAACAATATTTGATAGCACAACAAAGTGACCATAACAAAGAATAAGTTAGGGTATACTTTGAAATAACTAAAAGAGTGGAATTGGAATGTTCCTAACACAAAGAAATGATAAATGCCTGAGGTGATGGATACCCCAATGTCCCTGATTTGATTAATACACATTGAATGCCTATATCAAAAAAAAAAAAAAAAGTCAGACTTCATTTCTACCAATATGTTATGCTGCAAAAGCTTGCAAACTTCTCTAAGCTTCAGCTTCTTCACTCACACATTAGGGACTATAATATGTAGCTCGCTTCACACACATAAGAGACCCAGAATAACAATAGAATTACTCCAAAAAGAAGATAACTAAGAACAGGTACTTTTTCTGTCAGTTTTTTTTTTTTTGTTTTGTTTTTTGTTTTTATCTAAGTATATTCCACTAGGCATATAGTATTCAAGTTACTGCCTTTTAAAGTCATTTGAAATAGTGTGACTCTCTGTGTCACTATTCCGCCAACTGCATGGTTAGATCTATCGGTGTCTCTTATTTTTAATATTAATAGATTCCCTTTGAATTTTCTGTAATTAAATTAATGAAAATTATTTACAGAAATCCAAAATCAAATCTACAAGGTAATGTATATTCAAGGAAGAATATACTCTTCTTTTCTTGTCATGTACCCACCCCCAGGTAAGTGTGTGCATATATATCCATTTATATTATATATGAAGAAAATACACATCATCTCTCGGAAAAATGATAGGAAATAGTAATACCCGCTACTTTCAAGTTTGTGTTTTTAACCTATACACACACACACACACACACACACACACACGCACATATATATAAATACGGACAGTCTCTGACACGATGATTCAACTCGCGGTTTTTTTACTTTATGATGGGTTTATTGAGGTATTAAATGCCTTTTCAATTTACAATATTCTTGACTTACCATGGGTCTATCAGGATGTGACCCCATCATACATCTGTGTATTTGTGCATCTATATAATGATGACAATATAGTATAAATAGTTATATTTCTTAATCATTTTTATAGCTGCAAAGTATTGTATTTGTATAGATGTACCACAGTACTATTAAATTTTTATTGTTGCCAGTCTTTTGCTATTACAAATAGACTCACAGTGAATGGCCTTGGGTGTCCTTTTCTTTTCATATTTTTGCCAATGTATTTGTGAAATGGGTTTCAAAAGCGTGATTGGTAGGTCAAAGGGTAAAAGCATATATAATTTTACTAGATGCTGTCAAAATTCCTCTCCATATGAAATTATACCATTTGCAGTTCCACCAGCAATTCCCATGACAGTATATGCTACTAAACTTTTGGATTTTTGCCAATTCAAAAGGTGAAAAATAGTTTTGCAGTGTAAATCTCTGTTCCTCTTTTTATATATAGATGAATATGAGGTTCTTTATACATGGTTAGGAAACATTTGCATTTTTTTCTGCCCATTCTCTATGACTGACCATTCTTGTGTTTCCTGCATTTTATGACTCAGTCTGTGAATTTTCTTAAGAAACACTAAAGTATTGCCTGCTTCCTTAATACTTATCTATAAGGTTAAATTACTTCAGCAATGGTCCCTTTTAGTTAAATTCAATGAAAGTTTACCATAATGTAGCTCTAGATATTAGCCCAAACTTTTTTTTATGCAGAAAGATCCAGTTACCTGATATTCACCCAAGACCCCGCTTCCTTAATTATCTCCAATTTTAAAGTCTCAACTGACTCTTTGCCTATAGCAATTCTCTTTATCTTAAAAAATAAGAAGGAAAAACACATCGATAACATAAAACAAAATTTGAAACAGCAAGCAAGTCTGCTAATACCATGTCTCCTCATCGCCAGCTTTCTTCCCTCCTCTCTCAGCAAAAGTCTTTTTTAAATTTTGCTTTTCTCCTGTGCTTTCTCCTGCTTTGCCCCACTACATTGTTTTTCACCCCTATTTCCCAAAGTGCTTCAAAATTTATCGATTCTCAATCTTCCCCTTAGATTTTTTTCTAAGACTGTCTTCTGGACAATTACTTTCCCATTACATAAAAGAAGCCTAAAAAAGTCCACCCACGTTCATAATTTTCACAACTATGTCTATGCTGGTGGCTCCCAAATTTATGTCTTCTTCCCTCTCTCCTTCAAGATTTATTCTCATATGAAAACTATTCATACAATCTCAAACTTTCTACATCAAAAACTAAATTCTTATCCTCAGCCAGATTTGTTTTTCTTTACATATTCTAACAGTCTTTGCACCCTCTTTCTAATTCAATAGAACTAAAATCTGGGAGCTTTCTGGACTACGATTTGAGTCCAGTTCTTTGTCGGCAGCCTCTGGCTAGATGCTCTACTCTAACATGTTACTGCTCTAAGCCCATCGTGCATGTTGCTGCCAAAATGCTGCATCTAAAATCAACCATGGTTTTAAGTCACCGACTTAAAACCCTCCAACAGGATCCCTATCTTCTATGATAAAGACCAAACTTCTGCAAATACCCTACAAGGACAACAATTTTTATGATATGGCTCCTCTGACTTCATCACATGCCACCGTTTTGAAATTTACGTGCCAGTCACATACGATTGCTTATAATTTTTCCATAAATATCATGCAGTTGAGATCTATGCAATTTGTGCATGATGCTGCCAAGTTCTCAAAAATGACCACCCTCCATCCTTCATTATCCTATCTCCTGTTTAGGTTTTAGGTCACAGTGCACCTCCTCTTAGAATAATTCTTTGTCTCCCCTCCACTACTACCACCAAGGATGAGCTAAGCAAAGTTCTTACAAGAGACCCATAGCATTGGTTGTGTACTCTATTACACTCAGCAAACTACTTTGCTGATCTGTTTCTGCCTGTATCCCACTGTAGTCTCTGAGAGGACTACCATGTCTCCTTCAGCAATGTAAACCCAGCAATTAGCACAGTTCCTGGTGCATAATGTTCAGTCTGGACGTATTTATTGTCCCAAGCATATAGAATATACTCTTATTCTTTCTACACAGAAAAACTTCCATGTAAAAATGGGATTACATACAAAATAGCACAAAGCAGACAAAACTAAGACCAAAAATGAATATGATAATAAAAAATAATGGAGTTACTGAGTGGTGAGAGTGAGGGAATAGGAGAAGAAATAAAAGAAACTTTCCACTCAGTTGCAAAAAAGCTAGAAATAATTAAGCCAATATAATAAACTTTTTAAAAAAAGTAACCAATTAATAAATTTTGTGAAATTCGTAACTAACACAATAATGTAGGGTGTATTTATTATGAGCTAGAGGTAGTGAGAAGTTACTCTGTTATATTGTAATCAGCTTTATTCTTGAAAGTTTTTTTTAATATTTTTCACCAGAAAACTGTAAGCAATTCCTGGAGGATTTTAGTACGGCACACTTGCATTATAACTTATACTAATAGGTTTAAAAGTATAGTGATTACATCTAAATATGGTGACTTACATCTTTAATATTCTCCAGATTATATACTTTTGTTGAAATTAGCTTTCCGGAGTTTCTGCCACACTGAACTGGAGCCACATCCATCTACGTCCAATTGAATAACATTAAATGTCTATATTTATGTTATTTTCCTCTTGGTATGTTAATCATTACTCTAGAATAGCCATACATTCTTAATGCAGTTTTCTTCAGGAATTAACAAACTTGAGGTTTTAATATGGATTGCCATAAAGTTAAAATATTACTTAATAATAACGTAAATTTTATGAACTTTTGACTTTTGAAAGTACCCATCATTTTTCAAGATTCTAGGGATAATTTTTCTGCATAATGAATTTGGTAAGATGGCTCATTAATATCCCATGAGTTCTTTTTTAGTACAGATTCTTCTACAATAGTTTAAAACTTTTGTCACCAAATTTATTTGTTGAAATGCTCTAAATATATGTTAATTGATATTGCAAATTAAATTATTGACATTACGTTCTCCCTCATGAATATGATGCAGTTCATCCTTCAATATTTTTAGAGCACGTCACAGGCTCTTGTATGTTTATAGTCTAAAAGTTAAAAAATATATATATATATATAACCACCCCATCTTGAAATAAGTGAGTTAAGGCGTTGTGAGTTTTAAGCATGGAATACTTTAAAACAATGTCATTAGAGTGTTCATAAGAGTTGAGCACTCAAGAGTTACAATCCAGTGGTGATCTACCTCATGTTACAGCCCTAATGTAATTCTAAAAATAAAAACATTAAGAAATACTATTTTCCTACTATCACTTATTTCATAATTTGATTAAAGTAACAACAAAAGACTGCTATATAAAATTTGGTTTTCCTCAAGCAATGATGAAACTTGGCAACAAAGTATGTTTTAAGGTCTTGAATATGCTAAAAACTGTTATTTTTTTCTCTTAACTATGTTTCTCCGAAAAGTATTACTTAGGATAGCACTAGCTTCTACTAGATTATTCCGTCCCATTGCGATTACTTAAGGCAACCGGCTGTCAACAGTCACAGTTCAGAGATTCCTACAACATGTGAGGCTTCAAATGTTTACACTGGGATGTCTATCTCCTGTACAAATGTTTGAAGGTATATTGGGTGAAGAGATAAATAGCTGCCTTTCTTATCTAACATTTATTAATATCCAAGGACTTCAAAGACCAATATTAGCCTGGGTCATTAATTACCCTGGTGTGGCTTTGCCTGCTGCAGCTCTCTTAGAGACGATTTCTGTACAATTGTGAAAAATGAGGACAGTCCTCAAGGGCAGCCTCCAAAGGGAGTGTGACCCTTGTCAAGTTCCTGCTTTCTGCTGCCATTGTCTTATAAAAGTACAAGGAACAGAAGACATAGACTTCGCACATGTCATATACACATATTCACAGAACTTCACTTTCCTTTCTATTTAGAATTACCTCTTCTTCCTCCCAACCCAGTGGGGGGTCAGCTCCTGTGCACATATAATCCTCACCAGACAGTGTAGCAATTCCCATTGACACATGATATTATGGTGGAAAAAAAGAAAAAATAATAGCCAAAACTTGGATCATTCCGATGACAAGATACAGTTTAAGGTGCTGTTTTTATTTTGACTCATAACTTCCCTCAGGATCAGGCCCTACCCCTTGGAGCCTCTATTTGTCTTATTAGGTTTTACAGACTTTCTTGCAATTGTTTGTTCAAAAAAGTCATTGAGTTCCCTATTCTCTCCTGTCTGGGCCTCAAATCCAAAGACACCAATTGGATTTAGAGTTAAAACTAATGTTGCAAGGCACGCGTGCCTGTTAATGTGGCTTGTGCTCCTCACCCCCTGCTCTCTCAACTCTCCACCTGGCACTGTTTCCCCTGGCCCTTTTAGAGGCTCACATGAAACTCAGCCCTCTGCCAGCCTAGCATTCTCTGGGTTCCATTTCTCCCCATTCCTTCTTCTTTTTTAAAACGCTCATTTGATCTAGGTTATAGAGATCTTTCTGCTGTGCATCAACTCACCGTAGCTTTTCTCTGTGACGGTTATATAACAGAATGCTAAATATTCATTTCCCCTGTTGAACTGAGATCACCCAGGCCTCATCAGCTTCCCTAGCCTTGTATATCCTTAAACCGATCCACAGATTGGAAGATATTACAAATACTAATTAAATTAATAAAAATCGCCTTAGAGCCCTCTCCTAAATGCCAAAGTCCTTTTTCTTCAAATTATTTCTGCTGCAAACACAAATTCACAAACATTTTTTGAAACCTCTCATGGATGATTCAAAATGAACAAAGTCCAGTCCCTGCTCTTAAGAAATGTGTAGGTATTTGGAAAGAGACCAGTAAACAGGCAATTTCAAAGGATGCTGGAGGCAAAGAAAAGGTTCTATAGGATGGCCGCTGGAGGGCACTTAGCCTAAGCCATCCAGATAGGAATGTTTAAAATGCACACATGGTTTTATTCCGAAGTACCACAGGTCAGAATCCATTTGGAAAAAATGGAATTTTTTTTTTTTTTCCATAAAGGTTGGAGTGTTAACAGAAGAAACCATCTCTAAGAAAGAGAAGAAAATTCTTAAGTGGCATTTTGGAGTAGAAAAACATCTCATTATAGCAGTGGATAATTTTCTTCTATATTCTTTTCTGCTTTGAGTAAGAGAGAGTGAATTAAAATGTGGTCACAGCTAGCTTATAGGACTTATGTTATCACACCAAGTGAAGTATTCAATAATTTTTTTTTTTTTTGCATTAGTTAACGTGTGTGTGTGTGTGTGTGTGTGTGTGTGTGTGTGTAAATCTTTTTTTCCAAAAAGAACTCCCGGCAACCTAGTGCCCATGGTGCGTAGGCCACGTCACTCTTCTCAGGTGGTGGGGCAAAGTTTACCACTCGAGACAACTTGGTTTCTACATCCCCATATCCCATGACAACAAAGCAAGGTGGAGGGATGAAGCCTTTTAAGCAGAACAGGTAAGATGGAGGAGTGGCGAGCACAAGAAAGGAAACGCCCATCACACGAGTCATATAAGTTACCTTCCTTCTGAGAAATCCTCCCCACCCTTCCCTCTGAGATAAATAAGTTTCACTTGCTCCAAGAGTAAATACAGGAGTAATTTGTCATAAACAGGGACACACTCCATGGACAAGAGTATCTCCACTTTGCATTGGAGTCCCTTTCAAAAAGTTATACCTCCGATAACAGGTACTTTCATGCGCTGTTAATGTATGAGGAGAGGCCAGAGCAATTTAAAAAGATGTTCCATAGAGATTACATTACATTCCCAAGAATCTTAAAGGTTGTTTTTTTTTTTCTGATCACTTTCTCTCCATCTGAAAAAGCTGACTTTTCTGTGAAATCTTTGGAACCCCACCAATTCCAGCTGAGCTGCATCTTCCAGCACAAAATGTGACAACATAAAAGATTTCACAGTGGCAAAATTCATTAAAGTAATTGTATCTCTGAATGCAAGTATCTCTGTGGCCATAATAGCCAACTTCAATGTACAGCTTGTCCCTTCCTTTATAATGTACACCTTCTCAGCATTCTAGCTGTATGTTTTACTTTATGCCACCAAATTACTCTAGATGATCATAATTTCCCTGAAGCTAAAGATTATTTAGAACACACCATCTTACTCCACCAAGCAGTACTTAAATTTATTCTCAAATAAACATATTTGTAACTATACCTAGATAAATGTGATTGCTTTATCTTTATTTCCATTTTATGAAGAACATTTAAATTCTTATTTTTTAAGCATCGATTACTTATAAAGGACTGCTTTCTATCAATTTAATTCATCCTTACATTCCAAAGGGCATATGTTGATAGATTATGGCTGAATTCAGCACTGACATCAGGATACTGCTTTTATCCTCATATTTTCAACATCTCAACACCTTCAAATCATCCGCATGCTGCTATAGTGAATGTCTATGCCCAGATATAGTTCTAATGTTTCAGCCAACGATATTTGAGTCTGTGATGGATTTAAGATGATTGCAAATTCCTTACCATTTCCCTTATGGAAACAAGGAGCCTAGTTTTCCTCCCTTTGTATTTGGGCTGATATTCTGTCCTACTTTGACCAATGAAATGAGGCAGAAGAGAGGCTCTATAACTTCTAAGGTTGATTCTTACACGATCTACAATTTCTTCCCTCACTGCTTGGAATGTTTCCTTTGAAGGCAACTGCTTGGCAAGACATACTAGACCCATACTATGAGGAAGTTCAAACTATCCATATGGAGAGAGAGAGAAAGCCCACATGAAGAAGCACCAAGACACAGACATATGAGTGAAGCCTTCTTGGCCTCCCAGCTTGGCCCAGCTCACAGCCAAATGCAGCAGAGCTAATGACACCAACCAATGCCCTTGGAGCAAGAGCGCGGCCCAGCAAGCCCAGCCTACACTCCTGGCCAACAGAATCAGGAACAAATAAAGTGGTGCCAGTTTTAAGCCACCAAAGGATGGGGCCATGTGTTATGAAGCTAAACATAAAACAGAATCTGCCTAAAATACTTTCTGAATACCTCCAGGTTAGCACAATAATTTGTCATAACTTCTTTAATGACTTCTTAAAAGACAATGGAAGTTGCTTATTTTAAGTATTTTCACACCACATCTGTTTGTCTGAAAATTATTTTTCAAGGTCTGGGATAAAAAAAAACAGATGTACTTCACAAGGTCTTAGCGTAAAGGTGTTTCATATTAGAAAATGGCTTTTGAGCTGTTCTGATTCACAAATCCAAATAGGGCTGAGATGCTTTTGTTAAGGGATGTACATTTTCAGGAAAAAGATAAAAATTTTTATTCACTTCTTTATTTCATCTTGCCTCTTTGCTTAGAAAAGAAAGAAAAAGGGAAAAAAGGAAGAAAGGGAGGGAGGTAAGAAGGAAGGAAGAAAGGAAAGAAGGAAAAGATTATTATAATCGAGAATTCTTGGGGTTACTCTCAGTCTTCCCAAGTAAATACCTCCATGGATATTGAGATAAATAAGCAGAGAATTTTTCTTCACCCTCCCCCTCAACACACACACAATTTAGAAGAGGTTTCTTTGAGCATAAGCCCGAGTGCCTATATACATATGCCCATTTCTAGTGGCAGGATGCTAAAGTTAGATAGTTCCAGGGGTGCAACTTGTAATGAATCCATTGGGTATGCCATCAAGACTCTGACAGTAGCCGGTGAAATAGAGAATTTGGTGCACCACCAAGTATTAAAATCCCAGAGGCCAAGGGAATCCTGATTTCTTAATAAACTGTCCTGTATTACTGTAATTGTATGATCTGATAGGATTTCCAGCTAAATTTGCAAAAGCAATAGGTATAACCTAAGAGACCTTGGATTATAATACACAGGATAATCCTCATGATAAAATCAAATGGCACCATTACCCAGCCTTTATGTATGAATATGTAATTAGTAACTCATTAAGATTTAAGCCACAGCCATTCAATATTTATAATATAAAATCAGGAGTCCTCCTGGTATTCAGTATCATTTCATATACTTTTTTCTCTCTGGGAACTTTAAAGAAATTTAAAAAAAAAAGAAATTATCAAAGTCCTAGTTGAATTCTATAAATGTACCCTCACCCCAACCATGCCCCCAAGTTTTATCCTAATATCCCAGGCAGTACATCAAGGATTAATGCCTAATGTGAACTCTAAAAAACACTTCCCAGTCAGTAGCTTGACTTTCCAGAAGCATTCGAAACTAAATGTTTTTTTGTGTGTGTTAAAAGATTAGCAGCCACCAAGTATGCCCTGCCATAATTTGGCAGGGGTATTGTAAAAAATTGATTTTTCTTTAAAATTTTTCAGAGAAAAGAGGTTATTTGATTTTAAATAGCTCTGTAATCTTTACAGAATCTTAAAAGAAATAAAAAACTTATTTTTCCTATTGCTAAGAATAGTTTAACTAAAAATTCCTCCTGTGAAATGGTGTGCAGTCTTGGTAGTTCTGGTCATCCTCAATGGATCAATAAAACATTTCAGCACTGCTATTTTTCTTCCTGGTATGTATGTTAATAATTTTCAGTACTACTTGGTAGAACAGAGGGTAGTATTTTGACCAAATAAATATGCTGAGTTTGAAATAGTTCTCAGCTTCCTGAATACATGAGGTGGTAAGGACACAAAAATCCATAAATTTATAATTTGTTGAAGTAATTTTTTCCTTAGAATTAAAAAGTGATTCCACAAAGGCTGTCTTCCATTTCTCCTACAACTATTATTTTTCTTCTTCTTCTTCACTGAGAGAGTGATTAGCTGTGACTGACAGCAACATACAGCTGTTTTAGGATAAATAAGAGATGCATCCCATTTCCCGAATTATGTGAATCCCACAGAATATAAGCACACCATGCATTCATCATCACGTATTGAGGTCTCTATATTCCTTAATAATAACATAAGAAATGAAATTTTCATAACTCTAAATCCCATCCATTGGTAGGCTCTAGGCTTCACAGTATCATTCAAACATCCAAGAATATAACATCTTCCTTGTTATTGCAGAAAATACAAGTACTTGTAAAATTCTGTATTCAAATATCTAAATAATGTCTCATTGTTTCCTTAACATGACTGTCCTATAAGGTATAGAAGAACTGTCTTTCAGAATATGACAATAATAACTCCTTTCCTTTTACCTATCCACTGGGAAAGGTCCATCAATTAGTTCCAAATTATTAGAATATGCAAAAGTTGGCATTCGTTCCTGAGTCTAATGCTTGGAGTAGAGAGAAAGCTATTCTCTTTCTGATTTGTTAAAACACCCCCATTAACATATATAGACCAATGTTATACACGATGCTCCCAACTTACCATGGTTTGACTTTGCCATTGTGCAAAAGTGATATGCATTCTGTAGAAACTATGACCAGTCATAAGTAGAGGGACTTACGACTTAGGAGAACTTCAATTTATAATGCATTTTTTAATTCCCGATATTTTCAATTTATAATGGGTTTATCAGAACCTAACTCCATCATAAGTAAAGAAGCATTTGTATAGAAAAAGATATTTGTGCATATATACATAAGTATACACACACACACACACACACACACAGCCATGCACACATAGACACACATCATTGAAGTGAATGCCAACAAGTTGAATACATTTATTTCAGTTTTGCTAATTAAGAGCTGAGATTCAGAGAGGTCAAAAGATTCCCAAGGTAGTACAGCTATTAAAGCAGAAGCTATCTTTTCTTCATATGCAGTCATTCATATCATAATAGCCATCAGTTTCTTTCCTTTATTAAATTGAGGACAATGATTTGCCACTTGTGGCTGATCAGTAAGTCATATTGGATTCCCTTCCACAGGTAGTACTAGTAGTAGTCATACTAGCAGTTGTAGCGATAATGATCACTAGAATTCTGTGTGGAAATTAGTATTGCCATCCTCCTTTTAATGAGGAGACTGAGGTTCAGAGAGTTAAGGTAATTTGGTTAGGGCCATATGACTTCCAAGTGGCAGAACCGGGTTTTGAACCTCTGCCTCTTGAGGCTATGCTCCTGTCTACTCCAGTAAACAGTTTCTCAGGGGTTTCGTGAGCACCTACTGTTTAGTGCTCAGAGCATGGCCCTTGTCTTCTGTATGCAGGTGAGTGCACATGCACACACCTGCACCGAGACTGGTTACTGGCTTATGAGACACATAAAGACATGATTTATCATGAATAAAGGAGGAACATTTCCTAAAGAAGCCAACTGTTAGAGGACCTATTTTAATAATGTCCAAATTTTTATCAAAAAAAAAAACAATGTAAAATGATTATGCACTTTAAAGTAAACCCGTAGGTAATTATTAGCTTGAATATACAAAAATTTCTCTGGAACAAAGAAAAGGAAACAATGAAAACAATAATGATTATCTATTAAATGAATGATAGAATGAGGAAATACATAGCTATGGAACAATTCTGGGAAGGAGGTTTTCCATTTATATACTTGTGTAATATCTGATGTTTAAGCTGCATGAATGTTATTCAGAAATTAAAGAAGAATGTGTGTTTTATTTAAAATTGGGAAGTAGAAAAAATAGACTTGGTTAACACTGGTCACTGAACTAAACAAAATGACAGAGACCTCTGAAAAATAAAGCTTAGATTTGACTCTTAGGTTACTGAAAAGCCAGGGGCAAAGCATTAACCTTCTCATTCATTAAAACGATGAAGCCAGTTTTTACTTGAGGCTATTATGAGAGACAAGAAAATTTTAACCTTTTCTAAATTATAAAGTTTACATATACATATACATACACAAACACATATACATACACACACACGCACCCTACAGTTCTCATCAGTTTTTCACTAATATAAAAAGTAGACATAAGACATTAAAACTATTAGGTCATTCAATATGAAATGTCCTATTTACAATCAAAAATTCAGTTTATAATATCTCAAACAAGAAGTAATACAATTAATCAAAGTATGACCCTAAACTATCAGTGCAGTTTTGCCATCTTAACAGTAGCTTGTTTATGCCAGTAGCAAAGAAGCCTGGACAGAGAGTCGCGATGAAATTGCAAAAGGCATTTTCCACAGCTTGTCAAGAATTGAATGTATTTCCTTGCAAGAAGTGATCCGAAGCCTGGAAGAAGAGGTAATCAGTTGTTGCAAGGTCTGGTGAATACAGTGGATGACAAAGTTTCCAAGTCCAGCCTCCGTAGTTTGAGCAGCATGGTTTGTGCAACATGTGGGCAAGCATTATCTTGCAAGAGGATTGGCCTGTCTCTATTGACCAATCTTGGTTGCTAAATTGCAAGCATCCTCGTCATTTCTTCCAATTGGTTGCAGTAGACATATGCTGTAACCTATTGACCAGGTTTCATGAAGCTGGAGTGGATAATACCAGCACTGGACCACCAAACAGACACCATTAGCTCTTTTTGATGAATATTTGGTTTTGGACTGTTTTGGCACTTTGTCTTTATTCAACCATTGTGCCGAACACTTGTAATTGTCAAAAAGAATCCATTTTTCATTACACATCACAATACAGTGTAGAAATGGTTTGCCTTTATGTCATGACAGCAAAGAAAGGCAAGCTTCAAGATGATTTCTCTTCTGGTGCTCATTTAATTCATGGGGAACCAATGGTCCAATATTGTTGGAATAGTATCATCAAACCTTTCTGCTAACTCATGCGTAGCTTGAGATGGATTCGCTTCCACTACAGCTTTCAGCTCATCGTTATCCACCTTCGTCTGAGGTTAACCACGTGGCTCATTATCAAGATTAAAATCACCAGAATGAAACTTCTCAAAACATTGACATACTGTGCGTTCATTAGCCACATCCTCCCCAAACACTTTGTTGACATCTTAAGCTACCTGCGCTGCATTGGTTCTACAACAGAACTCGTATTCAAAAATAACATGAATTTTTGACTTATCCATGGTTTTGCAAAAATTACTCTAAGAAAATTTTTGAAAGATAATCACAAGCCACAACATGCATTTGAAAGACTGAGTATATACCTTTACAATAAAAATAAAACATAAGTGTCAAAGTGAAATGTCAGAGACATCAACTGTCAAACTTAGTACTTAAGGAAATGGACCTTTCATACTTAATAACCTAATAAATATGCATAATAAAAAAGTTGGCTTCATAGATGACAAACTAAAACGTGACTTCAGAGATGACACAAGCCATATTATACATTTTTGGACAAGAAAGAAATTTTTCTCTTTTAAAATATTCTTAATAAAAAATGGAATTATATATGGTTATAAATTTCAACGTAAACTACATTTCCAATTTAACACACAGAAGACAGGAGTCCTGCTCTCAGCACATTGCCTGATAAACAGTAGGTGCTCACTAAACACCTAAGAAACTGCCTACTGGAGTAGACAAGAGCATGGACTCAAGAGGCGGAGGTTCGAAACTTGGTTCTGCCACTTGGAAGTCATACAGCCTTAACCAAATTATTAATACCTTAACTCTGTGAACCTCAGTCTCCTCATCTTTAAAAGGACAACAATAATACTAATTTCCACACAGAGTTCAAGTGATCATTATCACTACAACTGCTAGTATGACTATTACTACTATTACCTGTGCAACAGAATCCAATATGATTTACTGATCAGCCACAAGTGGCAAATCATTGTCCTCAATTTAATAGAGGAAAGAAACTGATGATTGTATGTGTCCCAAAGATACCCTCTGCATTTACTAGGTGTCCTCTCTTGGGAATCTCGTAAACTCTCTGAATCTCATCTCCTCATTAGCAAAACTGGAATGAAAGTAGCATCGATGACATAGGGCCTTGGTGGGAATTAAATGAGATATAGGCATTAGCAATTGCATGGTATGTATGAATAGTCACTTGAGATTTTAGCTGTTGTCAATAATAATAAAAATGCCACTAATTACATCACTAAAATTCTTCTCATCATTCAAAAGTCACACTTTGTAATTTCGCTACAGTCTTATGAAACTCATCTTCTATAAGTGTCGGCCCAGCCAAAGTCACGAGTTCGTATTAGAGAATCCTTGCTGCTGAGAAATAAAGCCTTACTTCTCAGAGTGTGGTCCACAGACAAAGCATCATTTAGGCACCATTTATAGACACAGAATCATGGACCCCGACCCAGATTCACTGGACTAGAACCTGCTTTTGGCAATATCCCCAAGTAATTCATATGTACATTAAAGTTTGAAAAGTAACAACCTTAAACTGACTCTCTCATACAGTAGCCACTAGCTACATACAGCTATTTAAGTTTAAACTAAGTAAAATTAAAAATTCATTTATTCAGTGGCACTAGTCACATGTGGCTGGTGGTTATCATATTGGAAAGTACAGATAAAGAACATTTTCACCTTTCCAGAATGTACTATTGTATAGAGCTGGTCTTTTCCGTGAGAAAGTAAAATATATTCTAGGCAATTAAGGTTCAATAATTCAATGAGTTCTTAAACCCCAAATTATTCACTGAACCCTTTTGTACACAGTACACAAATACTCAAGTAAACCTACTTTTAACACTAATTCAAAAACTAAGGGCCAGGGAAGGGAAGGGGCTGCCCCATGTGCAGGCAGGCGCTGGCTGATTCTCTCTTGAGATTCCCAGCCCCATTTCTGTGGTTGTTTCCTCCTCCCCCCTCACCCTTACGTTCATAAGGCCCACACTTCCTCAAATACCAGTTCTCAACACAGAGCATGCCATGCAATCATAGACAGGCAAATAAATGCAAATTAGACATAAATTGATAATGCCCCCTGTTCAGCCTGAAGTTAAAGGGACAAAGGAAGTCATGGTAGAATCCCAGATCTATGCAGATGGATGAGAAGAGCTATTTTTCAGAATACTGGCAGTCGGGGAAGTGAGTCACAAGGGAAGCAAAATTTATGATATACCCTAAATCAGACCATGTGCGTGGCTCATCTCTCTGCTCCTAAGGGCAGCTGTGAAAGCAGCCCTCTCCAGGGACAACCACCACCATGCAACTTGATCCGAATCTTATTTTGCTAAATCCTCAAACAATGGCTTTTCACTTGCTTGTGTACAATTATCCTATCTCATCTTCTCCCCAGAAGAGCTATTTGAGATTGCCAGATTGTTTTCTTCCATCCTTCAAAGACACCTGCACCAATTTTTTGGGAAGAACACGACAAGCAATGCTGGCTGATTGGCTGCATTCCAGGACCTCACTGCTGGTGAATCAAATCTGACACTCAGAGCTCCATAGGGCTTGTAGAAAGCTTTGATAAAATTGCCTAGGAAGTTGGCTGTGACATCAAGTATAGCCTCAAATTGCACTATTTTTCTGAGGTTGGCAATATTAAGAAAATTTTTTGAAAATTGCAAATACAATGTAAGCATGATTGCATGTTCATACTTTCAATGAGAGACTGGGGAACTGTCAAATCAATCCATACAATGACTATATAATATTAGGAAAATATACCTCACTCTGACTTATTTTATGAAGGCCTAGAATCTGGAAAGTTAGATGTTAATTGTTACAAGATAGATGAGTCACAAAAATTGTTTATCTGCTAAGGAAGACAACCACAAAGGTTACAGTTTAAATGCCCTGCTGAATATTAACCAGTTTTGTATTTAATTTTGCAAACTTTGTAAGCCATTCCTTTCTTAACTGACTACATACATAAGTCTCTCTTCCTCAAATGCTCTTTGAACCAGCTTTACCATCTTGGTGGTTCCTTTATTAACGAGTTAAATCCTTGACATACATTCCCCACTTATTTACATGAAAGCCATGCTATTTTTTACCTGGAAACTTGTACTTTGACAGGAATCTGTATTATCTTATAGACCAACAAGTCTGACCTGGAGCAGGTTTTCCTATTCTCCATTATGTCACCTGAGAAATGAGAAACTGCAGAAAACCTAGACTTCACCCAAACCATGGAACAGTTAACCTTACTGCTTCCAGATAGAATCCACATAATACATCCGGTCTTATTGAACTTACTACCCCCCGAAAAGTTAAAATTAAGATTAAGAACAAAAGAACACTAAACTGTCTGGAACCTCATCCACTTTTTCTTTATTGACATCACCACAGATAACCAAAAATGGTTTCTATGATTCTAATTATTGAGTGAGGCTCCTTCTACCAACTTTTAACCTAGGAGGGAGAAGCTCTTGCTTCTAATCTGCCAAATTCATTAGGCATATGATTTTGAGCAAGTCAGTCTTTATCAATCTCAATTGTGTATCAGTAAACCAGGTGACTTAATCACATGGTTAGTTCCAAGATTTTTTCAAAAGAGATGCACCTCTTAAAAGGGAAAAACTGAAAGAAAATTAAATTCTATTATTGTAAATTCTCAGACTCAGAACTATGAGCCCACAGTACATGCTACCAGAAATTACTATCTACAGATTTTATGCTGGCATTTTGACTGTTGCTTCCCATGCTCAGGTCATTTACTATGTGCCTATCTAAAGCATGCCTACAAGAATGGATATTTTCTTCTTAAAAATTGGCTGTAAATGGAAGTCAGCAGATGGTACTATGCAATAGTAACATGTTATGATATTGGCTTAACTTTTTATTTCCTATATAACCTCTTGGTGCTGTGTGACCTCTCTGAAATACCTTTTCCTTGTTACACAGTGACTCATTTTGAGGTTTATATAACAATTATGGGCTTGTTATGCTGCACAATTCCAAACCACCAATTTTATATCATGATGGCTTTTTCCTGGGTTTTCCTTAACTAAAATTGCCTTGTGTGACCAATAAGCAATGTGAAGCTGACATTTCTGAGCCCAAGCAGCTAATCCTAGATTGTATTTACCTATTTTCAAATATTTGCACCATCTGTGATTCCATATTAATTTTTTTGGATTTGCTATTACAGCTCAAGGACTGTAGCTTTGAGAAGGAACAAAGTAGCACTAGAAATGCAGAATCTATTATAAACATGAGATGGAATTTAACCATGGGATAGGGAAAGAAAAAAACAAATTCAGAAAAGAAAATGCATATTCAGTTCTCCACCTTCACCTTCAAAATCCAAACTTTGTAGAATTTTCTGCATTATAAGGAATATAAAAATGGATGCCATATTTTTTTAACCAACTTTTAATCCATGTTTGCTTTGAAGTTAGCATGACTCCATATAATCTCCATATAAAAAGAAAAATCGAAAAACAGAAGCTCAATATAAAAGGTGCTGTAAAGTTTCTAAGTTAGTAAACTTACAAGGAAAGATACTTTAGAGCTGGGTTCCCAACTTCTGGGAACAACAAACCTATCCTATTGCTAATTTTCACAACAATTCTGTAAGGTAAACAACATTCCACTTCCAGATGAAATATCAGATTCAGAGAGAGACTTAAACCCTAGTTTCTTGACTTACTAGTTTGAGCAGGGTAAGCTAGGGTTTAAAGTTAGGTTAAGTGACTAGAAAGTCCTAGTTCTTTCCACTAAAAAATTCTGAATGACTCAAAAATTCTTCACATGAATTTATTTATTTAGCATATACATGTTTCTCAGATCTGGTATTGGAACTTGGTACTCTGATGACTTTATCTGGGAATAAAAATGATCAGTTTCTGGAAAAGGCTTACCTACCAAGAAATACAGTGAATCAGAAGTCTGTAGTTTTTATTTACCATCCAAGAAAACCCTAAAATTCGCCTGCATGCATTCCAGAGTTCCTACAGGGGGATTCCTCCCTCCACTACTCCGTTGCTATTGAGTTGCTATTTCAAATGTTGAGTGTAGATATTAGGAGGTACTCATTCATGCTGAGGGGAAGAGCAGAAGCTTAAGAAAGCCAGCTTCCATTTGTGCAGCCGGGGTGCTGTTTTTTCCTTGGAGCAGCAGATCTCACAATTTACTTTCAGAATGGCTTTATGGCTATGGGGAGGGGGGCACTTTTTGCCAGAGCAGATTGGAAAAGATGCATATGCTGTTCTATGATGCCTTGTGGCCAGGTGCCAAAATTCTAAGGATGACTGGCTTAGAACTAATATACCACAGAGGAGAAATCAGGAAATGTTAAGTGAATTTTGCCTACAGACACAAAGCTTTTTAAAACATACGTTAAAACAAATGGTTATACTGATGTCAAGTGGTAAGGAAGGCAGGTGTGTCACCATGACACTCTCAAAGGCTCTGTATCAGCAGCTGAATCTGGAAACATGATACATGGAAAATGGCCGTATGTTAAGAGCCCGAGAATCCCAGAATCGAGTGCTGCTTCTAATTCTAACCAACTTTGTGACTTTAGACAAGTTACTTCACCTCTCCACTCTCTGTTTCATGATCTGAATACAAAGGTGTTAGATTCAGGAAACAGAACAGTTTCTCATAATGTTATAATCATTTCTGATTTTACAATTATTTGAAGAGAAGAATTTGGAAAGGCAAGGCTGTTATTGATGTCAAAGTGTTCTACACATCCAGAAATCAACGTTGGACAGATAATGACCCACAGAAATGCAGAGAGGTTTGAGATTATGGATGCACTAGTTACCCTGACATGATCACCATACATTAAAGGTATCACAACATCATTATGTACCCCATAAATATGTATAATTATTATGCATCAATAAAATATTCTTAATTAAATTAAATTTAAAAATTTGTGTCTATAAAATATTTAAGAAAATTTCTCATGAAGTCTCAAAAAAAAAAAGAAAAATGTAAAGAGGTGGAACAAACTAGACTGGGTTTGGAGATGGCAGAGATGCAAAAGGAGACAAAGGAACTGAAAGTATCATCCTGCAACACAGAGACGTTGAATCTGTGATCAAATAGAAATTTGTAAAGAGTAGCAGAGGCAGAAGACACCACTCATAATGCCACGGTGGCCTAAAGTTGGGTAAACCTCATTTTGGAGCAATTATAAGTAACTTTCATAGCCGTGAAGGAGGGTGGGTCTCTTCCATTTGAACGCCAGGCTTAACGCACATATACCCGTCACTGTCAATGTGGTTGTCAAGAAGTAGAAAACACACAAATTCTAAGGCCAGAGAAAAGAAATAACCTAGATGAAGACGCTGGATATAGCTTTAAAATACGCTCATTTTATTTCTTGAAACACTTGTGTTTTATAGTATTCTAAAAAGGAAAAAAACAAGTGAAATACATAGTCCTTTCCCCTAAAATCTCTAAAAGCTAATGAAGTAGATAGAAAATCTATCCATAAATGCATGCATAGACCCTAGAAAGTTTAAATTATAGACTAACCTAGCCAAACAAAATACCTACTTCTAAATTTAAGAAACCCTTTGTGGATTTCAGATATTTTTTGCTTTCAAAAAGATATATTTTTGATCACTTCTCAAACATTGTCTTAGATCCTAATCTTCAATTCTGTAACTAAAAAAGAAGAATCATTATGCAAGTTTGTGAAACATTGATTTAAAGGGTTGCTTTATGAAAAATACTTGTAGTACTTGTTTCAAAACATGTGAAATGAAAAAATGGCCATGTCTTGCATTCATTAACTTATATTAAAACCATTCCTAAAAGTGAGATTTGATTAATGGAAATATGAGTATCAGAGTTTTCACTTACTCAATTCCTCTTGCCAAAAGTAAACCATGTTCCAATAACAAGAAAGGCCTACTCCCTGTACAAGCATTATTAATGCAACTTCAAGTGGTCTCTCTGCTCTGTTATTTGAAAATAAATCACAGAGGGCCTGCCTTTCAAGTTCTCAATTATGTAATTCAGATTTGTCACATTTCTGTTTTCAGAGCAGAGTCTCTCAGATGGAATAAGAAATTGAATCTTTATTTAGATATCAAAAAGGGTGTGGGGATAAAGATAATAAAAATGGCTTTTTTCCTCACTTTTCTTCATTTGCTATCTTGCAACCTGATACATAGGTTTTTGTTCTGACCTGACAAAATCAATAAGTATGATAAATTGCAATAATATTAAAGTCAGATAATATACAGCTTGGCTGTAGAACATCTCAAATGCGAAGTCAGTTTTGATTATACACTTAACTAACTTTTCTTAAATTTCAACTCAATATATCATCAGTTCCCATCTGCAAAAAATTTCTAATTTGATCATTTCTAGGAATAAAACTTCTGGAAAGAGAGTATTAAACCATGAGGATTTCAAACAAGATCCTAAGTATTATGTGAAAATAGATAGGTTATCATGCAAAAATAGGAGAAATCGGTCGTTATCACAAATTGATTTTTATCTAATGCCCTATGATAATCTCACTGTAAAATATCCAGTGTATTTAGATCATAGGCATATATATGTATGTGCAGTGTGTGTATATTTGATTATGTCATATCCACACATATTCAGCATTTTTATTAACATAAATGCAAAATTACCTGTGCAAAAGAATGAAATAATCTTCTCAGATGATCTAGAAGCATAGTACCACTAAGAACAAAAATACTTATTAAGTTCCTCCCTTACACCAGACGCTATACAAGCCCATTCAGATTGTCCCTAATTCTTGCAACAGTTTCCTCACCCCCCTCCCTCCTCAAGAGGAAAGAATGGTTTTAGAGGGATCACAAATTGCCTAGTAAATGGTAAAGGATGGAATCAATTTGAAATCTCTTTGACTTTGTTTTCGACCCTACATCAGGTTGTCCCCTTCCCCAAAATAATTAAATCTGAAAATCATTTGGCAATACCAAATAACAATTCTCAAAGTACAGCATAATAAACTTGAAAAGAAAATGATTTTTTTTTTATTTTGTAGAAGGCATTAGAAGAGTATTGTTAACATCAATTACTAAACAGAACAGATCAAAATCAAGTATTATTTTATCAGTATTGGATAAAAGTGAGTTCTCTGTATTTAGCCTAGCAGTGGGTGTTACATTTACCATTACATATGGATATGTCTGAAATTCTGAGAATTCAGGACAACTTAACAAAAATGAATCTACAATAGAATATCTTTCTCTTAAGTGCCCCCTTCTCCCCACTGAAAATTCTTCCCAGTCTTCGCTATCCTGGAAATGACAAACGTTCCTTGAGTTGCTATGTAATAGATGATAATAATGTCCATCAGGTTGGGGGAAGGTAGTCTCAGCCTTAGAGAACAGGTACTATCTTGATAGGAAAAAGTAAACAGAGATTGGCTATTGCCAGAAAGCTTGTGGATCGGGTCAATAAAACCTTTTAAAACAAGAGTGCTTTGGGAACAATTAGTACTAAGCTGTATGACTGCTTGAGGTGGGCAGCATACACTAGAATAGAAATATTTCTAACTTGACATGTGGACGTATATTTATGAAGTGTACATTCCCTCCATCACTCATTTGGACTTTTTTTTGGCCTTGTACAGTTCTTCAGAATGGTGAAAGCTCCACACTTTTTTGGTTGATGAATGCCTGATTATATGTCCCTGTTATAATATTTCAGTAATATACCAACTTGGTTAGAACACACATAAAGTCATTTAGCAAAAATATTTAAAATATATGAGGGTAATTTTAATAAGTGAAATATCAAGAAACAGCATGTGTATTTAAATGTTGCATAGGAATAGCAGTAAAAACATTTCTGTGAAAAAATCTTTTGACTTATTCAATTCTCCCACACCATGAAAACAGGGGCACCCACCATGGGGTCCTTGGCTCCATTGCTATGCACACTCTCCTGCTACACTGACTGAAATCTCACCCCAGACATCTTTCTATGAATCCCATTTCTCTCTTTTTTTAAAACATCCTCTTTCTCATGCAAATTATCTTGTGAGGTGCATTGTATTGAATACAATATGCAACGTATTCATTATCTAATTCAACTGTTAGTGAGAATTAGCCAAAGTTTACTTTCAATCTGGCCCCTTACAGAGCAGAACAGTACAAAATATTACCGTTCAATTTTGATTGAATGGAAACCAGGATGTAACAGAATATTTTGAAGTCTGGATGTCTGCCAAATTAGGTCTGATGTCCAAATCTACTAATATAATATTTTCATGCATGCACAAACTCATGTGTAATCATACAAATTTGGGTGCTGAAAAAATGTGATAGTCTCTAAAATATTAAAATAGTAGATCAGCAGAGGGTGGTTTAACAATCCTTTAAGTTTTATTTATTTTTTTTTCTAATTTTGTCAAGGCTCTTATTCCCAGACTGTGCATTTAATGAGAGGACTTGGTATGTGACAGACATTATTCAAAAGCTCTTGCATATTATCTTATTTAATCTTTACAACAGGCAATGTAAAGGGCCTTCAGTCATCTTCATGCACAGACGAAATGGAGAAATGAGAAATTGAGAAATTGAGAAATTTCCTGCCTAAGAAAACACAATGGACCTTAGTGGAGCTGGGATATGAATTTTCATCTGTGATTTTCAGTGCATAACCCATAGGCAATGGTAAATAAATCCTTGCAGTTGATGGCAGGAAAGCTCACAATCTTAGTCACAACATTCTAGCATTGTGTATGTTACTTGGTACACTGTAAGCAAATTAAAAATATGCCTGTAAGTACTGAATATTGTGTAATCATAAATGATTCAAGAAACCGAAGATATTAAAATAGCTTTATTTTTACTCAGACTGGGAAAAATTTGGTTTAAGTGTGTTTTGCTTCTAATGTAATGTGCTTCATAAGATAATGCAGAATTAATATTTAATAATACAATTTTCTTTAACTTGTTTTATATAATTTAATCTTTTTTAAATGTGCAATTTGCTCAGGTCCTGAAATAAAAAAATAGATTGATATATAGCTATACAGAAGCTTCTAAGGAAGGGATATTTTGTGGTATATTCTTAATTCAATGGATAAAATGCCTTAAATATTAATACAATAGCTATATCTATTATATTATATATTATGTTACATATTTAATGTTATATATAATATGTATATACATAAAATAAAAAAATTAAAGGAGTAGGAAATTTATTTTATCTCAAATAATAAAGACTTCTACATAATACCTTTACTTAACCTAAATGATCTTTTATAACCAAATTATATAGAACTCTCCCCCTAATTAGATATGGCATTTTATGTTGAATGATTAGAAGAAAAGTAATAAATTAATAAATTTTCTATTAAGTGAAGTTATTCAGCATGATTTATACAGGCTATTTTCAAGGTTCTGTATTAAAAACAATAGTTTATTGACTAATTATGACAAGTTTATGTATTAGCAAGGGACATATGGAAGAATAACCTTTTCATAATTTTTCATTAAGCATACGTTTGAAAATTTTAATCTAGTTTGCTAGACCAAAGGTGAAATAAAAAGAATACCAAAAAAGAATACCAAAAAGAATACCAAAAAAAAAAAAAAAATACTGAATACCAATTTTTGTACTTAAATCTTGTAGGTCAATATTACCTAAAGGTCAAAAGTCCAGTGGGTATTTTGCAGAAGGCATTTTACATATTAACTATTAACTATTTAATCTCAATTCTGGTCATGAATTATTTCATCAAGAGGCTGCTACATGCTGAATTGTAAGAGACCGGTTTTTTACTAAAATGCATTTTTTAAAGAAAAGTGTAAAACTAATACTGTCTTTGTAGCCAAATAGTTACTTTTAAAAATACACCTTTTAGTCATACTCCAGAAAGTGTGGTTGGTTTTGGTTTTTTATTTTTGTGTGGTTATTTTTGTTTTGTTTTTGGAGCTGAGAGGACAGGCACGCATTTTAGGTAGTCTTTTTACCAATTGGATTCAGCAGAAGGTTGCCACCTGGTGGAAATGTGAGCAAATTCTAAACCTCGTTTGATTGAATATTAAAAATGTACTCATTTAACAAACTTCGAGCATCTCACTACCAGGAACAAGTGATACAAAAAAAATTTTTTTTAAAGTTCCCATGTATTTACGAGTATGTATCTGATTCTTTTCATATCATTTAGATCAATAGAGAGGATATTAACTTTAAAATTTCAAGAACCATAATTTATATTTATAGCCGAAACTTTAAACAAATTCTTTATCTATTTTGCATTCAAGATAAATTTGTGCACACATATACACCCAATTTTGCAATTATTTTACATTATTATAATAGGAATGTGTTGTATCGTGATTGTGGGGATGTTAGAAGGCAGAACTTCTGATATAAATGAGCTTCTGTCTGAGTCCCACCTCTACCTTTAAAGACTATTAATAGCTTGGCCAAGTTGCTTGATTTCTGTAATCCTCTGTATTCTCATCTATAAAATGGGAATAGCAATATGGCCCACCTCAAAAAATTGCTTTGAGAATCAAATAGAAAAATGCATTCAATAAATATTATTTTATCAACTTCCAAAACAGTACTCTCCCTGTGGCAAGCATTCAGGAAGTCATTTTTAAAAATAATAATAAATTACCATCAACCACTCAAGATTTTGGATCCTTTGATGTAAAATGAGACATTGATCATGTTAAGTGGAAATGTCTGTATCTAGCCATGTCAAAGCCTTTATTTTTAGCCATTTAGTAAATGTGAAGTGTTATGATAAACAACAAAAATAACTGTTGTAAACATTTGCTCAATCGATGAAACTTTAAAAGATTCTTAAGACGATAAAAATATTTTCAATGATTCAGAATATTAATAAAAAGTATACAGTCCCTGCTTTCTTGTTATTGCTGCTCTCTGAGGAGGAAGGGGATATCCTCTTGCCATGGCACCCTGTGCCAGAGGACAGTCACAGATAGTGAAACAGGGAGGTTGAGCCCTCTACAGGACTAACAGTAACCAAATTATATGGTTCATAACCATTTTCACTCAGAGGAAGAACTGTGGTCTTCCACTGAGCTGTAAGTGGAAATAGGTGTTTGATGGCCTCAGGACAAGGCTTCTTTGAGGTTTCATAAAAATCTCTACCACAGAAAGTGAAAGACCTTTTTGGCAATATTCAGAAGCTTAAATCATTCAAAATCAATACACAGTAACTGATTAGCTGGAATATGCCCCCTATTTAACAACTGGATAGAATTTCATAAAGGCATATTTTTATTTAAATTTGTGAATCTTCTTTTTTTGAAATAATATAGAAACCAGCAGAATGAATCACATATTTATGAAGGTATCATATCTAATATTGCATGGGAGTCATGTGACAATTACAGAATTAAACCATAATGACTGATATGGCCAATAAAAACATAATAGTCTTAGAGAGTGCAGTTTAAGCTTCCACAGCAATCATGTACATTATTTGGCCATAATTTCATATGTCAAGCTTTGAACAAAGAATATACTAGATATAGGTATTTCCTGGGAGTGCTTGAAAAACCCTCACTGGGATGCCGCCATATATATTTCAGTCTGACTTTCCTTGCAAAATCAATCTCTTTTATTTTAACACATGCATAAAATGCATAACAGTGACATTTTAAAATCATGTAAATGCTTTAAAAAAAAAAGCACTTAAAAATACTCAATTAAAGCAAGAGTTCTGCAATGTGGCCACTCCCTGAATATTTGAAGTGGCCATAAAGAAATGCGCACTAACAAGAAAAACGGATTCGAGCTTGAACCTATCTCTTGGTATGAATTTTAAGTACCAGATTAGTCCCAACAAAAGGATTTGCTATGCATATACAGCGTGTCCACTATTTACACATACATTTTCAGCTTCTGTGTGCTCTCTTCTTCAGCCTCCCCACCTCCACCATCACTGAACTGTTTGCAGCACCTCAAGTAACCAGGTGGTGTCACAGGTTAGTGAGCAAAGATTTCATGTGGGGACTCTCACCTGACTAATCGTTCTTATTGGTAGCATCATTCCAAGAGCAGTAGAGAGGCTCAGAGGCTTGTTAATGAAATTTAAGGGCTGTCAGCCTGAAAGAGGATGTTAAATCCATGCTCCTCTCCTGAAATCATCATCATTATTATTATTTTTACATTTGCTAACCAGTTTCTACATTGTGATGTGTGCTGGGGATGGGAAGAGAAGTAGAAGAGGAAGGGACATATGATATAGTGTTTTAATATTTTATACTTATCTCAGGGTATTCAGCAAAGAGGACGATTTAAGAAAAGGAACGCTTTGTAAAAACTGCAACATTCACCGCCCCCCCCAAATTAATAGAAAAAGAGCCTTAAGACATTGAATAATCCCCACCACCTGTGTGAAACATATGCGACGGAATGAGGAGGAGGGAAGGGGAGAAAGGAGACCACAAGCCAGAAGAGATGACCAAGTCTGGAATATTAATAACAGCATCCCTGGCATCGCCTCCTCTGCGTCGCCGGCCACTCCTGGGCGATTTGGACAGCTCCCCTTAACACTCTCCTCAGTGCTTAGAATATGCGAAGAGCCGAGTTGCTGCTGGAACCTAGCTACTTGCACCACCCCCAACCCCCATCCCAGTGCTAGCAATAAGCTGGGAGGGTATCTGCCAGGAACGCCGCCCGCAGCCTTTGACAGTGCACGCTGGGCAAAGAGCCTCATCTCTTCTACCCCACTGCCTGGGTCCTCCGGCTCCGGAGTTAACCGCTGACCCAAGTGCAGCTCTGTCTGCCCGGAGTCTCTAATTGATGTAAACGTGGCCGCACCTCCGCCGGGCTCAGCACTGCCTCCCTCCTCCTGCCAGGGCATCTGGGCGCTCCCGACCCACCAACTTTGGAAAAAAAGCGACACCGAACTCCCAAATCACCACAATCCAGGGACAGGGAGGAGATGAGGATACACCTTATATTTATTACACAAATCCCTAATGACCAAAACAAAAAGCGGGTGGCGGGTGCGGAAGGACGGAAAACAGACAGGAATAGCTCTCAGCCAACACAGGGCACCTCATCTCTGCAGACACAACACATCTAGACCCAACAAATCACGAACGCCAGTACCTTCCCAGCACCTCTTAATAATTAATGCCCTTCGGCTCCCCAGCCCCCTTCCGCTCAGCAGACTACAGATTCCTGGTAAACCCTCTTACCCCAGCTTACCCCCCCCCCCCCCACCACCACCACCACGCACACACCCCTCCGTCTCATTAAAAACACCAGAAAGGAAAGGAAAAACTCTGCCGGCTTAAAGGTCATTTGTCTACTCCGGGCGCTTCGGCCGGCGCTCGTCCCGGCTACAGGAAGGCTGGGCTCGAACCCCGCAAGTGGACGTCTTCTGGAGCGCGGCAGATTTCTGCAACGTGCATTAGTAAGGAGCCAAGAGGCCCGATTCCTTGACCCCCGCTACCTCTCCCTCCCTCGGTGGCCCGCTCGCCGAGGCTCCCCGGACACCTTCAGCCTTTACCTCTCTCCCGCCTTCCCCGCGGCTCTCCACCTTGCGCATCCTCTCGCCCGGCACCGGAGCGCACTCCGATGCTCTAACTTCCTGCAGAGTCCATGGATAAGCAGGGAGAGCCTGGAACTGGGGCGGGGGGAGGGTGGGAAGAGGGAGGCGTGGGAGCGGAGCCCAGGAGGAGAGGCGGGGGGAGCGCGGACAGGAGCCAGCCCTCCGGGAGGGCCTGGCCACAGCCGCCAACTCTCACCTGGTCGGTCGGCTGCGCCTGGCTTGCCCTGGCCCCGGGGGTGGGCTGCTGTTCCTGCTTCATGGCTGTCATCGCCCGCGGCCCGCGTTGGCGCTCACTTCCTCGCGGGCACTTCAGACTCGGGGACCGTCACTTGGCAGCGATCTCATGTCACAGACACCCGTCGCTCTCCGAATTGGCAGAAGGGAAAGCGGCAGCGACGGGGTGGGGGGAGGGGAGCGATAGGGAAGGGAAGAAGAGCGGCACCAGGCAGGCTCCCGCTCGCAGGATCCCTCCTTCGGCTACCGCAGACCCTCTCACTCCCCACTCCCCCCGCCCCCCACCACCCGACAGCGTTCAGAGCCTTGGAGAGCAGACACTACCAAGTGGCAAGTTAGAGGAGCGACAAGCGGCGGGCTCCCGGCACCTGACAGTGCTGGAGCGACGTCTCGCAGCGCCGGAGGAGCGCGGCTCGCATTCTACCGCAGTCCGCGCCCCGCGCCGCCCGCCCCCGGGGGCTCCTCGCGCGGTGCTCAGCGCGCCAGGTGGAGCTGCCGGGTGCGGCGCTCCAGCATCTCCCGAGCAACCGCAACGCGGGAGAGAGCCCTGTGCGGCGCGCGAGCTCCCCACTCGCGGCCAAGGCAGCCCGGCTCCGCGGGCCCCCCACCCCGCCCCCCGTAGGCTCCTGCTAAAACCCGGAGAAGCGGAGAGCGCCCGCGCAAAGCCCGCGGTGGCTCCAGCGCTGCCACTGGGCATGCTCCAGCGCCCCAAGAAGGCAGAGGGCAGTCAGAGACTGGGGGCCCAGAGCCTCACCCGGGAGGAGCAACAGCTGTCGGTACCGAAGGGTTGTCTCAGATCCTGACCTGGGGCTCTGCACCTCCTGATGTGGGGCAATGGATACACTTTCGTCTCCAGCCCAGATCCCCACCCCCACCCCAGCTCCCTGGTCAACGCCAGTGAAATTCCTAAACGTTGGCTAAAAACAATAACTGTAACCACGATAATCTGATATTCACTTTTTTTTTTCTTTTTCTCTTTTCTTGGACACACGAGGCAAAACCTTTAAGGTTTAATTCCTTCCAGTCTTCCCTTTGCTCGACACAACCCTCTCCCATGCAAAGTGTGTTTATTGAGCACCTACCCTGTGCCTAACACACCAGTAAGGCTAGGAGATGGTTTCAGGAGAAAAACATTAAGTAACAAGTCAAACCTACCAAATTCCCTGGCTGTAAGAAGCTTACTTTAAAGTGGCGGGCACTGGGAGCGGAGATACGAATCAACAAGTCAATGTAGCTCTTTGAAAGTTGAATTCTTGTGGGTTTGATAGACCAAGTCCACCAGTTTCATCCAGATGCTCTAGCACCAAGTTTTCCCTGGAGTGCTGGGAAGGATCCCCCTTAAAGCAGATGGACCGCAGGCAGTCCCCAAGGCTCAGGTACATGTCGCTGAGGGTTGCTCACCAGAGTAAAGGCGGGAATGAATTAAATACCCAGATGTTAATGCATTCAGCACAAGGGTTATGAAGCAGTTCCAGCAGAGGAGATAGAAAACAGGCGAGTGGGGTAGTTCTGAGTTGGATAGTATTGGCTAAGGATTGCCTCCCTTCTTCTCTGAACCACTCAGACCACGATCTAGCCACTTGTTACTGAGGGGCTGTTTTAGGATGGTAGGAGCCGTGCTCATGCCTTGATAGCTTCTAAAAGATGAATTGTCATGCTTGTCCTAAACATTAATTGTTAGAATAGTTCCTTTAACATGCATTGAAAAAAATTAATTAGTGCTCACCGGCAGAAAGATAGAATTGGGGTGAAAGGAGATCTTGCTTTTCAAAAATACGTATTTCAGTACATATTGCGAGTAACCCATTTGTTCAGTTTCAGCAGAAATAACTTCGATAGGAATAATTTTGCTAGTTGTAAAAATATAAAACAAATATTTTCAAAAAGCTAGAAAGTAATTATTGGTCAGTTTATCCAGTAAATCTGACAATCAGATTTTCCTTCACATGGATTTTGTTTTGAAGGGAGGAGATCTGCATTGTTCAGAAAATGTTTCCATCTTTATATTTTGCTCTTCTGTTGATTGTTTGAGTATATTCATCCTTCCAATATGTTTCCAATTTGGGCAATCTGCTTGACTTGAAGGAATTTACTTCATGACAGATTTCTGTTACACAGGATAAGTAAGCACTAGAAGAGATTATCCTCATTTTATTTAAGATTACTTATTTGATTGAATTCAACTGTTGAACTTGCATCCATTTTCAGAATTCAGTATAAAATCCACTTTGGTTACAAATTAAGACATAAATCATTAGTTTTATGTATTGTGATGGGTGTGAATCTTCTTTTTAAAGGAAACCTCCTTTGATTTAATTTGAGTCTTTGTCTTTTGGGATGGGTTATTTTATCAACCTAAGAAAATTATTTTTTAGTTGTTGAGATATAGGTTAAGGGCACTAATTAAATCTTCATCACATTTAAACTGATTTTCCCAACTTTTTAAATACTTTGTGTTTTTTTTCTTTTTTTCGAAATGTGATGCACTTGTATTACATTGTAAGATTTTCTACTTCATTTCCAACCTTATTTCTTACTGAAGAAAAAATTCTAACATCCAAGAAAGAAATGCAGGAATAATTTACACTGGAGGAGTGAATATTTGTAGTTTTGTTTTGTGTGGTTTTTGATGATAAGTTAGCATTAAAGAAAAAATATAAAGCACTAATTTACAATCAAATGTCTACAGAATTTTAAAACTGCTCAAGTAGGTATAACCCTAATACAGTATAGATAAGAGGGACCTGTACTAGACTAGATGTCAGTGGATTGGTGTCCTTACACCATCCGGGTGTGGAGGTGTAGGGCTGAGTGGTCACTTGTCTCTTGTCTCCACTTTTTTAATTGGTAAAATGAATATGTTTAGACTGAGTGACCAATGAGATCCCTTCTTTCTCTAAATTTCTATGATTATGTATTGATCTTAGGAATCAAAACCTATCCTCTGAATGATAAATTATTAGTATATATTTAAATTTTAGTGCAAGAGTCAATTAAGTGCTTAGAAAAATACAAATAAATCAATAAAGTTAATTACCTCACAAAGGATCCTCAATATCCACCAACATTTCTGGAGCTCTCTAGCTTCAGTATACAGAAACAATTTTGTCTTAATGATATTTTAAGAATTCAGAAAATTAAAATTAAAAATTTATTTGCAAAGTATAATTTCTGAACATAAAATCCATTTAAAGATAGTTTTATGGAGATTTACAGAATATTTTTGAGTACTTTTTCTCTCACAGTATCTTTGATGAGCTAAGTCATGGACATGCATACATTTATAACACTCATACAATGGTAAAGGAAGTTTTCCTATAATTTTTATGGAATGAAATTAGACTCTCATAACTGAAAAAGATATGAAGAGATCACCTAGCAAAATTTCCCTTATTTTGGATTATAAATGTCTAAACCTGGCAAGATGTGGCCATTTTATTCAGAACGATTTCCTAGGATTCAGACTCTGCCAACGCCTTCTAAAAGATAATTGCCTCAGATCCTAATTTCGGGTGCCCATGTAGACATACTCTCGATGCTACTTCCTCAGTGTATTTGTTTGGGTTTCCGAAGTCACTCAAAAACTTTCTCACGTGCACCATTGTGAATATCTACAATGTCTTTCTTTTCTTGATATCTGAATCTTTTAAAATGACATGCCGACGTAGTACACCACATTTTACCTAGAATTATTAAGGTGAGTGAGAATAGGTTGTGAGATTTAGATGATAATGAATTAAAGATTATCATTATAATGTTGCAGCATCAGTGGCAAACAGATTGTTCCAGAAGTACATAGGTCATATATGCTATATTCAATCTCCCGCGTCAAATAGTTGACAGAGTACCAAAGAATCAAAATTTACCCTAACAACCACCAAATAAGAAATAAGACCTGGCTAAACTCTGATACGTCAGAAAGACAAAAGTCCCATGAGATTTTGTGAAGCAAAATTTGCCTTTAGAGACAAAATCCTCAGTTTCAGATAAATTAGATAAGGCAAGTAGAACTCTGTAAGCAGCTAGTTGCCTACTATCTCTCATTATGTTTTCCTTTTCTTCTCTCTTCTTCCTGAGGCAAATCTGCAGTGTCATGTACAGGCCACCTTGATGGGGATTTCCCTAGCATTGGCCAGTCCTCTTTTAAGAGTCTGTAATGAAAACAGCATCAGGAAGACAGAGTTCATGAGCTGTGTCTTCCGAGACTTGGCCTGAAATGTGCCCAATTAGCTCTTTGCAGATGAAGAAATAGCTTTCGTTCACATCTTTTGCTATCATTTGGTTTCGATTTATAAATCACCTCTACTCGCCTCAATTGGCTTCTTGAATTCCCCAAAGTGCATATCATGTCCTTGGGCAAGAAACCAGCATGCTGAGCAATCCTCAGAAACAAGCTATAATTTAGAAGCTTTAACCAGTAAACTCTAACAGACGTTTATTTTTAAAGAGAAAAAAAGAAGTAAAGGCATTACTTAAGTGATATTCATGTACCCTACTCATACCACTCTAAGATTCTTTTGGCATTAACTAAACTTTTTGTCAGTCTATGTCTATGACAGGAAGACCTTCCTGTTATAAAAATTCATAGCCCAATTATGATCTCTGGTGGAAGCAGACAGAGTTGCAGTATCCTGAGAGCCATTCTTGCTGCTCACTGGAGACCTGAAGATATTGACAAACTGCTCATTCATACTGAGGTCCGGTGTTGTCGCCTCTCCTTGGTTGTTATATTTATACACCTCATGTCCTCCTTTCACTCACAGCCCTTCTATGACATAGCTGAGAGTGTTAAGGCAGTAAAACAATGCAGATGATTTTTCCTGTGTGTGATTTTTCTCTCTACATGTAGAGCTGAATTGTAACACCAAAACAACTTGAGAATGTGGGCAATTTGCAATTTATCTGTTTTTATTATTTTTACCCACTAGATGCTTAACAAGAGGCTTGTGTTTATTTATTTTATTCTTTTTTTTAAGAGTAATCATTCAATGAATTGTTTATGTTGGCATAGTAAAAAGAAAAAATGGAAAAAATACTTTCTATATCTTTGAGCTGATACAGTGGTTATTTTTTTTTCCTGATCTTCACATTTCTTTAGAAATAAAACAAAGTTTTCTGAATCAGATTCTATCTACAAATGACAGAAGGGTTGTTAGATATGGAAGAGCATTTAGAAACATTGGCATGACATTTGTCCTTTTGAGATAATAAGTCTGCCTTTGACGAATAAATTTCTCAGAATCTGGTATTTTTCATTTTTATAACCAAGACAAGATTGTCTAATGATTCAAAATAATCTCCTTCTCTTTGTCCTTGGAAAGTACAATATTACTGAGCCTTCTCTTGCATTTAGACTTTATAGTGGTTACCTGCCTTCTTTCCTTATTTAATTCCCAAAACATAAAGCACATTTCCCATTCTGGGAAATTTTCTGTGAATTTAGAGAGAACACTCTACTGTGAGATCAAGAAAAATTTTTGAAGGGAAGGGAGGATTTCCATCTTTTGTAATACATCCACTATGCTCAATTTATTCTTAAGGATTTGTTACTAGATTCAGACTCCCCTGTGAATTTTCCTCTTGAAAACAAGAGATAGTCTAAGATTTGGTGCAAAGGCCCTAAAGTACCCACTGACTTTAAAGGGGCCCTAGTGTTGTCTCCATCAACTGACTTCCTACCACTGGGAATTATGTTTCTACCATCTCCAAAGGAAACTCGAGGCCAAGTCCTTGCTCAGCCAGTTCCTTTCAGCACACAGAGTTGTCTGTCTAGTTTATACAAATAATAGCTTTTGGACACTGTGGGATGGAACGTATATTGAAATAAGACACGTTAAAATTTCTCATTGCTAAACATCGTCTAATTCTGTTTTTTCTGTTAGCCTCGATGGGTAGCTTGCTAGTGATGTAGATATCTTCTCACATTCAGCCATCTGTCACCAATCTATAGCTGTTTGGGAGAATAAGGAAAAGTTTTAAGTCCCTCAATTCCTACCCTGCATATCTAAATACTTAGTAATATCACATATCTTTATCCAAATGAAAGAAAGGAGAGAAAGAGCAGGAGGAAGAGAAAAGGAGGAGTGGGAGAGAGAAATGGGAGGGAAGAGGAGAGCCCGCAGAATACATTCTGAGGATGTTAGGGAGGTCAGGGTGTATTAAGCCTCATGTTTTTATTAATGCTCTCATAAACATCATGAAATACCATAAATCCTGTTGGTTAGGTCTCGAACATTGCTTCTACCATTGGTTATATTCAATGTATTTGCATAACTTTAGAACACATAGTCCAAATTAAAACTTTCTCATTCCTTTATTGGTGATTTACACTTGACATTCTCATTTAATTTCAAGCATAAATTTTCTTGTAATATTTAATCATTTGTCACACTTAACAATTAGATAGTAAGCATCAGTGGAGGAGGTAGAGAGAATTTATAACAAATATCATAGGTCACACAAATCAATGACTAAAAAATAGCCTTTAATTAGCTGTTTTATTGATTCAGCAATGATTATATGAGTGTTTAACTTAGTTGATAGGACATCAAAAGGCTCCCAGGACTGATGAGCTGTCCTCTTCAGTGGTCACCTACCCTTCTTCATGGAGAAGCCACACACTCACTTTTCCATCTTCCTGAATGGAACTAATCTGTGAGCATCCAGCTTCCCTCTCAGCCTTTCCCAGCACAAGTTCCCAGGGACTGTCTTCACTAACTCTTCCTGCAGTGTACACCTCACCAAACAATTTTGGCTTTATTTTGTACTAGCTTATTCAGCATACTGATGTTGCAAGTGGCATCTTATGTTTTCTCCTAAATTAGACATTCTTGGGAGAGATTAAACCTGTTGGGACGGGGGTCAGTTTGTGTGTTTGCAGGGGGTGGTGCGTAAGGATCTACATTAATCTCCTTGCCTAAAGAGGTATTAGAGGAGATGTCCTTTGAAAAAAAATCATCCCCCTACTCCTTCAAGATTAAGCTCTGTCAGAGCCTCCTATTTTTGTATTTTTTTCTTTGTTTCATTGAACAAGATCACCCAGGGAAAATATATTTTCTCTGTCTTTCTGTTGTCTTAGAATATTTCACTTTTCTTTATATGACATGTAGGAATCATATAATCTTGATATTCCTCTGATCTATTGGTGCTGGATATGGGTAAGGGCCCACCAGCTATTGCTTGGCTTTAAAACATTAAGTAAAAGCCAGATAATCTTGGAATTTTCAGCTCCTAGTACTCCTTAGGAGCAGGTACTATGTACTGTAAAATACTGAGCTTCCAATGCTGAGACCTATGGGAGAAAGTAGAGATAATTACATTGGCACCATCATTCTTAATTTATTTCATTTGTCCCCGAAGATATAAATCTGACACTGAATTTGGAGGAGGAGGAGATAAACTGGGCAAAATTATGAGAAAATGTTGAATAAGATATTTTATTGTCATAAAAACAGCTTAAATTCTTATAGGCTGTCCATATGGTGTCAATGAGCATCATGAAGTCAACTGAATCTTCTAGGATTATGCCCAATCTCAGAGCATAATTATTTTTGTTTTATATCCTCTGAACACATATTAAATAAGCTTGTTTATCTGATATACTAGTTTTTGACCACATATTTGAAAAGAAAGTAAGAGTAATTGCTGTTAGATGGGGAACACAAATATAGCAAGAATAGAAAATGTACAATCCTACAGAAGAAAAGAAACATTGGCTCATCCACTTAAAATAATAGAACATCTTAGTCCCACTTAGTGTGAGGGGAGGGAAAGGAAGGCAACTTAGCAAGATCTTAGAGAATAACTATATTACATATAGTAAAAAGTTGATATTCAAAATGAGGGCTTCAAAAAAAGTAAAATCAGCTTTTTCATACTTTCTTTAAAGGGGTTATTTTGGGAAGATAGGCTACAGTGATGCCAGCATGGGTTTAGGCTAAACAGAAAATTAGATATCAAAACCAAAAGTATAATGTATACAACAATTCTGTTAATAGCTAACAAGATGCCCTACAAATCCCTGAATACCAAAAGCCATGCAGCCTGGGTGCCCTGGGTATCATGTAGGAGAAAGCAGAAGTAAACAGTGGGGCAAATGACAGACCTGACAATTCCAAAATATTCAAAGAGATAACCTCAAAATAGTCAATAAGTATTCACTAGAAAGCACAGTGGACCAATGTAAGAACATCCAATGGAATTAGGAAAGGTTTTGTGCATTCTGACAGTAAGTAAAAGGGGCCTTGCTGGGAGGCAATTTCCCATTGTTCTCTCATATTCCTGCATTTCTTATTAGCAAGGAAATATCCTTTGTTCCAGAATATCTTTTAAAGAATATTTATATAGCAATTAGCCTGAGAAGAGGGAATATTGTCTTCCTTTGGAACAAAGGGCAAGTATACTACTGCACTCTCCAGTATAAAAAAGATAATGTCTCCCTCTGGAACAAAGAATAGGCATGCTTACTTCCCATTAGAAATGATTTGGGTTCATTAAGCTCAAGTGTCCTCCTTTATACTGCAACCTACCATGTGAGCAGACATCCATCTGGGCTCAACCATTCCTTCCATGGGACTTGGGGACAAGAAGAATGCACACAAATATGTTCTCATGTTTATATTGCTTGCTGTACTATGAGTAACAAAGCTCTCTGTCTCAGACCTCAGAGTCCCATGTCTTTTGCCAACATCCATAAAACTGGTAGGTCAACTAGTAAGCTTGTAAACAGTGTAAAATGTTAGACACTTCATAGATCTTAACAGGCCTATGCCAAAATCTTAGGTGGCTGGAACAGTCTAGAAACTGTGAACTCTTGAAACTGAACTTCCAGGGCTCCTTTCCAAAACAGGACCCAAACTGAGAATAAACTACTAGAAGTAAAGTAAAAATTGAGCAGAACAGAGATAATATAGATGAAGGAAAGAGAAAATCCAGACAGAAAATTAACAGATCCAGTAAATCTAAGAAAACAAGACCTATCATTTTTTTTTTACCATTGGATGATGACAAGAGAAGAAGAATATTTTTTAAGTCGAAAAGATTGTCTGAACTTTTATGTACCTAAAAGTTCAAAAAACTCAAATCAACACAAAAATGAGCAACAGAAAACTATCAAAGTCAAATCCTATGTAAAGTTTAGGCTCAAAAACAAAATTGCTAAAAGAAATAAAAGATCATAATAACCCTACAGACCAGGCAAATTGCAGCCCACAGGCCAACTATAGTTTGTTTTTTATAAATAAAGTTTTATCAGAACATAGCCACGCTCTTTCATTTACATATTGCCTATAACTATTTTCATGCTAAAATAGCAGTGTTAAGTGTTTGTGACAGAGACCATATGGCCTATATAATATAAAATATTTACCGTCTTGAACCTTACAAGAAGTTTGCCAACTTCTGCTATTGACAAAACAAGCCTGCCAAAAAGTGTCATGCTCAAAATATTTTCAAAACCGTAATATACTATTTCATGAAATGAGCTGAAGGACATTAAGAAAATCATATAATACATGGAAAAAAAACATTAGTCAGAATTAGCAAAAGGGATAGAACTCAAGAGTTAGAAATAAATATCATATTAGAAATAAAGACTGATCTAGAAGGAACATAAGAGAAAATAAGCACAAAAATAATACTTTAAGGAAAATCAAGTTGAGAAGGAGAAAAACGTTAAAAACCAAAAAGAAATAAAGAAACAAATAAGGAGGTTTCAAGAGAATGTGATACATATTGTAGACGGCAAGGAAGATCCAATACGTAGGTGATGGAGTTCCTGAGTGGGAAAACAAAGCAAGGGTGACAAACCCCAATACCGCAAACTATAATTCAAGAAAGTGACCCTAAAATTGAAAAACCAATTTAACCTTATTGAAAAATTATATGGTGTTCTTGATAATATTAACCTAGTACCATCAATGTCAAGTAAAATTGAGAGATCTTAAAGGAAAAAAGGATTCTTTGGACATGTAGGCAGAAAGAACACTTGACTTAAGAAGAGACTAATATTAGATTATCATTAAACTTTTCTGCAGCAATACTTGATCCTAGAGCAAAAAAATGAAGTGACATGTCTGAGATATTCAAGGAAAGAAAAGGCCAGGGGTGGTTTTATATCCAGTAAAACTGAGCTTCAAGTGTAAAAGTCATAAAAAGACTATTACCAACATGCAATCACTCAAGGATTATGGTACTCCTAAGAGTTTCTTGAGGAATCTACTAGGAATGAGTTTCAGAAAACCAAAATAACTGGAGCATCACAATTAAATAAAAATATAATAAAAGTCATATATATAATTTTAAATTTTATAGTAGTCAACTGAAAAATGTAAAAAGGAACGGAAGAATTTAAATTAATGGCATATTTTATTTAGTCCCAAATACTAAAAACGTCATTTCAATATATAATCTATATGAAAATTATCTACACTTTACATTGTTTAGTACATTTGTAAAATCCAGTATGTATTCTATACTTACAACACATACCGATTTAGACTAGCCACATTTCACTTGTCCAATACAGCATGTGACTAATAACCACTGTGAATAGCATAGAATTAAAGAGATATAAGCATAATAATTATGGTGAGTGTTTCACCTTTAGTTACTGTAGAATTAAGACAAATCAAGCTTTAAGTGAGAAAATGTACATACTAGCTATACACTATAACAGTGTAGTTTAGTACAAGCAAACAAAAAAAAGGGGGGGAATAAGGATAGCATATGCTAAAAACATGTTTTTGATAGTTATAATGGGTGGTGGCAATATTATAATAGTATAGTTAGATAGACTGCTGTGTGTATAATATTGAAAAAAATAAATGAGTAATTGCGAGATACTAATTCTCCAGTCTCCAAGGCTTTTAAGAACCATGATTCTCACTACAGAAAAAATGAAGACACAATTAGAAGATGTTCATTTTAAAAAATTGATGACTAGACTATAGAGTATCAGGATGCACATTTAAATTGAATTGGAAATTTTGATTTGGAGATACCATTAACTCATTCTTAATGTACAACAGCATTAGCAGTGAGGCTGTGAGGCTGTGTTTCCCAAAGTCTGTGCTCAGTGAATGACAGAGTGAATGTGCTGGGGATACTGATGAAGTCCCCTCCATAGAATTTGTGGACTCCTCTGTTGGATATCTTTGGCATGAAGAATCCCCAAACACTCCTTAGAAAGGAACTACAACTTGAGACTCTTTCTATCGAACTAACCCTCCTTTCTTACCTTTGCCCTTCACGGCAGTCAAGCCTGTGTCATAGTCTAAGGGTTACCCGGCTTTTTCCATCCCTCCCTTGTTCCCTCACAGGTGTTACCCCTAATAACACTCTTGCACATCTACCTGCACCTGCTTCTCAGAAGACCTGAACTAAACACAGCCTAGAAATAATGGCTAACATAGCAGAGATTAGTTGTAAGATAAAACACAGAATGTTCAATGAAATTTGAGTTTCAGATAAACAATTTATTTTTATTTTATTTATTTATTTCTTTATTTATTTTAGTATTAAGTTGTCCCAACTGGACCATTTGGAATATGCTTATACCAAAAATGATCTGTTTTGTGTCTGAAATTCAGAATTAACTGTCTGTCTTGTATTTGCTAAATCTGGCAATCCTAATAAAAATGACTATCACTTGCACTCAGATTGCAGTGTTAATAGAAGCCAAGATTTATAAGAGAAATAGCTTAATCCAAATCTAAGAAATATACCAGATAAACCTAGATCATTTTGATTTGAACTAGCATGGAAACTAACAAAGACTAGCAGTTTGGAAGAAATCAATCTTGAGAAGCCTCCACCAGCTGAAGAAGGAAAAATTTAAGGTTCAATAGGGATAAAAATTATAGTGGATGGGCATCCATCAGATATGTTTAAATCCTACTTGGTCCTCTCTTGAAGATGATGGAGAACCAATTTATTATCATAAAAACTAGGTAAAAAGAAAAGCATCAAACCTTAATTCTGCTTTTATGAAATTCTACCAATGGGTTCCCAAATTGTAGATGAAAGGAAGCATCTCCTTATTTATAAAATTATTCAAGCTAATATATAAAAAATAATGGATAGAATTAGAGTATTACCATTTTAGAATCACCAATAAAATAACAGACCTATGCATTATGCATGAATGTGCCTCCTGATGAAAGAACTCAGCCCTACCTACAGTGTTGCGAAGATATCAACACTGAGTCTGATGAAGGTCCTGCCTCCATTCTCAGGAAATGCAGAGAAAAGAACATATAGATCAGCACCATGAGTATATAATCACCAAATGCACACTGGGATAAACTCAACAAGACAAGTGACCCAAGCTTCTCAGAAGATTCAGTTTAAGGAAAAGAAAAGGAGTTTGCGGCAATGAGGGAGATAGTTGATTAAATGGAGCTAAAATTGGTGACTAGGCTATAGTGCATCAGGATGCACACATAAATGGTAAACCAGAAAGAAATGCAAGAAAATGATTACCAAAAAGTCATGACAGTGGTTATTTTTGGAGGGCAAAAGGACAGGGCATATATACAGACTTCTGGCTAGCAATGTTTCATTCTTTGACATGGGTGGCAAAATGATATTTGCTTTATAATTTGGTGTGGTTTTCAGTATCTGTGTTTTATTTTAAAATAGAAGTTTAAAAAGTGCCTAGTAGAGTTCCTGGCTCTTAGTAAACACTCAATAAAAGGTAGCTATTAAAGAATATAAAATAAAAGACAGAGACTACACTTAGAACAATTTCTTTTAAACTGTTATCTTTTAAAGTGATGGTAAACCTCTAGCATTCCAGGGTCATACTCTGTTTCCAATGTATGTACAGCTATAAAATTGCTCCTGCCTTCCAAAATGTGTTTATAGCATTGAAAGCAGAATGCTAACCTTGTTTATGATTTTACAATTCTTCAGAGTTAGCAAACACCAAGACAGACTCAAGATGTTGTAAGGAGAATGGCGCTCTATGTTGCTAGAGATTGTCACTACAAGGCCCTTAACTCATATGCATACTGTTAAATACTGTATCAACTTAGCCTGCATTCCACACCATGCAGAAAATTATAGACTGAAGTTTATTTGTTCAATTCTAAATTTAACTGGGAAAAAGCAATGAGTCCCAGTCCAAGTCTACTTTTTCTTATTGATCGCAGAACTAAACAGTTTGAGTGATGTAGAGAACAATTAATGCTCTTCTTAGCAGGATTTGTGGCTTTGGGTGACTATGCCTCTTGCCTTTCTGAACTCAGTGATATGCTTGTTTAAAGGGCTACACTCCTCAGTCTTTAATTTCCTAGCTATAAATGGGTGTCTAGCTTGCTATTCAAAGTGAGCTTCAATTAGTATTAAAAGGATGCCTTCTCGTCAAGTGTCCAAGATTCCTTCCCATACATCACCTGCCTTAGCACTTTCTCTCTCCACATTTCCAAGTCTTGGCACAGTGGGCTGTATCTGAGGGTCCAAATGGGGTTCTCCCATCTGCCAAGAAGTGCTAAAATCTCCAAATTTGTACACTCCTGAGGACACTCACTCCAAATGCACATTTTCTCTGCCTAAAACGCTTGCAAATTCATTTAGACTCCTCAAAAAAGTTATTGCTGCCCACTCCAGTGAAAAAGGATTTCTTCTGATTTCTTTTAAAATTAAGAATACTTAATTTCTACAACATGCATTTGTCACATGCTATTTATTTATTTATAGTATTAGTTGCCATACTACCATCCCAGCACTCTTTCCACTGTACTTATCTGTTGAGTCCATTCTCATTTTTTGAATTTGTCCTGTGAAGAATAATAATAGTGAAATTAATAATGACTCACATTTATTGACTGCTTAGTGTGAATCAGGCACTACCTAAGGCTTTTAAGGCAACAACTGTAGGGGCTGGATGCTAACCCTGCCTCCATTTAGACTCTTTTACACCAAGACCTAAAAGATAATACTGAAGCTCACCCAAGGTTCCAAAGCCATTTAGAGGCATAACAGGGATTTGAACATAGGCAATCTTATTGGTAATATCCTTAACAATGTCTTTTCTTAGATCAAAAGGCACAAAAAATAGGTGTCTTTTCATTTTAATTCATAAGGTTCCATAGAATGCCTGCTATATTGACTTATTCCCTGGCCTGAAATCACTGTGAAATATACTGTTATATATATAATATATTATTAATATACTATATATACACACACACATATGGTTTTTGCTATCCAATAAAAAGGCATTACATAGATTAATATAGGTAGATAAATCTATCATAATGCTAGAAGTAGTTTATATGATCTTTGTCCAATTTATCTAGCACGGTGGGTATCTTAGTCTATTTGAGCTGCTAAAACAAAAATACAGTAAACTGAATGGTTTATAAACAACAGAAAATTATTTCTACCAGTCCTGGAGGCTGTGAAGGCCAAGATCAAGGCACTGGCAAATTTGCAGTCTGATGAGGGCTGCTTGCTGGTTTATGAACCAGATGGCACCTTCTATGTCCTCACATATGGGAAGGATCAAGCTAGCTCTCTGGGACATCTTCTACAAGGGCAGTAATCTCAGCTGTAAGAGATCTACCCTCATGACCCAATCACCTTTCAAGACCCCATTCCCTAACACCATTACCCTGGTGGTTAGAATTTCAAAATATGAATTTGGAGAAGACAAACATTCAATCACAGAAAGATACACAGTAAATGTTCAATAGACTCAGGTTTTTGTCCTGTTGTCAAATTTATCTCCAAAGCGGAAGTCTATGGGGAACAGATTTTGTAGTATCCTTTAATTAAGGTACATAGAAAACTACCTATTCACCCATATTTAAGATATACTCTCACCTTTTCCAGTATAACTTATTTTATATAAATAACTGTGCTTTAGTAAATATGTTTCAAATAGAAACACATAATACAAAACACAATGAAAATATCAGAGCTGTTATTTGGACTTTGAGTAATCTTAGAATGGTACTGTAGTAGTTCTTACTCTTGAGTATGCCTCAGAGTATCTCACTCCAAATCCCAGCATGAAAATTCTGACAGTATGAAATTCAGGAATTTGAGTTTTTCCCAACATCCTAGTTGGTTTTAAGGCAGGAGATTCAGCAATCATACTTTAAGGAAAAAAGGTATGTGGTATTAATAGTGAAGAGGTGAGATTTCAGTACTCAGAGTCATAGACTCAACATTTACTTGAAATGTACTTCTCTAAACTTCAGTTCTTTTTCTACAAAATGTGTAATAATAATGGTATCTAACTAATAGAGTTATGGGAAAATATATGAAACGCGCTTCACATCGCGACTGGTACATAGAAATTAGGGGTTAGCAAGTAGCGGTAGTGGTGGTATTTACAGTTGTAAAAATGTAGGTATTCTCAATAGCATATATCATTAGGAATTTTCAAATTACAACAACAATGATATACAACTACACACCTGCTAGAATGGCTAAAATTCACAATACTGATGACATTAAATGCTGACAAGAATTTGGAGCAATTGGAACTCACGTTCATTGCTGGTGAGAAAGAAAAATTGTACAGCCACTTGGGGAGACGGTTTGGCAATTAGTACAAAACTAAACACAATCTTACCATACTTCATGGTGTTTACCCAAATAAATTGAAAACTTATGCACACACAAAAACCTGAAGAGAGATATTTATTACACTTTCTTCATAATTTCCAAAACTTGGAAGCAACCAAGGTACCCTTCAGCAAGTGAATGGAAGTATAAACTGTGGTACATCCATACAATAGAATATTATTTTGTGCTGAAAAGAAATGAACTATGAAGCTATAAAAATACATTGAGTAACCTTAAATGCATGTTACTAAGTGGAAAAAGCCAGTGTGAAAAGGCTCGATACTGTATGATTCCAATTATGTGACACTCCGGAAAAGGTAAAACTATGGAGCCAGTAAAATGGTCAATGGTTGTCAGGGTGGTGGGGAGGGAGGGATGAATGGGCAGAACACAGGGGATTTTTAGGGCAGTGAAACTATGTTGTATGATACTGCAGCATACATTGTTGATATGTTATTATATATTAGTCAAAACCCTTCTTTTTTTTTTGGAAGTGTAGATTAATTTATTCATTTAAAGATGTAAAAACTCTTTCAAACAATTTACACTTTAAACAGATCAGTTTTTAGCACTCAACTTAAATCCAGTGCTTTCTCCATTCATTGGGCTGATATGATCAGAGATAGCATGTTAGTTTCCCTATTGCTGCTGTAGCAAAGTACCACAGCTTAGTGCTTCATGCAGCACACATTGATTTGTTTATTTATTGCAATTCTGGAAGTCAGAAGTCTTAAATGAGCAGGGCTGTGTTCCATGAACTGGCTTTTTCCAGCATCTGGAAGCTGCCCACATCCCCCTGCTTGTGGCCCCACATCACACCAGCCTCTGCTTCTGTCACCATAGCTCCCGCATCTGACTCTGACCTTCCTGCCTTCCTCTTAAAAGCATCCTTGTGGTTACATTTGGTCCACCTGGATAACCCTGGAATATGTCCCCATCTCAAGGTCTTTAACTTAATCCCATCTGCAAAATCCCCTTTTGCCATTTAAGGTAACATATTCACAGTTCAAGGGATTAGGATGTGGGCATCCTTGGGGGCCATTATTCTGTCTACCACAGATAGTAATTTCCACTGCACAGAAATCTAATAGGAATTTTAAAAAGATACATATTCTTGTCATATGCCTTCACAGGCTTTAGAACATTTCCTATATAATAGAAATTAGATACCAGTTTGAGATGAGATACTACTTAATACACTTTGGATTTATACAGCAAAACTTTATATGTCCTTTACATAAATTCCTACATGTAATATTGGAAAAGCATTCTAGAAAGTACTACAGGTAATATACTGCTTCTTTTTGGAAGAAACTCTTTACTAATTTTCTATCAAGTCTTTGTTACTGTCTTACAAAGTGAGTATTTTAGGTATATATCATTATACTGCATGAATTTTTTAAAAGCACAAGAAAAAGTGACTACATATAAGGCCGCATAGCAAATCAGAGAATAGACACAGCTAGTGGTTAGAGCTTCCAGTTGGAGATTTGGGTTCATTATCTCTTCTGCTTGGCAGCTGTATCTCGATATGTGATGACTATTACCAAGTCTTAGAAAGATTAAAGCACATTTGAGTGTGTAATAGCTGCACAACCCCAGCTTCACAAAAAACCCTTCTTTTTTCTCCCCTTCTCCCACTCATTTTTCCTCCTGCCTTTCTTTTATTTCTTCTTCATTTTCTTCTGAAAAAATATATATAATATATATACACAAATACACATGTATACACACATATATATACCTACACACAAACGCACACACACATCTCCCTGGGTTTGATTCTTTGTATTTGAGTATGAGTAAATTTGAAAAGAATCAAAATGTTTTGATCACAATGCAAAGGATTAACTGTACAAATTGTCCCTCCTATTTCCTCAGGGATGCCTCTAAAATGGCTGAATAAACCTTTCCCAAAGATGGTAATTATAAATGCTGGACAAACTGCAAAAACAATCACTTGAAGGTACTGGCATGTGATGAAAGCAGGAAAATTCTGGAGGGAATCAACCCTCAGGAGAAGGGAAAAGCACTGGGTAAGTTTTCCATTTTTATAGCATCCAGTCAAAGGAAAAATTTCAGCCTGCATCTCACAGAGCAGTTAGAGCATCACGTAAAACTCTGCCTAGTTTTCTGGTTAACCTGTGAACTACAAACATGGGTCAGATTCCAGATAGGTGTTTCTTCTATTTTAAAGAATCAAGCTTACAATTTCCTGAATAATTGTGAACTCTCAACCATTCTACATAACAAGAGCTAAATTACTTCTTGTTCTGAATCCTAACCTTTCCAGGGGAGAGGAGAGATCTAGCCACGTGAGAATGGCCGAGGAACGAGATAAAATTCATCGTGAAGAGCAACCCTAGAGAAGGGAGTTAGGCACATGGACAGAAGCATGGGGCAGAGTAAAGTAGACTGGTCCTAGGGTAATACCACGCATTTCCTTTTCATTGGTATTTCTAAGAAAATGTTTCAGTTCTAAGTTCCAGGAATTAAGTGGGGGGAGGTCAATACTGTGATTCAAGGGCTTCCCACCTTTCTGCAAGTGATTGACCGGGACAATGAAATAGTTTATGTTTAAATGGCTCACTGTTTTACATGTTAAATAATTAAGTGAATTCTATCCTATGCTGTACATGGTCCTTATGATTCTCTGTATTAGTGCAATATAAAGGACCTCAGCCCAAAAGGTATCTGCATTTTCTTGGCACTTTGCTTGATACAATGTGAAGCTGATCTTGGACCATGCTATGGAGAAACATAAGCTGTCCTCCTGAGACTACATGAATATCTGGCTGAAGGAATCTACAGATGGGCAGAAGCTGCATCTGAGAAGTGCTCTGCCTTCTATTGGTAGTAGGATAAGAACAGAATTAGATGTGCTAGGGGACCCTTCGGTGCCTGGGGAGATTGTTTCAACATGGTACCCAGCTCATTCCATGATGCTACACACCTTTATGCCACCAGATCATACAAATGATCTGAAGTTTAGAAGAATAAACGTCAGCAGGATCAACCTGTTGTACTCTGCAATGCATTTGGTGTTTGAGGATCCCAGCACATTTTAAATTTCTTGTGCTTTCTCTGACATTACCTTGGGAGATGTAGCTTTGTCTCTTCCTTCTGGTGAAGCAGTAAGTATTCCCAGGGAACAGCTGCTCTTCCCCTGGGTCCTGGTAGAGGAAGTCGTAAAGCCCCTTCAGAAGGGTCTGAGCTGAAGGTCACACAGAGGGTTCCTGGTTGACCCCTTTCTCTGGGAGCTTCTTGACCCTGCCACATCCACCTCTGATTTTCAGTTCATATTTTTCAAAGCAGATTTTTCATAAATCTCTTTGAAACAGGTGAACTTCTGTGCTTGAATTGCTAAACTTGGTCTCTGCCTCTATTTAGACCAGCAATGTTGACTTCCGTCTGTTCTCCATCCCTGGGGCTCATCTTCTGGGTTCAGGCTATCTATGAGCACATATTGCTTTGTTCCCAGACTTTGACTTTGTCTGTACTTAGAACCTTGTGCTCAGGCTAGCAAAGGCTTTTCCTGAATTCCAGGAGCCAGCCTTCTGCCATCCTTGCTTGAGTCCCTTTGTGGCCCTGCTTGATTAACTGATCACTGCAGAAAGCAGTGAATGATTTTTGCAAAGCCCAGGATCACAGGGAGTTGATGAATATTAAACAGGCAAGAAGAGTTCAGCCTTTAAAGCAGAAAGTATGCTATTATCTGACTCTCTATATAGAATAGGAAATCCTGGAGAACAAGAACTGTGTCTTACTTAACTATGGAGTACATAACTCCTTGCCTATTGTAAGCACTAAGTGAATGTTAAACGAATGAATGAAGAATACACCTGTATGAACTACATCTCATGAAGCTTACAATCCCAAGATTGTTTCTTTTTGGAAATTACTATACTACTGTGCAGGTATTATACATTTAAATGAATAATTAACTTAAGTATGTATGTACCCTGTCTCATATCAACATGTTTGGAGGCATCTTTTCAACTTCCTCAGATAGAAATGATGACAGGCAAGGTGAAATCTACACTCTGTCCCTACCTAGCTATGTTACCTAGATGTTAAGTCTTTAAAATTACTTTCTTCACCCCTAAAATGAAAAGTAAGAGTCTCCACCTCAAAAACATGTCAGGAGGACTAATTAAGATAATAAGTGTAAAGCATCAAGCACAGTGTTTGGGACATAGCAGGCAATCAGGGAATATTTTTTTCCTCCCTTCTTAAATTGCCAATTTCTGGGTGTTAGCCTGAGAATGCTCCTGAAAGAAGCTGAGAAAGATGTTCTCTTTTGTTTATGTGAATTGCATGTTGGAAAAGAGAAATGGGAATCAACACACGAACTTTTCCAAGCCACTCAATTGACCATACCACCCCCACCCCCCCATGCCACCCATATAATGTGTAGATGGCAAAATAGTTCTAAGTGATTTTTCTAAACTGTAACCATGTCACCAAGCATCCCTTTCTTCCTGCCCTAACTCCACCATTCTCATTCCTGGTGGAACATTAAGATCCTTTGGAGGAATTTCACAAACTCTGGTATATTTTTGGAACTATCTGGTTATCTTACTATATTTCTCTTGTCCATTCATTCTCTTGCCTTCCAAGAAAAATACTTCAACATTATTCTGTCTTTGAATATCTAATAGGCATCTCAAACTAATCATGCCTCCCAAACATATCCTTGATCTACCCGCTTCCCATAATCTCCCCTATTTCAGTAAATGGCGGCCCCGTCCTTTTAATTATGTGGGCCAGAAAGTGTGGAGTCATGAATGAGGTCTCTCTTCATGCTCTCTCCTCTCACACACCACACCCAATCTGTCAACAAATCCTGTCGACTCACACTTCAAAGTAGATCGTGACTTTTCATTAGCACTGCTCAAAATCTGGTCCAAGCTAGTAGCATCTTTTGTCTGGATTGTTGCAAAAGCTTGTTAGCCCTTTCTATACCCTTCCTTCCCTTCAATTTCTTCAGAGCAGCCAAAATAAGCTATTTCAAAGAGAAGCCAGATTGCATCATTCTTCTGCTCAAAAGGGTCCAATGGCCTCTTGTCTCCGTGAAAGGAAAATCCAAGTTTCTTCCAGCAGCTGGAAAGGCTCTCACTGATCTCGCCCCTCAGCTGTCACCAGCTCTGAGCCATCATCCCCTGTCGTCCTCCCCCTGCCCACAGCTCTGTGCCTCACTTGCCGCCTCCCTGGTCCTTAAACAGAAACTTTCTGAGCTGTTCCTGCTTTGGCAGGACTGTACGTCTTTATAAAATCCCATAGCTCATTGCTCACTTCCTCCAAGTCTTTGTCCAATGTCACTGTGCCCGGAAGCACTTTCCTGATCACCCTACCTGAAAGAGCATCCGTGTTATTCTCTATTCTCCTTACTCTGGTTCATTATGTTTATTTGTTTGTTTATTTGCTTATCTTCTTTCTTCCCTTTATGTAATATAAACTCCACACCTGAAGGCCTTAGTTTATTTTGTTCTCTTGCATGCCTTCAGTGCTCAGAACAGTGTCTGCCCCATGGGGGCATGTAATGTATAAGTGCTTGTCGTAATGCATATGTGCTGTGCCCCCTCTGATGGGATCTCGTCTTCCAGAACTTAGTTTGTTTTGTCTGAGACAAAGAGGCTCACCGTAGAGTCAGTTCATCGACCAAGTTCACTGAAGTGATGGTAGGAGATTAATTCATATATCATTAACACAGAATCATCAAGTTATTTTATAACAAAATGGTACTATGATTTTGTATATTATTTTCACTTCCCAGTTCTACCTTCCAACTGCAGGCTATTCAGCTGGATCTCTAGATGTGTCGCAAACCTTCTTGTCACTCCTGGGCCACTTTGAAACTCAGTTCCGTCTCTTGCTTGACAAAGCTTAATTTATTAAACCTTTGATACACAGCCCAAAGTGTCCATTTTATAACTTATCTTTCTGGATAATTATGGGTAGATTTACAACCAGGTGCTTACCATATATTTCACTGCCTTAGTATTTGCCTGGCCTCTCAAAATGTAAAGCTTTTAAGGTGTTGGAGGGAAAGGCAAGGGAGGGAGAGACTGAGTATGTCTTCCTAGAGTCCATTGATGATTTACACAAAATAATTTAAAAATTAAAAACAAAATCTATAAACTTTCGTAATAGTTTTGTCTCTGACACCATTTTACAACACCAATTCTATAACAGCAGTATACATTTCATTTAATTTAGGTCGTTAAAGTTTTTGAACATCAAATCACCTGAGACCTTTGTCAATGATAATGTCATTAAATAAGATGGTTGTTCTGCATAAATTTCCAAGTTTTCCATTATAATTACTGGAATAGTTGCTATATTAATTGATACTAAAATGTCTTTTTAAACACTTTCTTGGAAAGTGGAACTTTCTAGAAAGAATATAACTCAATCATATTTGAAGGAGGAATGAAGACTTATTTAGTTAATAAATCTGTGTGCATCACATGTGGCAGTTTGTTTTCCTTTGCCATCAATATGAAATTCAATTTTTTTCTACTGCCTGGAAGTTGTTGATAATTTTAAAGACATTTTGCCCAGATCTAAGCAATAAGAATTTAGTATAGATTGTGAATCAAGGAACTACACATTAATTAAACATAATGCAACAAAGTCATGGAACTTAAATCTTAATAAACAGATATTGATCAAGGATTCTGATAGCATCTACAAATGCAACCCTAGATGTAATAATGTATAATGTTTCCCAATGCTTTCTAAAACTGTCAATTAAAAAGATCAAATCACCTTGGTACACTTACTGAGGAATTGTTTGTGCTCTAATTAATAAAAAATATATTTGCATTTTATTTTCCCAACTGAAATATATAGCAATCATTCTCACTCATAAGAGTTATTTTCCTTGTGAGTAATTATATCCATGTTTGTCTTGTCTTTTAAAACAATGTTGAATAAAACATCGAGTTAACATAAATGAATGCAAACTGTGAATATGTTCTAAAAGAAAAAACCTGTTCTTATTAAATGCATGTGCAACTATTTCAACACAAATGCAAATCAGCCCTAATTTTATTTTCAAAATGCTACTCTTTAACCAATATAATGCACAATCAATTTTAAGCACCAGACAGGATGTTTTATAATGCTGCTCTAGGGAAGACACACAGTTTCTCATTTCATCATCAACACAGTTAAGTTGCATCACAAAATAATCTAAGAACCCCTGATTAACCAGATGCCATTTACCACCGTCTGTCCCAGATTAAAATGCAGCGATGTGTTCAAAAGGGCACTAAAAAAAAAAAAAAAAAAAAAAGAGCTGATAAGCTTTTTTCTTTTTCCTCCAGATAGCCATCCCAGACCCCATATAGAGAGGAAATGAAGCAATGCAAATATTTGTGCATTTAACTTTTGGAAAACCAGATTAGAATTTTAAAAGTCTGTGCTCCAGTTTTATAAAAATCATCTTAATGCAGTGAGATACATCCCAGTGCCTCTGCCAGTCCTTGCATTATATCCTCTACTTTTCCCTCCGTAAGCTCTGAACATCTGTATCTCTATGATGGTGACCCTCATTTCTCTGCATAAGGCTGGCAGAGCTAAATGTGACCTGGTGGGAAGTATTGGCAGCCTCAGAGCTAAATATAACTTTGAATTGGGTCTTGCTCTGCTAGTCTAATAGCACAGGTGTACCTGGAAGGTAGTTGGCTATATAACCTCTAAATGACAACATTCTCTATACTCTGCCTTATTTGTCTAGCTTTTCTGTCCCTTGATGGACCTTGTAGGTTGGAGTCCAGCCAACCTCTTCACTATTCCTCCCATTGGGGAATGGTTTCCATCTCCTGTAGCCCCCTCATTTATGAATGGGCAGCTCTCTCCCAACCATAGTCAGTGTCTCCTTAACTAAAGCCTGACTTCCTTTCTTGCCTGGTCCACCTACTGTTAGACATCCCTTCGTGTTGAGCCTGGGCACCTCCCACACCTGGCCTGGGCAAACACTCTGGACAAAGTGATATGAGGTGTTCATGTATCTTTCTGTGCTGATAAACTCTGCAGACTGAGTAGTTGTCCATCCTCAGTTCTGCCCCATCCTACACTTTTCCCACCAGCCTTTTTGTCAAGGGGCTAGCCTGCCTCAAGGTTACACCCATTGCTGTTCTGATAACACTGGTTCCCTGCCAGATGGCTCGGCCAGATAGATGTGCTAAAGCAAATCAAATCTCTGGCCAGGGCTGAGATTCTTTTGTTGCACTCCCTAAAGCTCTATTTATTTTTCGTATTACCAGTAATTCTATCACTCCCTGTCAGAAAATGAAAACCCCAAATAGATACCCTTCCTTTCTGAAGGTGATGCTGGATATGCCCTTTGAGTTTATTTTCCATAGCACAGATGACCTCCTCTTTCCACCAACTCCTCCCTCCCTTTCACACACACGCTCACACCTGGTTTGCATGATAACTGTTTTGGGATTGCCTTGCTGAAAGCTGGTGAAGTCCTCTGGACCATTTAAGGGACTAGCCACCAACTCTACACAGTGCAAAAGAGATGAAGCTAACTAAACTCTGGACCCAAATGGAGTAACTCCTAATTTATCCTACATCATTGGTAAAGGGAATGCCAACTTTAAGCAAAAACATTTAAAAATATATTTTAATGGACTGTTTTCTAAAGTTATTATATTGCTCTTTGTTCTTTTATACTGGGGATTTTAAATATTACGATTGGGTCAACATCTGGAACATCAACTTTTGTTGTCGTATGCCCCCCCAAAATTATTAGCATACGTGTAATTGTTGGCTCCTCAAATACCTGTCTTCAGACTGTTTCACTCTGTAAATCTGTGTCTGCTTTATGGTTTTCTCATCTCTTTGCATTTTTTTCCTTTGCTGATTGTTACAAGCATTTCCCCTTTTAATCTGTTTGACCCGGGAGATGAGATAACCATGTTTGGCAGAAAATACGTTGGTTCTGACTAAGCACCCGAGGACATCTCTTGAGAATATATACACGAGGTTTTTTTTTTGTTTGTTTGTTTGTTTTTTTTTTTTTTGAGACAGAGTCTCACTCTCTTGCCTGGGGCGAGTGCCATGGCATCAGCCTAGCTCACAGCAACCTCAAACTCCTGGGCTCGAGCGATCCTACTGTCTCAGCCTCCCGAGTAGCTGGGACTACAGGCATGCGCCACCATGCCCTGCTAATTTTTTCTATATATATTTTTAGCTGTCCAATTAATTTCTTTCTATTTTTTGGTAGAGACGGGGTCTCGCTCTTGCTCAGGCTGGTCTTGAACTCCTGAGCTCAGAACGATCCGCCCGCCTCGGCCTCCCAGAGTGCTAGGATTACAGGCGTGAGCCACCGCGCCCGGCCTTATACACGAGTTTTAAGGAGAATAATTTTTGAAGTATTATGGCCTCGTTTTCTTGCTCATAGCCCTATCTCTGCCCAGCTGATGTGTCTCTGCCGATGCTGTGCAAATAACAACAAGGCTAGAAAAACATCGCCATTTATTCTGAATATCTTAATAGCACATCCACATCATCACAGAAACACTGAGACACAACGCATACAGGTGCACTCTTCCGTTCACAGACCTAAGCACATTTTCTCTAATGGAAAGTCTAAGACACTAAGGTGTGCTTAAAGGGACTTAGGCACACACAGAATCCTCCTCAGAGCTGTTGCTGCATGATGATTTGTATTTACATATTTTTCTTTTCAGGGTAAGCTAGCTGCTGTTGTGTATCCTAAAATTTTATTCATGGCAGACTTCTCAGAGACACAAGACATCTCTTTCTTTTTCCTTCCCATTCCTTCCACTCCTTAAAAACAAATAATTAAAGCAAGTGCTCTGCCTCTTGCTTCTTAGAAAACTCTCCTGGCAGAAGATTTTGAATGACAGTAGGAGGCTAAATTAGCAGCCCTGACTGCTCAAGTTCAAGACAGATGTGAGAGAAGCTTTGCTATTACTTATGACCTTCCCACATACTCACTCTTGGCATAAGAATCACAAAACATGAGAAAGCTTGTCTTTGATCCTTGAGATGGAAGCCAAGGAGCCTCTAAGCAGAAAGGTCTGGAATTACGTGTAAAACATATAAGATTGAATACGCAGCCTCAAAGACTCACAGGAAATTATCTCCTGGGCTAGAATGGTGGTTCAACATCACCATTCATATTCACTACAAAAGCCCAAAAGGCCCCAATTTACTATGTTCAGGTCAACCTCTTCAGGTGAGAGAATAGAAGTTCATTGTACTGGAAACCAGAAATTATTTCACTGAGCTTTAAAATGTTTTATTTAAAATTATGAACAGTATTTTAATGGATGGCCCATTCTATCTGTCCTCTCATGAGGCAGGACTCTAATAATACTGCATCCTTCTTTTTGTGTTGAGCATTAAAAATGGAATGTAAAATCTGGGGTTTTGAATAAAACTGATGGGTTGGGTGGTATTGATAAGGAAAGCCACTATCTATATATTTTCCAAATCTGGCCAATATACAAGGAGTTAGGTGGGGCATTCATGTAGGATGCACATATTTGGAAGGAAGGAAGGAGCAAAAGCTATGAAGAAGAAAGAATAAAAGCTACTAAGTTCTATTTATTCTCATCATTGTACTCTCCTTTTGACAATTGTTGAGTTGTACTTCATCCTCAAAATTTTAGGGAGAAATTACATGAATATAGCATTTAAATACACACACACACCCATACACACACACCCCCACACACATATATGTGTATTTCAAGTGTCCTTCTTCAGACAATGCACAGAGAAGTAGAACCCTAAAGAAGAAGGACCCCTGCTCCTACAGCATGCTGCGCGTACTTGCACGGCTGTACACAACTCTCTGTCTCCAACATCTAGCATGCTGTCTGCCTGACCAGTTTAGTACCTGTCTGCCTCCTTGACGTAAGAGGAGGAAGCCTTCACCATCTCCTTCAGCCTTCTCCCCCAGCCATGACTGCTGTCTCTAACCTGCGCTTGCAATGAAAGTGTAATTTCACAAATTAGTGCCATATGCCACCACTTACGTCAGATCAGAGCAGCAGTGTAGAACGGAACCTCCCTCTGTCCAAGCTGGATGATGGTGTCATGCTGATCCTATCCCAGAAGTTTTCTTTAATCTGGTGTAAAACCTTGTCCCTAAATTGCACTTATCCTGCTTTATTATGAGTTTAACATTTTCCATTACAAAAATAGCAAAATGTAAGGTAACGCAATGTAACCACTCTTTCCACTGTGGTGTTTCCTTCCAGTCATTTTTTTTTTCTCAAAAATGCACTTATCCTTGACCCTGTTGATATTGTAAATATTTTATTATCCATTACGCTATTTACTCTGATCATTTGAGTAAAGGCCCTATTTGCGTCACTGTGCCTCCCTTTTATTTTGAGCTGTTAGAGGTAGCATGGGAGGAGTAGAGTGGACAAGATTTTGGCATCTGACAGGCAGGTTTAAATTCTGGCTTTAACACGTACTAGGAGTATGAGCCAGGCGACATACCTGGCCTCTCCTTGACTCAGTTTTCCCATCTAAATGTGATTGTATAACACATATTTCGTGATTGTTTTGAATACCAACATTGGCCAGTCTATGTGCACCATCTAGCCAGCTGCTTAAAGTGTAATATCACCTCCTTTCCTCATCTCTTGAGGATAGGGTCCAAATTGTTACACTTATTTGGGGTATACTAAGAAGCAGCATATAGGTGAAATTATTTGTTAAGAAATATTTTGTTGGGTACTGAAGCTTAAGACAGTAAATCAGTTGTTTCTTTGGAAGGATTTCTGTGAATTAATACCTAAATCTGTATATCAAAGAATTATTATTCTTTATCATGTCTCATAAAGGATTTTTTTCTTAATGTGTTCCCTATCTTCGAGCTATTTAGCTGTATTTAACATCAACACTCTCAAAACAAACCAAATAATAATAACATTCTCATTTTTACTAGACGTGTTTTCAGAGGAGAATAATTTTATTTTCTTTTAAAAGTTCATCATAACCAGTTGTCTATGGGGACAAAACAGTTCCTGGAGTTTGATGAGTGTTCTTTAATAGCACACTGAAGCCCATCCATCAATTCAGCAAGCATTGATTGCCAGGTATGGTAGAACACAGTGCCAGGCCTCATGGGGCGAATACAGAATAGCTGGAAGATAACTTTTCAGACAGACCTGATTAAAACCCAAATAGAGAAGCAGTTTAGTTCACTGGTGTCCAAAGTGGTCTTCACCTATCTCGAAGATTGTAGATGGTTACAGTGAAAACAGATTGGGCCTTGAAGTTAGGTAGGCAAAGTTTCATTTTCTCCCTTTACCAATTAAGAACTGTGTTTCTGTAAACAACTCTCTCATCTTCTTGGAGAAGCATCTCTCATCTGCAAAATGAGCTTCATATAATAGATAATAGATGCCTAATAAAGCCCTTAGCATTAAGTGTTCAGTTGCTGTTATTTTCATTTATTTTTCCTTTTTTTTTTTATTTTGGTAACAGCTCCTTACAGAATTTTCATAAAGATTCAATGAAAAAACTTATCTAAATGCCCATGAGTAACAGGTCTTAGAGTCCACTGAGTACTCAATATTAGTTCAGTTTCTTGATTTTTAAGTTTCTAAAAATAAATGTTTCTGGTCAATTTGTTTTTTCAAAGGATTATCCATTAGTATCATTTTTAATGTATGAACTTATATTTACATGTTGGCATTTAGGAAAGCAAAATAGAGCATTAATGGATTATATGTTAGTTTCTGTATTTGAATACATGAGAAACATGGCACTGTGTATTTACTTTTGTGGAAATGATACTGGGATTCTTTAAAATAAGGCTCCTAGCCCACTTGTCTCTGACTCCATTTTAAACATGTCCCCAAATCTGTCCACGAAAAAAGGGTTTAACAAGGGCATATTAAACACCTCTCATTGTCCCCTGGTTTGATTAGATAGAATGGTTCTAACAGTTCCAATAGTCAGAATAATGCAATTTCGAGTTTGCATGCCAATTCTTCTATCGGTCATCTAGCACATAGTTACATCAAGATATACACCTTCTCATTTAGTTTTGCCTCCCTCATATTGTAACACATTTCTAATGTGGAATAAAGCATACGACCACAAAAAAAGTATTTGCTCCACAGAGCAAGGGTACAGGGGATGGTGCCTGCCCAACACAGGCTCAGTAAACACAGCTGACTGGCCCTTCACCCCACCGAGTGCTTGAACAAGGAGTTGAGAGTTTTCAACTCTACCAGTCCAGCTAAGGAATACAGAGTGGAAGAAGGGAGGAGAAAATAAGTTTAGGTTTGGGGCATTCTGGCAAGGAGAGATCTCTGACACGCAGAAAGAGGCCTGAGTCTGCAGCTCAGGAGAAAAGGCTGTTCTTAGATGAAAGGAGCAGGTAGTTCTGAACCATGATAGTTGAAACCTTGAATGTAGGTAGCATCCTTTATAGAAAATGTGTAGAGAGATAAAAAGTGAAAAGGACGCTGAGGATAGGTGGGTGGAGACCACATCTTTAATGAGAATGTAGATGTGAGGAAAGGAAAAAGACGCAGCTGAGTCTTTACAGAACCAGAGAGGACTATTTCCCAGAAGCTGAGGACAGAGGTTTTTAGGAAAGACGGCATCAACAGCATCAGAGCCACGGAGAGGCCAGACAACTGAAGTTTGAAAACTGTTCAATATGTTCAGCAATTTTAAGTAATTGTGACGTAAGTAGTTTCAGTAGAGTGATGGGACAGAAAGGCAGACAATGAGCTAAAAAACGCCTGGCAAGTGAAGCGGGCTGCTCTTCAGAGGCTCCTGAAGGACACGGGGATTCTATCTAAGCGGAGGCGGGCTCACAGGAACTTTTATTTTTGGGGTGGTAGTGGGGATATATGGATAATAGGGTTTTGGCTGGATGGAAAATTAATTGTGAAGGTGGTTTAGTGACGCCAAAGCAGGTTGACTTTGCTGAAAGGAAGAAGAAAGAAAAACATTGATGAAAATTCCCAGGATAAAAGAATGAGTGGAGAGAGAGGTGTATGATCCACGTGCCCACAGTGAAAAATCCAGGGGAGACTGTGAACGGAGCTTCTCAAACTTTAATGAGCATAAGAATTACCAAGGGTTTTTATTTAAATGCATATTCTGTGTCAACCATGTCTGGAGTACGAGTTGTGATTCTGCATTTCTATCGAGCGCTCAGGTGATGTCCATGTAGCAAGTTCCCAGAAAAGATTTTGAGAAATAAGGACACAGTGAGTAGGAGGATGACTCTGGCAAAATGGCTTATCAGGGATAATCAGTGTAAGTGCAACGCAAGAGCAGAACTTGACAAAAGACAGAAATCGTGCTGGTTTGGCATGGCAAGAATGCCAAGGAGCAACAAGAATACATTCTACAAATAGTGGATGTATTCATTATGCATATGCTAAATTACTATTTAACCTGCATGTGCCTCTCCTTTGCAGGGCTTAGAACAAGGCATGTTAAGTTTGCTCTCTTGGGGCTTAAGGGTATCATAACATGTATGAGAAAAAATGAACAAAAATTATGTTAATGAATACACAGGTACAGAAGTGCTTCAGAAACAAACCTGTTAGAGATGGTAAGTAGACAGCTCTAATATTTCTGTGGATGGAGTCCTTATGAAGGATTTGCAACTTGTCGTTCATTTTGAAATTTAATAAATGTTGAAGTGCATTATCATCCACTATCCCCATAATCAACTTTTAAAAGAAGACATGACAGATGTAAGGTTCCTGTCAATATGTGAACAGCAGTGGGAAAAATGAGGCTGCACCTTGAATTGCAGTGATCCTATCTCGTTAAGCCTCTTTCATAGCAGAGAGCTACACGAAGCATGAGTTTGAAATCATTTGGCCCAGACAGAAGAGGAGAAGCAAGGAGCAAGTGTTACAAAAGGGAAATATTGTCAGACATTCAGAGATGACCTAGTGTCCTTTGAGGTGCTTCCTCCTGTTTCCTTGAATCTGGATTGCCTCCCTCTTTATTACTGCTCCAATATCCTAGCCAATGGACAATGCCCTGCCAGTGCCATTCTTGTCTCCTGGTGGTTGTCATGCACATATCATGAATTCATAACTGTTCAAGGACTTTGGAGCACAAAAAGATGTCTTTAGAAGTTTGCTAGCTGGTTTGGAAGAAAGAGATAAACATGAAACTAGATTATAAACTAGCATCATCCAAATTGTCTTGTGCAGAAAAATATTCTGTGAAATTCTGTTAAAAAACATGGACAAGAAAAGAAGTTTGATGGTGGCAAGAATCTGTAAAATTCCATATATTAAAACCCCTGTTCTTCAATATCAATAGGAAAGCGTACATTCTTTAATGGTTCCAGAAAGTACTGTAGTAAATAAATCTGGTTAACTTTGTTTAAACCAAATGTTTCTGAAGATTTTTGTTTTGTTTTTAAACCATGGGATTTTGTATAACATAAAACATTATTACTATCTCAGAGTCTTAGTGTTCCTCAGAGGGAAAATAAGAAAATATTTGTGTAAAGATTGAGATGTTTGCTACAGTTGATTTAGTGCAATTACAATTAGGAAGAACAGGAATCATTTTGGGAATCTACGGAAAGCATTAATAAGGAGTTTGAGCTGGCCTTGAATGATGTGAGCATGTTGATGCATCAACAAAATAAGATATTCTGGGTTGAGATGTAAGCCAAGAGGGTTAACAGAATAAATAAAAATGTGGAGGAGGAAACAGTTCAGAGTTCAGGTGTGTTTAAGGTACAATGAGAAAATCAATATGCCTGGAGAGCAGGGTTTTGACTGAGTAGAAATCAATTTGGGAAGGCTGATCATAAAGACCCTTGCATTTTGGGTTAGATTCTATGAAGACTGAACTATGCATTAATTGCATCCTGAGGGGAATGGACAGGGAATATGTCTTTAGCATTCTGACCAAACCATTTCTTTAATTTTTCTTTATCTTTTATTTTCTGTTTTTAAACATAACACAGGCACATGGTGAAAAATTCGTAATATGAAAAAAATAAACAGAAGAAAGTTAAAGCCACCATAAACCCATTAATCAGTTGATATTGGGAGTATATTCTTTGCCACTTTCTCCTGTGCATACGTATGTTCATATACCCATTTAAAAAATGTCAGGTGACAAGGCATACATGGTGTTTGATGTATGACAGTCACAGTGGCTGTAAACTAAACTCCTAAGAGGCTAGTATGTTAGCATAAATGTGCATAGCAAAGCAGAATGAGTAAGATATTAAAGATGCTGCCCTTCTTATGGATACCATTGCAAATTAAATATATAGAATGCTCTTTGTTTCCACAATGAAATAGTCTTTCTTCTTAGGCCGTATCTCTTTTATTTGAAACATACAGGCATCTAGGTCAATTTTTAATCTTACTACTCTTGACAGAAATACAAGTATTGAAAAATTATTTTCTCAACTCTAGCATTAGGGAAACAATAGGTAAATGCTATCCGATGCTAGGTCTCGGTACCTGGGAACAAAGACAGAGGCGAGGGTGGTGCTGCTCTGGAAAGCCCAGCTCCCTCTGCTTGTCCAGCCACCGCACCACAGCAGTTGCTGCTGCTAAACAGGAATTGGGCCCAAAGTTGCCAGATCTTCATGTTTGTCGACAAAATACAGGGATCAAAATATTTTGTGATATTCTCTGTTTTATGAAAAATAAGAATTAATTATTTTAATACCAAGAGAGAATTCCACAGGTGAAACAAAGCACATTCAGCACTCTACAGTTATTGTCTATTGCTTACACACACCCACAAAACAAAACAAAATACAACGGCAATAAACTTCCTTGTTCTTTACAGTTGGGTTGTGATATTACCGTGCATCCTCTCTGATGGAAAATCTTGAAGGCCCAGAGTAATGGGCATTTTCACTTACTAGACTTTTCCATTCCTTAGATGTGAACTGGTACAATATTTACATTTGTATTAACATATTACGAATCTTTCATTGTAAAAAGGCTTGTTTGGAAAGTCTATCGAATTTCAAAAATATGCTTACTGGATGTATATTTTGTTGATTGAATAGGTATTTTACCCACTGGAGGAAGATCTATTTCCAAATGCCACTTAGGTTATTTTCAAGAAGTCCCTACTGAATATTGATGCAGCTCTGTGCCTTTGTAGAAGTGGGAACAAAGCCGGCTGTGTTGAACCATGGAATCACGGTAATTAGTACAGTGCCTGTAATCAGGGAAAGGTTAAGTCAGGAAAAAAGAAATATAAATGTCTGTGACATGCAAAAAGGAACAGGAGAGATCATCGGAACAGCAAGAACAAAAAGAACAGTTGAATCTCAAGCATTAAAAACAACCGAGAGATATATTATGTGCATGTGTGTGAATAATCTCCGCTTAAAACATAAACTTTTACCCTAAAATTCTTATCTGGGTGGTACTGTACTTTTACCTATTTATATCATTAATATTGCTTTTAAATCAATAGGTTTCAACTACTCCAGGTTGATGGAAAGAGAGCATTCATATTCAGCCAAGACTGCCCAAGCAGAGAAAATACAAAATAACTTGAAATGTCTGAAGTGCTATATAATTATTGTCAGTAGCAATGATGGTAGAGACTAGAACAAAATTATATAAGATAGAAATATTCAACAAATAAAGTACTGTCAACAAAACTGTATATATTTGGTCATTTTGAAAATATATATACAATCTCAATTATGAAACAGGTAATTTTTATATTTAGCCTAATAATAAGGCTTATTAAAAATCTAACTTAAATATATTTTTAAAGTGAAACTATGATCTATTGCCCTTAGGTGGCTCACTATTTGAAGAAACAAGGTACATAAATACTTCAAAAAATCTTATAAAATTGGCTTTTAATTTTTCACATTTCAAGGGTTGTATTTCATGTTTGGTTTTCTTCAAATTGGAAATTCAATTTTCCTCCACAGTGAAAAAGAACAAGAATGAGTCAGGTTTTAAGGCACTAGCCAAGACCCAAGTTTCTGTCCTTGCCATTTCCTGTTTAGAAATCTTAGAAAATACTCATCACAATTTGTATTTTATGCCAAGGGATGATCTTAAGCTGAGATAAAATACATACCTGTTTACGGTCCCAAGACTTTTTTATCCTGGTATTTGACCGATCTCACTACTTCTAAAATTGGAATCATGAACCCTTTTAGCCATGCACAACTTTATGAATTGGTCAACTAATCACCATTAATGCCTGAGTTAAAGTCTGAGATTCCTTTCACAGTGACAGTAGTAGATTGGGAAACAACAGAACTTGTGACGGGAGAAAGGTTGGGGAAGCCTCTTCTTATTGTTGCAAGTTTTGTCTGGGTTTATTTATAAACTGGGGATTAGGATGAATTATCTCTAAGGTGTCCCTGGCTCTCTTCCTGCTAAGCAGATTCAGAATGACCCTCTGAAAAGTCAAAGAACAGAATCAGAGTAACTCTACACTTATTTTTCTGATCTACTTAGTCATTATTGGTTTATTTAATAACTGTTTATTAAACATTAACTAGTTGTCTGGTACTGTTTTAGACACTAGTGATACAACATTTCACTACAACTTAATGCAATAATACCATAGAAAGAAACAAAGACACAATTATATAAGTAATTAATTTGCTATAATTCTAGGAATTATGAAATCTCATAAAAAGGGGGACTTGATGTAGTCTTGAGTAGGAGTGTAATAAAGTCACATAATAAATGGCCCTGAGAAAGTGTTTGAGGGTTGGGTTCAGGGAGAATATGAGGAACGAAGGGAAGATGAGTGGCAGTCCAACCCAAGGACGGTGGAAGAGAGCTGCCCATGTAAAGTCTTACACCCAAACGAGTCCTGTATAGCTAAGAAATTTAAATTGAACCAGTGGCGCTAAAGATCAGATAATAAGGGAGGGAGTGAAGAGCAAAGATGTGGTTAGAAAGGTTTGCAGGGGTGAATCGAGCCAGCTCATTTAGAGTTATATCAAGAATTTTGGATATTCCAAAAATAATAGGAAGTCATAGAGTAGTTTTAAGTTCAAAAAAGGCATAATCAGATAAGTATCTTGTGTATCACTGGGCTTGTTGGGTACAATAATAACGGCTAATATTTGCTGAGAACTGCCTTGTGCACCAGGCCTCTTTGGGGGCATACATGTATTAAAACATTAGTATTCATACTATTATTATTTTAAGTTTATGAAAAGCTTAAGAAATTTACCCAATATCATTGAGCTAATCTGAACAGTCTGACTTGAAAACTGGCACTCTTAACCTCTGCACTCATCTGATGGCAGATACAGATGAGAATTAGTTTGAAGGTGTGGATGGTCTAGCTAAGAGATGATGTTGGTTCAGACTATGGTGATAGTAACAGACTGGAGAGACGTGGAAAGATTCCAGAGATATTTGGGAGCTAGACTAACTAAACAGAAACTGGCGATTGATTGGACATGGTAGGCGAGGGAGAGAAAATGGTCAAAGATAACATCTAGATCTGGGGTTGAGTGAATGGGAGGATAGTGGTGTCATTTATCAAGGTTGGGACTTATCCCCGAGAAGGGGTTGGTTTCGGTGAAAAACTTTTACTTATTAAAGCAAAAGTTATGGTCATGTAAATATTATCCCTGAAAAGCTACCCTAGAAGATCCTTAGAAATCTAGTTTTACTTAATATTCCAGTATTTTCTCCCTCCTAGATGTCCTTCTGCCATCAGTGCAACATGGTTACTCTGAAGGTGCCTGAGACAATCAGGATAAGTAGAGGAGGACCAAAAGCAAGAGAGGACATCCAGGTTTCTTTTTCCATCCCTTAAACTCCCTTGTCTAGTTGTATCTGTTTATTTTTTTACCTCCATGATTGTTTTCAACAAGATCGGGCCAGTTCTCATATCCACCTCTTTATCATATGTTGAGTTTGCAAAGCCTTTTTAGGAATCTGTGCACAAGTCAGTACTCCAAAGGTGGCATAAACTATGTGAAATATAGACACATTTTGAATATGAACAGTAGCACCTATTTTAAGACAATTCATATTAAAATACTGTGCTAATTGGCCTAGAAGCCCAACACAGGAAAAGATGGCCAATAAAACTGCTGTTTTGGCTTTCTACCTCCGTGGTAGCAGGCAGAACACTGCAGTGAATTTTCAATCTACACAATTCTCCTTTGCCTTTTCAGTGATAAAAGCACATATTATTTGACTTGCTGTAACTTTTAAATAAAACAAAATAAACAATGTACTCTCTGTTCTGGTCAAACATCAGTCAATCATCAAATACTGATTCAGTGTTTCCCATGCAAAGGCAATACAATGGGAAGAGTGTAGAACAAGGAAGTGTATGCGAATTTCTCACAGAACTTAATCTAGCTGGTGGGACAAGATATGAGCATGTTTAAGAAAGGATGAGTGATTATAAGGAGAAATAAATAAAAAGATACAGCAAGTGGAAAAGACAAATTATATCATGGATATGTTCTACTGGTTCTAAGAAAAGAAAAATTCTTTGTATGTTGGAAATTTGGTAAGGATTTACAGAAGATGAAGACTTTGAGCTCAATCTTACCTTAAGTATAGATTTTATCTAGAAAAAAAGGAAATAAAAGAGGAAAAGGGATTGCATGATATTCCAATTGTGAGCAGCTCAAGAGGAAAGCAGAGAGGTGTAGAAAACGTATCAATAAGATGAAAAGTTAGGAAATTTTTGCTTTACGTCAGTTTTAACAATTACATATGTGCAAAGAAGTACCTTCTCTGTGTCTCAGTTTTCTCATGTCTAAAGTAAGAAATTTGGATTAAGCATTCTCTACAGAATCTTTGAAACTTAACATTAGTTTTTATCATAAAGAAAGAGTAAGTTCCTCCTACTTGCCCAGCATGATATGAAACTAACTAAAGTTAGAGTTTTTGAAAATGTGTACGTGACACTTTGAATCTGACAAATAAAGATTCAGATCTTGGCAGACCTATCTGTTACCTAGGAAGCTTGGGCAAGTAACTTAACCTTGATGAGCTTCAATTTCCTCATCTGAAAATACAGATAGATAGAGATTATAGATGCAAACATAGATAAAAATATAAATAAATAATTATCCTTTTCAACAGACCTGTGAAAATGGAATGTAATGGCACTGTGTATAGTCACTAGTTATGCAGGAGGCACTGAAAAAAACTGGGACCCATCCTTCATTATCCATGAATGAAATAGCGCTGAGTTGCAGTCAGGAGATCTGCATTCAAATTTCTGCTGTGCCACAGACTGTCTAAGTGTCTTTGGAAAAAATGGGGTTTGGACTTGATCATTATTTGTTTCTATTTTAGTACCACTAAAACATTTTAGAGCAGAGGAAAACAAAAGGTCAAAGTATATATGGGACAATATGAATTGCGTAGAATGTCCAGTTGAGGATGTTAAATGGCTAGAAAATACTTTAGTTACCACCAATTTCATATTACTTTTATCTTTTAACTATGCTAATATCCCCTCATACCACTTTCCTTCTGACGTTGTTAATAATTTACAATCTCTTTTTAGAGTGTTTTGAGATCCTGGGATGTCATTTAGATTGTGCACCATTTTTACAACACTGTGCTAATTAACACCACAATCAAATATCAGCAGTTTCACAATGATCTCTAGCATATTGTTTTTATATTATTAATTTTATAGATAATGCGAAGAACACCATAAAACACACCACCAGTTTTCATGCCAAGAATATTTCATCTAACTTAGAAATGCCATGCAGTACATTTCAGGGATAAATGTCACTTACAAACATGGATGGTAATACGTATTGAAGTTTCATGTACTAAAGATTGGAGTAGCTATCGGTAGTCAATGCATAATGGATGGGAATGATTAATGACTTTGTGAGATAAGAGATAATTAGATTTGGCATGTGCATCCACCGTTTAAGCAAATTGGAATGTGGAATGCATGGTTGAAAGAAATACAGACAAATGACATTAGACTTCAATGATTCAAATGGGTCTCCTGAGAATAGATGATCCAAATTCTTTTATAATTTTTCCCCAACAACTCAACACAACCCTATAAGCAACCACGGATCTTATTGTTATGCTAGCAATGGTTGCCACGGTAACAGAGTGACAAACACTGAAGCCCAGGAGAGCTTCTTCATTCTCACCTTTCTGCCTTCCGGTCATTTAACATTTTCCCAGAGGGCTTTCATTTACTCAAATAATGTTCCACTACCTAGGGTCTCAGTGATGTTGGAGGACAACGAGAGATCTTAGCAACATTGCCAAGAAACAACAGTTTCCTACAACATTGCCTACAAACCTCCCCACAGCTACCCTATGCGCACCACAACCATACACATAGGCAAGTGTACCTGTGCCTTCTTAGGTACTAAACCAATATACCGCAGCTCACCTCTTCACAAAGTGGCACCCGAATAAGGGCTACCCTTTGCAGGTAGTAGAATGCTTTGGATTCTCTTTATTTTTATCAAACTTTTTATGTCCCATTTGTCCCTTATTATTGTTAATGCTGCACTTTTAAATCTCAAAGTAGAAACACATTTGTATGCCACAATCAGGAGAGAGGCATGTCAGAAGTAATCTGTTACTAATTCTAGTATTGGTTACTAGTGTTACAGAAAAGGCAAACATTATGTGAAGAAAATTTTATTTTTGAATTAGACATTTTTCAGTGTTATCAGTATAAAACAATACTTACGTTACAATGTGCTTTTATTTTCTTCTAGGGAGAGTGAAATAAGTGGAGCTACAATTCAAATGTGGTATCCTGAGGAGAGTGAGGGTGACAGTGGGGAGTCTGGCCACACGTGAAGAGGGTCTAGATTGTGAATGTAATACTTCGAGGCAAAGCATTAGTGAGTTCTAATTGATACATAAGGGTCTCTTCTTCATTAATATTTATAATTTCAAATGAACTCATATAGACATAGTTTTATAGAATATATGAATGGGCATTATCAAGAATTAGGGTGAGGCTTTGATTAAATCAAATACCTGCTCATCATGCTTTCTATTTTCTGTGTTTTCAATAAGGCAATACACAAAAGACATAGCGGCTAAGTAAGAATCAAAGCATAATATTAAGGGCTGAACAAAGACTTGATACTTTAAGACACAGCTCTGATAAAGCCTGGTTTTGAGCAGCCTGTGCAGAACCTTATATGTTGCCCCCAAATCTTTATCTACAGAGCTTATCAGCCTCGGCCTGTTCAGATAGATGAAGGAAGCAGGGATGAGGTGAAGCAGGAGATGGTCAATGCTGGAAACCTTGCCCTAGGTGAGCTCTTCCCTCTGCATGTAAGAACCAAGGAGATGGAGAAGACGGATGCGAACAATTTAACGTACACTTAACCTGCACGCTAGTGAGCATGACTTGTTATTGTTTGACTGCTGACTAATCGGATTGAAGGTGTCTTCCTTGGGCCAGAGAGTGGGACTGGGGAGGAGAAGTGAAAACTAGGATGGTTATGGGGAAAAAAAGCGAAGAAAAAAATGACAAAAATGTATTTCATGAAAATATTGAAGATAATGAGAATCTGAGGCTAATAGAAGACATATTTAGGGAAAAAGAACCATTCAGGATATTTAAATTTTTAGAAAGCACTCATACATATATTGAATATATACACACAAGTATATATAATATAGAGACATTTGAAGCATAACATATGACATAACAAGTAAAACATAAGACAAAACAACATAAAACATACTGTACATAAAATATATAACATATACAAACCATTATATACAATATAATACAATACGTTATATGCGAATATAAGTAGTATATATTATATATTATGTATAATGTTATACATTTATATAATATATGTTATGTGCTTATTATGTATTATACTCTGTTATATATTATATATAATGTTATACATTTGATATATGTTGATATATATTATATATTTATATTTTGTTATATATTATCATTTTATATATATTATATGTTTATTTATAATTTGATATATAATATATATAAGATATACACATATACTATATAATCATATATGAAATATATCATGCACACAAATACACCAGGCACACGTATATCACTTAGTCACTTAGAGAAATGGATTATGCATATCTGCAGAGTAAACCTATGAAAACAACTTATTCTAATTAAACTAGTGCTTTTAGTCATGAAATAATGACTCGTAAATCACCAAACACATGAACCAAATATGAAAGAAAATGCCAGGGTGAGGAAACACACAGCTGACCAGGCAGAGACAGAAATGATACAGTGAAGAGAAGAACATCTATAAGTTAGATTTAGTGTATTCAGAAGAAAACAAGCACTTATTGTATTCACAAAAAAAGAGACCACTGTCAAAATAAGAGAGGATTATTTATAGTCATCATGTTGTGCAATAGAGCGCTTGAACTTATTCCTCTTGTCTAACTGATGTTTTGTGTTCTGTGACCAACACCTCCTCAACCACCCCTCATTCTCAGCTCCTGGTAACCACCATGGTACTCTCTACATCTACGAGTTCAACTTTTTTTTAGATTCCACATATAAATGAGATCATGCAGCATTTGTCTTTCTGAGTTAATACTGAAGGAAACAAAAATATTACACCCCAAAATATATTTCTTTGACATATGTATTTTGAGATGGCTGTTCAGAGGGTCTGCAAACAAAAGTAGCCTTGCAAAGCTGTCTTTCGTGGGTTAATTTGCATCTGTAGAGAAAATCTGCATTGACACAGCTAGTTTTCTCTGAGGCCTTCCCTTGTCTGGATCTAGAAAAGATTAAATGAGAGTCTGAATTTACTATTCTCTCTGAGGAATTCTACCTGAGAAGTGTCATCTAGACAAGGGCGCCTTTGCTGGCTAGGCCTCATCTTCGCCCCCTCCCATAACCTGTTTTGCCACAATCCAAGCCCCCATTGTTTCTTAACCTCAAGATGGTATATTAGCTTCTGAGCTGGGGTAGTCACTCTGTGGTTCTCCTTGGTGTGCACATCAAGCCTTCTCTCCAATTAATCTACCTTTTATGAGTTGGCTTTTCAGCCAAACATCAGAGGGCAAAGGGAAAGTTTTTCCTTGGCCCCTATAGTGACAATGTATTGTAATCTTGAAAACTGCTAAGAGAGTAGATTTTAAATATTCGCACAATGTAGGCCAGGTGTGGTGGCTCACGCCTGTAATCCTAGCACTCTGGAGGCCAAGGTGGAAGGATCCTTTGAGGTCAGGAGTTTGAGGTTGCAGTGAGCTATGATGACATCACTGTACTTTAGCTGGGGTGACAGAGAGAGACTCTGTCTCAAAAAAATGAATAAATAAACATACTCACAATGAAAAAAAATAGGTATGTGAGGTAACGCATGTATTAATTAGGTGGATTTAGCCTTTTTACAATGTTATATACAGTATTTCAAAACATGTACATGATAAATATATACTCCTTTTGCCAATTAAAAATAATAATATATAAAATTGTTAAAATATGCCAAAAAAAGAATTTTTTTTTAAAAAGTACCTAAAAATTTTAAAAGTCATCTTAAAGAATAGAAAGTGAAATGAACAGAACTAAGGATCTTGTTGATGATCTGGAAGATCATTTTATCATTTTATCCAAAAGGTAAAATCTGAGAAAACGTCCCAGGAGGCAAAAAGAGCAGCAGACAAAGGGAAGAATAAAAAGAGGAAAGATTGTTTTCATGGAAGAAAGATTCAGGATTCTAGATCTTGTCTAACAAGAGTTCCAGATGAAAAGAACTGTGATAATGAATGGAAGAAATGGCCCAATTTTTTTTTTTAAAGAGAAAATGAGAAGATGATTATGAATATGAATTAGTGGTCATTGAAGATTTGTGAAGAAAATGTAAGTTCAGAAAAAAAAAAAAAAAGAAAGAAAAAGCCACTAGATGTGGGTGCTCCAAACACCATCCTTTTAGCATCAGAATTTCAGTCTCAGAGAATTTCACTTCCTTCTCCGCAGTCTCAGTTTCAGTATTCGGGTTACATATTTACATAATTTTAAACCTGTACATGTCATTTTATTGTGTTTGTACTTTTGGAATCAACCCATAGTAAAACTGTAACACAATTTCAGCTACATTTCAGATGGGAAATGTATAAACTTTACAATTTTAAAATAACAATATAAACAAACTCTAGGAGATTGGGAAGGAGAAGAGACATATGGTTGTGTAAGTCACTATGTGATTAATCTTTTGAAGAGTGGAACAAAACGATAGTGTCTAAAGTTAGTAAATCAAGAAAAAAATATCAAAACGTTTGTTTTAAATTCATAAAGGAAACTACCTGAAAAACAAAACTGAGAAACTATGAAAAGAAATTGACTATCCTGTGAAGAAATGGGTATTGGTGTATGAGGAATTTGTACTCTTAATCTGAAACTCGTCTATGTATTTTAAACTGTTATAGATAATTCTTTAATTTAAAATATAATTTTTTAAAAATTAAAGAGCACACTTGTCAACAAGAAGTCTGGGTAAATATATTATAGTAAAATAAATCATAATGGCCATTTATTAAGATAATGTGTGTAACTTCTGAAAGTGCTTTTATATGTTTCTAAAGTACAAGTCATTTATTGGTCACTTCTGCTGGGCAAACCATTATCTTCCCTGGTAACTCATTTATTCTCATCTCTGAGACAGGTCAGGGAAAATGACTTTTTGTCCTTTTGACAGTTAAGAAAACTCAAACACAGAGACACTAAGTTGTTTTGCCTAAACCTGTATTCTCCTTCTTTCTGACCCTACAATCTTTTGATTCGATTCTCTTCCCGATCATTGTGAAATGGTTGATTACTAAAAAAAAAGGTATCCCAGAGAAAACCGAGTGAAAACTGGGTAGAAGTAGATGGAAGGGGGTTTGGGAAATGGAAAAGTAATGACTATTTTCTACACGACTTTTATTTTCCAGGCACTGTGGAAAGTAGGTGCTCACACAGATTTCACTTCATTAATCCTCATGACGACCCTGAAACTGAGGCTCAAACTAGCTAAGTTACATATGAGAGTCCACATGGCTAGAAAATGGCAGAAAATTATTCGGGTCTCAAACTTGTGTTGCTGGATTTTTTCCCCCTATAGCAGAGTCTCTCAAGCTCACCATTATTGAAAGCTTGGGCTGAATAATTCTTTCTTGCATAGGGGTGGGGAGGTTGCCCTGTGCATTGTAGTATGTTTAGCATCATCCCTGGCCTCTATCCAATAGATGCCAGTAGCAGGTCAACCACCATTTGTGACAACCAAAAATGTGTCTAGATGTCCCCAGGGGTTCAGGGTGAAAGGATTACCCCTGTCAAGAACCACTGCCCTACAGGTATGGATTATCTTCTTGGGCTGTGTTATAAAATATCTCTTAATGGAACTTAAATTCCTTAAATTCTCTATAGGTTTCTCTTTGTCCCTCACTGTCAAATTCTTACTGACAATATTGAATTTTAACTTAACCCTGTGATTCTGGAAAACATGAGGGTTAAAAATCCCTAAACTCCTTTGTTTTCAGGAAAAGTCTTTCATCAAGGAATCATTCTCCCCCATATGACTTAGCTAAAACTAAGAATATCCCCATTTACCTCTGCCAGGGCCAGAGCAGATGCATGCCCTCCAAACTCCCATTATTTACTGCATAAATGATCAGTTATTATTTTAATATCAAACACCCTTAACAATATGAATTCAGGCTTTATTCTACATAGACATAGATACTCAAATGGTTGAAGAGGTGCCACATCTTACACAGAAGGGGCATTGTCACAGTTCCCTGGTACAACCTGTCAATCAATCTCCTAAACCTCTTATTCCCATTTTTCAACCATACACCCACCCTCCTTGAACCGATGAGATCACACTAACCTTGTCATTGAGATTTTTGGACCAACATTGGTTACAATCTTAAGGGCATTCAGAGACTGCAAGCAAGTAGACGATTAAAGCTAACAGATGTGAAATAACGGGAAATGGTAAATAGTGTCGAAAGACTAAAATTCAATTTAAAATTTTTTTTTTTTGAATTTCTATTATAGCAAATTTGTAATTCCTACACTAAATCTGTACATACTTTTAAAATTGGCTATCAATAGGCCACATCCCTTCCAGAGATTAGTTTTGCATGGCTTGTATACTGTTTAATATAGTAATTTGAATTAAGTACCTACTGAGACTTGACATAAAAAATTGGATTTCTGACTTCTATTCCTATGTTGGTAAGATCTAGTCCACATTTCAGCAAGGAAACAATTTGCTTGACCTTTGTAGATGTTCTCTTTTTGAAAGGAACATAGGCTTTCAAGTTCACCACAGTCTATTGGATTATGCCTGGCTGTTGAATCCGTTTATATTACCTACCAAGCCCCTGCTGTCATCTGAATTTACAAACTTAGCTCTTTAAGTGCTATGATTCTTTGATCCTACTCCAGATTCACAAATCCACAATCTCCTTTCCCTGCACATTTCATCTATGTAAGCTAAGATACACACGTAGTGGGAACAGATAGATTTTTTTCCGGGGATAAACATCCAAAGGGAGTCCATATACTATATTGGGAAATAGCCCGGTGAAAGGGAAAACCAGGTCTTTGAAAAATAATGGATAAATCAACAATATCCTGGGTAGTCAGATTAACAATAATAATTATAAAAAAGATTAATCTTGAATGAAGTAATCTCTAGAATTTATGACAAACAAGATATGTGTACATTAATAATTTGAAATAAAATAAAGGTTCTTTGATTTTTTCACCTTCAGAGACGATACTATATTAATATATTGTTTGTTAAAAGAAAATGCCTTCTTTCAAATTTTGCATGTTCAGATTTTCTTTAAAAAAACTAACTAGAAATGTTTTATAAGTCTTTTGAAATTATAAGACCGTAATGGTACAAATCACAAATACTATAAAATTGTCTTTGACATTATATTTTCTAGAAATTAGCATTTTGAAGTACATTTTGAGTTTATGATCAAATGCTAATGCGTAAGAGCATCTTGATTTAAATTGAAAAAGTTTCACTATCTATCTACCAAAATTTAGCAATCTATCTAATCTGAGTCATTGTTAAAAGAGTTTCTGTCAAAATTTTGGGTCTGTGTTTTAAAATATATGCATTAATCTTCTAGCTATCTGGCATGATCAACCTTCTGGCTAGCCTCTAATAAAATAAAATAAATACATAAATCTGTAACCAAACCCAAAACCTTTTTATCACCCTTTTATTGTCTTTCCCATTAGCTTCCTTGTTTCCCCTATCTCTTACTAAACAATTTATTTTTAACCCTTGAGTTTAATACTGCTTTGTAAACACTTAATTATACCAAACAATGGGCTATCAAATGGATGGTCTCTATTTCCTTCGTGTTATAGTTAAACAAAGAAAATAATTTACAAATTATCAAGATAAAGGTCTTTTAAAGATCTGTTATTTCAAAAATACTGTGTTTAGAGTTATGATCATCATTGATTAGTGATTATAGAAAATCTGTGGTTTTAGAACTTGTTAAAAGAGAACACATATTCTGATGCAGTTCTATTTTAGGAAATGTTTTCACTCATTTCTAACTCATGCCTAGAATTTTCTCTTGGGACTAGTCCTTGCATTGGATGCCAAGAAAGCCATCCTATAGGAAATCAGTTACTGTAAGATAGTTGCACAGAATGGAAAAATATTCCCTTACTACTTCACTAAAGATACTGTCTGTGGATGTTATCAGTAACTCTAAGCATTCACACAATCACTGTACAAAATGACATTATCGGAGACATGGCATTGACAAGAAGAATTGCAGAGTAGCAAGGAAGATAAAGTAATTTGCAAAAGTACAGTAGGCCATGACAATAATGCCAAAACAACTTTAGATGATGGAAATTATATGTATGTTCATGTCTTCAGTACTAGGAAACAAAGTTTAAGTACCTGGATTATGTCAAGAGTTAATCCGACCTATGCTTTAAAGCATCTAAATTATACTAACAAATAAAAATTAGAAACTTTGTGTTGCTATGAAAATGTGACGTTTCTTCCGAGACCTTTCATTTGTTTATTTGGAGTCTGTTGTCTGCACATTTTTTAATATAATCACTGAAAAATTTGTGTAATTAAAAAGAAACAACAAGTAGAAGAGTGAATAATTCATCTGATGTGTGTGCTTAGCTTCCGTATATATTGTGTTAGAAAATATAAATATATTTTTTGCCTAGAATTTATATTAACTTAATAGACTTTGGAGCTTAGTCAATGATCTATAATTGTGTCAACCCATTTGATGTGCAGAATCACATGCATTTTTTGAATCATGACACAGCCTTCCAAGAGAAAAAAATTAAGGAAGCATAATCAATAGAGAGGTAGACATAAACCTGAGTAGGTGCCAAGCACAAACGGTAAAATAGAAAATCCATTGTAAGTCATCTTTGACAAACTAGATTCTTTCCTTGTAACCATGGGTAAATTCAATCAATTCAGGCAAACACTCATTTTATAAAATGAAGTTTTTCCCTATATAACAAAAGGGAAGATTGAGTAACTTTTTATTCAAGTTTTTTTTTTTTTTTTTTTTTTGAGACAGAGTCTCACTCTGTTGCCCTGGCTAGAGTGAGTGCCATGGCATCAGCCTAGCTCACAGCAACCTCAAACTCCTGGGCTCAAGGGATCCTACTGCCTCAGCCTCCTGAGTAGCTGGGACTACAGGCATGTGCCACCATGCCCGGCTAATTTTTTCTATATATTTTTAGTTGTCCGATTAATTTCTTTCTATTTTTTCAGTAGAGACGGGGCCTCGCTCTTGCTCAGGCTGGGTTCGAACTCCTGAGCTCAAACAATCCACCTGCCTTGGCCTCCCAGAGTGCTGGGATTACAGGCGTGAGCCACCGCGCCAGCCGGGTTAAGTTTTTAATGTCTTATTGAAAGGCAATGGTCTCTCATTGAGTTATGAACAAAGGGAAAAAAAATGGACTACCTCTTAATCAAACACTGATGAAACCTCACCCTGGTGTGAAGACTCATGGAGATTATATGTATTGTCACTAAGGAGGCTTATAGATTGCTACTCTCATTTTATAGATATATATTGATGATATAATGAATCTGTCAATAATAGAATAGCGCTATTTGAGTTATTTCTCTAAAACTCAGAATTTGCATGTATGTAATAAATGTCTTATACTATGATCATGTAGAACATTTGCAAGACATGTGTTTAGGTCTAGAAATACAGATTGAGCATCCCTAATCAGAAAATCAAAAATCTGAAATGCTTCAAAACCTGAAAGTTTTTGAGAGCCAACATGATGCCACAAGTGGAAAATTCCACACATGAGTACTTAACACAAACTTTGTTTAATGCACAAAATTATTAAAATACTGTATAAAATTACCTTCAGGGTATGTGTTAGGGTGTACATGAAACATAAATCAATTTCACGTTCAGACTTGGGTACCATCCCTGACATATCTCATTATGTACAGTATATGCAAATATTCCAAAATCCAAAAAAAATCCAAAATTAAAGCCCTTCTGGCCCCAAGCATTTTTGATAAGGTATACTCAACCTGCATAATCTCGGCTGTGAAACAGAGCAAAGCAAGCTGATCTATTCATGCATTAAATGACTGTATATTGAGTTTGTGCTATGAGTCAGGCATTGTCCTAGGTACACGGCATAAAGTCACACTCCTTTCTGTGTCTATATGGAGAAACAATTTTACAATTTTACCATAGGACCTGGTCTTAGGCTTATCCACTAAAAACCTCCCATGTATGATGGTCCATGTTCTTTTCTCATTTCCTAAAACTGGAATTCAGGCGATCCCCAAGGTAACTCTGGAAGCCAAGTTTTGAAGATGTTTTAGCTGGGTGGGAATGAGCATTGGTTCCAAAATCATTGTCAGTAGGAGAGTAACCCAGATGAAACCCCCATTCCAGCTATTACGAGAGACATGATTTTTACAGTATTAAGCTATTGATGTTTTAGACTTTATTTTTATAATACCGAATTGTTAGCTAATCCAAATAGTTTCGGTCAAATAAGAAAAATATTCTTGAAGCAACAGGAACTCTAGGAAGTTTCTGCAGTTTAAGGATATCATTAAAATCCTGAGAGGTTATCATCCTTCCTCCATTTTTATGCATTGGCCTTCTGTCCCTGTGTTTATTGTTACAGAGCCACAGAGTGGCTGCCCCGGCTTCAGACACTGTGGTCATGTGAGGGGAGGATATGGAGAAGGCAAGGTTGGAGGAATGGTGACTGAGGCTGCACAAAGGATGTTTTCCTTTATGACTCTTTCTTTTATTTAATGAAAGAAATCTTTACCAGAATTTCCCCATGCTATGAACTGAATGTTTCTGTATCCCCAAAAGTCATATGTTATAATCCTACCCCTCAATATAGTGATAGTTGGAGGTGGGGTCTTCAGGAAGTAATTAGATTTAGATAAGGTTAGGACTTGGGACCCCAGTGAGGGGATTACTGTCCTTATAAGAAGAGCAAGAGAGACTGGAGCACATTTTCTCTCTCTTACTGTCTCACTCTCTCTCTGCCAGGTGAAGACACAGTGAGAAGGCGACTGTGCAAAAGACAGGAAGAGAGCTGTCACAAGGCATTAAATCTACCAGCACCTTGATCTTGGACTCCGTAGCCTTCCAGAACTGTGAGAAATAAAAGTCTGTTGTTTAAGCCACCCAGTCTATGATATTCTGCTATAGAAGCCCTAGTAGACTAGCATTCCTCACTATACATTTATTTTTTTTTTGACCCAAGTCTATGTTAACATCCCAATTCTGCTATTCATAATTAGTCAGAGGATATCTGGACCATCTGAACAGTCTTCAGAATTGTTTCAAGTACTCAGACATTTTGCACATTGGTCCATCGTGTCAATGACATCATGTTAATTGGATCAGAGCAGCGGAAGTCATAAGTATGTTAGAGGCCTTAGAAAGACACATGTGCCCCAGCAAGCGGATTATAAACCCCATGAAGATTTAGGGGCCAGCCATGTCAGCCATGATTATTTTAGGAGTCCAACAGTCTGGGGCATGTTGAAACAATCCAATCAAATTAAAACACAAAGTATTTCAACACTATGAATTGTAGATACAGCATATTTCATACTTGGACCTACTACTTCCAAACATTACTGTGTGACAGCAAAGGCTTCCAGTTTTCTGTGAAAAGTAAAGCATTAAAAAGTTCTGTATCAGGTCTATGAGCAACTGGTTTTACCATTTGGGCCTTATGACCCACAAATTCTATATTATTACATGTATGAATGGTAGGAAAGAATGCAGAGTTTATGTCAAGTTCTAATAGGAAAATCTAACATAGATCCCTAGGGTTCTGATGCAAGATCTTGCCCCCTACAGTGAAGGGTTATACTCTCTTTCAAAAACAGTTCTTAGGAGATATGGGTCAGCTGACCATGAGACATCAAGTAATTATGTAGCCAGACCTTTCCATCACGAACAAATTTCTGAGTGACTCACCAAGTCATAAGGTGGGGCAGAGCCAGATGAAATCCATCAAAAGATGGACTTTCACATCTGGGATTACATGGGAGCAGGGATAGAGGGCACAAGCACAGTGCATACTCAGGTAGCCATGCCAACATCACCATTACACCCAGGTTCCTCCCTCAGCTCACGCCTGTGGCTACATGAGGAGGACCCTTATGACTAGCTGACAGAGGAGGAAAGTAACTGAGCTTGGTTACAGCCGCATTGGCTCAGTATATGAGTAAAAACTAAAAATTACCCTGAAAAGCAGCTGATGAGTAAGTCCTTCCATGATAAGAGCTTTAGGTGGTTCACCTGGTGTTCCATTTGGTGTGGAAAGAAAAGGAACCCAAGATAAGAAAATATACAGACCCATGGGCTGTAGTGAATGGTCTGACTGATTGGTCAGGGGCCTGCAAAGAGAAAAATTAAATGACTGAGAAAAAGGAGATATGGGAAACAAGTGTGTGGATGAATCTATGAGAATGGTCACAAAGTGTGAACATCGTTATGTCACAGGTTAACACTCACCAGAGAGCATCCAATGTAAAGGAGACATTAAGCAACCAAATTGAAGTCACCCATTTCATGGCATTCAGCCTCTCTCATGTGCTGGCACAATAGGCAAATAAATTGAGCAGTCATGGTGGCAGGGAAGGAATCAGTGCATGAGCCCTACAGTATGTGATACCACTAACCAAGTCTGATGGAGTCACTGCCATTCTTGAATACCCAACTTGCCAATAACAGACAAGTGCTGTACCTCCAACATGGCACGATCCTTTGAGGAGACCAGCCACTTGGTAGCATGTTGATTGTATTAGATCCCTTTCACCTCAGAAAGGGCAGAAATTCATCCACATACCAAGAATAGTCCACATACCAAGAATGTATTTGCCTTTCCTGCTCACAGGGCCTCTGTTGGCACCATTATACAATGGACTAGAGAATGTTTGACATACCAGCATGCATCCCATGTAACATCATATTAAGTAATCCACACATCAGCAAGGAGGAGATTGGCAGATAACCACAGGATCCAATGACTCTATCACGTACCACAGCACTCAGAAGCTGCCAGCCTTATAGAGTAACAAGAGTCTCATCAAGGCACAGCTTGGAAATAACACACTGAGAAGATACATCCTCATCCTCCAGGCTACACTATGCACTGTACATCAAGGACCATCTTGTAGAACCGTGTCCTCAACAGGTATAACATGTGGATACAGCAAATAAGAGATGTCCCTATTTATCATCACCCCAGTGACTCACTTAGGGAATTTGTGCTTCCTGTCCCCACAATTCTTGACTCTATAGGTTTAAAGGTTCTGGATCTCTGAAGGCCAAAAAAGCCCATTAAAATTTATACTATAGCTGCTACCAAGTCACTTGGACCTTCTCATACAACTTTACCAGCAGATAGATAAGTCATATTCCTGAAAAGGCAGTTCACCTTGGTGATCAGGAAGATGTGTGGCTACTGTTACACAATGGGGACTGGGAAGAATTCGCATGTCCCTCACCATGTCTCACCTGGTGATTTGCCAAGCATCTCTTGGTTCTCTCTTGCCAAATTTTTATGGTAACTGAATAAGAGCAACAGGTAAGTCCTGAGAAACTTTGGCGAATAAGAGCCCTGGCCCCTCAGGGATGATATTCTGCAATACCCCACTCAGTAGCTACCTGGACTAGCAGAGGCACCAGTTGAAAGTAAATCTAAAAATCATAATGGAAGAGAGAAATGATGAGCACCATTTATGACTTCTGGCTAGCATTAGTGCTGTAGCTCATCTCACTTACTTCTCACTTGTGTGTTTTCCCCAGGAATTCTAGAGGAGCTAGTACTAGAACTTAACACAGGCATGCACTGCATAATGATGTTTTGGTCAATGACTGGGCTGCATATAGGACAGTGGTTCCATAAGAGTACAATAATACCATTATTTTTATGTACCATTTTTGTGTTTAGATATTTAATTACCATTATGTTATAGTTGCCTAGAGTATTCAGTACAGTAATATGCTGTGTAGGCTTGTAGTCTAGGAACAATAAGCTATACCATATAGCCTAGGTGTGTAGTAGGCTACGCCATCTGGGTTTCTGTAAGTGCATTTTATGATGTTTGCACTATGACAAAATCACCTAAAGACACATTTCTCAGAATGTATCCTTGTCATTAAGCTACACATGGCTGCATAGAAATCACAAGGATCTGAATAGCACAGGGAATGGAATGTCCTAGATGCTGTTGTACATCACCTAGTTCTCCTTTCAGAACTGAGGCCTTACTTCCCCAAGTATTTTTGGCTGACAGCCTTCAGCTAGGGCCTTCCTCTGGGAATGGAATCACCTTTAGCCAAGGAGAGCTAAGTGACCCATGGTTATGCCCCCAGCCCTCATGCAGTGACTTAATGATGAGGCTTTATGTATGCTTACTCTTTTGGGGAAAATTAGGATAATTTTATAGATACATCTCAGCACCAGAGCTCTCGGTGAGAAAGATGGACCTGCTGAGACCTTGATTTTGACTATATTCCTCTGCCCACCCTAGGTTCCTTCATTCCCCCACAGGTGTTAATTCCAAGGGAATTCCCACTAAATTTCCTACCTGCACATTTCTGTCTCAAAGTCCGATTTATAGAGAGTCCTTCCTAAAACAGTGATCAAAAAATGATCTCTGTACAAAAGATGGTATTTGAACTGAGACTTGAGTGATGTGAAAGATTTAGCCATAATAGGAACTATTTAAAAACTGTTCCAGGTAGCAGGATAAGATTTATTTTCTATGTACGATCTCCCTCCCATTCAAGGTTATCCAATCATGTCCCTATTTCCTAACCTAGGAAAGTCAAATAAAGTTTTTAAGAAGTTTTGGAGCCCTATCATTTCTTTAAAAATTACATCCATATGAATTTTGAGCAAGAACTAGACATTTCATTAATACCATACTTTAATCAATTACAGATAGAAAATGAAGTGATACTTTTAGAATTTAGGGATTTCAGGTCATGTTATTGAGGGATTAATGCATTACATGTTGATGATATAGTTTGTTAACTAGCCAATAGGAGTCATTATCTAAAGAAATTCTTCATTAGTGAGATTTTGGTGATCTAAGAGTACTTAAATGAGAATCAATATTTCTAATCTCTTTCCAAGCATTCTAGCAAAGATCGTCACATTAGAATTCAATACAGAATCAGATTTGAAGTCTCCATATTTTAAAAATTTGATCTTTAACTGGGATCAGAGTCAAAATCTTTAATGTGAAGTTAAGAGAAACATTTATTAAGTGGAAAAACTTGGGTGGGGGGTTCACTATTGGTTGGATTGCAACAGCCTTGTTACTATTATCACCTTTATTTACATAAAGAAATTGTTATAACATCTTGGCTCTTAATAACATGGCCAACTGGATGTCAGCCATGCAGGCACATAGCTGTCTCAGTGTTTCAGTCTAATCTCTACCAGACTGGCTATCTCCTTACTAACAAAGTGGTTATTTTCACAAGAGTGTAATGTCTAGATTAGACAGCCATTCTGCTTGAGCAACACATTTTATTACTATTTTTAAGAGATAGCACCAAGACAATGAGTTTAAACTTGAGAAATATCAGGTTTGAAGTGGATGTTCATTGATTTATTTATCCTTAAAACTTTTTACAAGTTTCAGAATAATACAAACTGGCTATCTATCTCATTGCAAATGAGCTATTGCTATAAATAAAGAGCAAAATTTGCTATCGGTGTTTCATAGAGAAACTGAAAATAAATATATACATACATACATATAGAGAGGATTCCTGATTTATGGGGGTTGACTTAAGATTTTTTGACTTTACAATATTGTAAAAACAATATGCACTCAGTATGTTTCTTGATTTACAATGGGGTTCCATCCTGATAAACTCATTGTAACCCCATGGTAAGTTAAGGAGCATCTGTGTGTACATGTATATATATATGTGTGTGTATGTGCATATATATGTATGTGCATATAATGACTTTATTATGCTCTTTTCGCTGATTAGTGACTTCATTCCTTTTGACTCCAGCTATCCTTAATCTATCTATTGTCTTCCTTCTTCCCATTCTCCACTTAAATATTTACTTGTTCATTCTCTTATTCATCAATCATGAAAGCCTTCATATATTTGTACATTTCTTAAAAGCTTATAAACACATATATTCAATGTACACATATAAATATATATGTATATACTATATACCAGAGTTCAGCAAAGTGCAGGTTGTATGTTGGCCATCTTTTTTTATAAATAAAGTTTTATTAGAACACAGCCATGCTCATGTGTTTATATATCACCGATGCCTGCTTTTGTGATACTACACAGAGTTGAGTAGTTGTGTAAGAACTACTTAGGCTGGTGTCCCACAAGCCTAAAATATTTCCTATCTAGTCATTTAAGGAAAAGTTTGCTGCCCTGATATAGACAGTGTGTTAGTTATTTTTTGCCATGTAACCATCTTGAAACTTCATGGATTAAACAATAGTCATTTATTAACTTCAAATCCCAAGGTTTGACAATTTGTGCTGAGTCCATTTGGATAATTCTGCAGGTCTCCTCTGGGCTTACTCACAGAGTGGCAGTCAGCTGATCACACAGCAAGGGGTTGATGGTCTAGGATAGCCTCATTCCTGCAACTAGTGGTTGGTGCTGGCTGTTGGCTAGGACATCTCCCACATGCTGTCTTATCTTTAAGGAGGCTAGCATCTAATTTTTCTTGTGATGCTGTCAGGGCAGCAGTCTAAGGAAACAAGAGAAGCTGCAAGGTAATTTGGAGTTCTAAGTTTGGAATATCACATTCATCAAATTCTAATTAATGATCAAAGCAAGTGATGAGGCCAACCAAGTTTTAAGGGGTTCTAAAAATTGTCTCCACTTCTACATGTCAGGGTTGGCAAAATCACATTTATCATATAGAAACTGGAAGAATTTATGGCCATTTTTCTTTTACAATGTATTATACTCATATATACCCTGGATTTCATTGATACCATATTATCTGGCAATTTCAGGAATAGAAATGTTTCATATAAAAATGTTTTCTAGGAATTCAATTAGAAACCTTTTGAAAACTTGCAATTATTTATGGTAGAACATGTTTAATGCTCCCTATTATTTTATTCTGTCTTCCTACATAGAATATGTCGATTATAACTTAACCTATATTCATGAACAGTTTTGTCATTATCTAGTGTCATTTATGCAGCATCTGGTACAGCAATGTCCTCAGTGATTATTGACAAACATAGTTGTATATTTGTTCCTAAACCAAGTGATTAGGTTTTCTTGCTTTTATTTTTAGTTGACACATAATGATTGTACTTGTTTATGGGATATAGACTGATATTTCAATACATATATACATTGTGTACACAAATCAATAAATGTGACACATCACATCAACAGAATGAAGGACAAAAACCATATGATTATCTCAATAGATGCAGAAAAAGTACTTGATAAAATTTAACATCCCTTCATGATAAAAACTCCCAACAAATTAGACATAGAAGGAACATATCTCAGCACAAAAAAGGCCATATACAACAAACCCAGAGCTAAAATTATATTGGATGGGGAAAAGCTGAAAGCCTTCCCTCTATAAACTGGAACAAGACAAGGATGCCCACTTTTGTCACTCCTGTTCAACATAGTACTGGAGGTCCTAGCTGGGGCAATTAGGCAAAAGAAAGAAAGAAAAGGGAATCCAAATTAGAAAAAAAAAATTCTTTTAATCTTACAATCATCTAGAAATAACCTCAGATTTCATTTGCTCTTTCCAATTTTCTGCTTTCAGTTACATGCTGAAAAGTTTAAAATTTTAAAATTATGAATTTAAAACAATGTTTAAATTGTGTTTAAAGAAAAAACACATTTCTCTCTGAAAACCTTCCCTAAACAGTCTTTATTTTAACGCAGTTTCATTTGGTTAAATCACAAAGAGTTCTCAGGAAAGAGTTGGTCAGTGTTCAGCAGCCTGCTAGGAAGCTAGCATCTCTCTACCAGGCAGTGTAGAAGACATTAGGAAAAGAAACAAAACTTTAGAAGTGTTAGTGATGAACTGGTAGTTGTACTTGCTCCCTCCCTCCCTTACACCCACATACACACATGCATTATATTTTATGTAATAAAAACCAATTTCTCACACGCTCATCTTTATATACTATGATTCGTAAAATCCTTCAGAAAAAGATATATAAAACATAATTCAGTTTTCTGACTTATCTAAAAAGTTGGAAGATCTGACAATACCGGCACCTCTTTCCCACCTGGCAGTCATTCACAAAAGCTTGGGGGTTGCTGATACACTTTGACCAAGCAATCTTCTCTAGTTAGCTGCCCATGCATACTACCGCATCTGCTCATTCTTGTGGCCCATCCTGTCCACATGGCATCAAATTTGGGAGCCTGATTTATATTAAGCTTTCCTTGCATCTACGTTTGTCCTCAAGGGACCGGATGTATTCACTCATATTAGCGCCCTTAGAACCTACCACTGATGGGCTTTCCTTTGACTCTTTCTGTACCACATTAAGATCAATTCTTAAAACACTGGCCTTTCTATTGGTGTTGATTTTCTGTTTCTGTGGCTTTTTATGGATGAACGTCTGTTCCTTTACACCCATCTTTTGCATTGCACCGTGCTACTGAAAAGAGATATTTTTCTTTGTCTGCTTAGGAAAGCAATGGCTGTTCTTTTTATTTTTTGTGTTTGTTACTTTGGCCCACATTTTAATCTGTGCTCAGTTCAATTTCCTTATGTATACCGGCTATGATTATTTATGATGGTATATTTTTCTCCAGCAGGAAGCTCAATCTTATCTCTGACAACCAGTACATTAAGGTGAATCTGAAGTTCTTGTTTCCTCTGAAGGAGAACTTCCATACATACATGGAAAGACCAATTTACTCCCTACTTACATCTACTTTCTAGTCTTAATGACTCTCTAACCAGGAATCATATTCACTAACATGATCGCACCCTGTTTTATTTAGATGTTCTGTTCAGATGTCTAATCCTTAATGAATCCCCTAGGCTCACTCTCTTTTGCCACCTACCAGTCATTCAACACTTTTAAATTCTCATCCTATATACAGGAGTACATAGAAATGCAGAATAGAATTAAAAAGACTATAAGGATTGTCTTTTTAATCCTATGCAGTCTCCTGAGTATGACTAAAATTCTCTCCTTTTTTTCCACTCTGCTATTTTCATCTTATTGTGGAAAAATTGTGTTTTAGGGCTGCACATGGCTCTTTAAGATCCCTCTCCTCTCATGGGGCAAAAGTGACTTTATATGCCTGTGTAGGTTTGTGGTTAGAGTACTGCAAATTAAGGCAAACGCAACTGAGGTTTTCGAATCATGATTTCTAGACAGATATATTTAATATTTGAGTTCATGAGTTTTAGATAAGTCAAATTTACCAGAAAGACATGACCCAGAAATGATTTATAGATAATCTCAGAAGTTCCCAAGCATTCTTGGTTCGTAGCAGCCTGAGTGTCTTAGTAATATCTTCACTATGCTGCCAGGATAAACAAAATATTTATCATCTTTTTAAAAAGTAGTTAAGTCCAAAAATCTAATCAGATCTTATGTCTTGTCAACCTGTTGGTCATTGTGTAACTTCTCAAACCTTGGAATCCTATTGGACACTACCAGGCTCATTTCCTGTGTCACATTGTTTTCGCATGGTAATTGCTGTTTTTCACAGCAACTGCCATTAGCACAGTTTTGAAAAGATATGACATAGTTGAAAGGAATTTAGTGATCTGAACTGGAAACATACTACCTCCATGCAGTGGTTTGCACAGTATCTGACATTATCGATGTGTGTTCACTATGGTGCCCTAGGGCACTCTGACCCATAGTTTGTGAATGGGTCCAGGTGGTGAATGAGTACACGAGTACATGTGTGCATCTGTGTACCTTGGGGGGTTTGGCGAGTGATTTTGTACTTCAGATATTTAACTTATAGAAAGTTCGTGGCTTCCTGGCATTGTAAAGAGAGATAGGTCATTGGCAAACATTAGGTAACACATTTTTGCCTGACTCAAGAAGAAACTAAGACTCAGAAAGCCTGAGCCTTGCCTATCTGTATTTTTTTTTCAATTTTTCTTTTAAATTTTACTATTAAGTCACTTTCTGTTACTGCATATAAAATGTTTTACAATCTTAAAAATGGCATTTGTCTCCTTTGATAAGGCAATACTGACGTTCCACAAACTAATCTCATTTAAAATATAGAAATTAATGGATTAAAGTTAATTTCTATCACTTATGTATACTTTATTGCATATTTTATTCAGTTAGAAGTGCAGAATTCCTTTTGGGAAAGGGTTGGAACAGTTTCCTGAACAGCTCTTACTTGTGTCTGGCAGCTCCCAGTGCTAGATGCTCTTGGTTAGGTCAGACCTCCAAAGCAACAAAGGTCTTCCTGGTCAGTAGAGTGAGCTCCTCCGCTTGCTCCTGCTGCAACTAACTCAAACCCACTCTGTTCCCAAAGCTCATTTACATATGAACTTCCTCCTACTACCAGGAATGAGATTTTCCTTTATTTAAATCTATTCTTTTTCTAAGGCATATTTTTTTCTTCCAATGACACCATTTTTAGTAGAGGCTTCAGGCTTACTTAAATCCTATTATTCAAATTTACCACTTGGCTCTCAGAATTTGCTAACTTATATGGAGAGATGAAGGCATAATTAAACAATTCATTTCAATTGTTTACTTTAATTCACAAGAAATTTATTGCGATCCATCATCTGACTATGATTTTGTCTGTATAAATTTGCCTCATGGAGGATCAAATCTACAGAAATATTTAGATCAACTATGTGAACAAAATCTTCAAATTTTTTGCATCAAAAAATCTATTTCAGGCAATGGCTGACTATAGCCCATGAGCCAGAGTGCTGTCTGTTTTTGTATGGCTTGTGAGATAAGAATTTTTTTAAATCTTTAAATGGTTACATTTGAAATTGTTATTTAAGTATCTATGAAATATCCTTGATTTTGCTTTTTGACACTGTAAGTTAAAGTATTTGCTATCTGGCTCTTTGCAGGAAATGTTTGCAGGACTCTGTGATACTTTTCTTCTTTTTCTAATCCATTTTAATGCTATGCTTGTCACTGTTAGCTAAGTAAAACTACCTAAACTAAATTAACTGCATGGGTAATTCAACCACTACATTTAAATTCAAATAATTAAATTCTGTTGACTTCAGTAAACAAACACGGAGCTACTATTTCAAAACAGGTATTAATTTAGGTCCAGGAGATGTAAAAATTAATCAGACGAGAAGCTCACAATTCAACAGAATCTCCTCATTTTACTTGCAGAATGTTACCTTTACGCTTCATTTTATGGACTCCGATTGAAGTAGTTTACCATGTGTTGTAAGTTAGAGGATTGAAGATTGCCCTTTGACTCTTGTGATCATTGAGAAAATTTGCTGAAGGTAAGAAAGTAATGTTTTCTGTCCTCTAAAATATATACCTCAGTCTGGATATTTGACTTCTTTTATCACCTTCAGTCAATTCACACTAGAAATTGAATAACATCTACAGAGCTTTTGTTGCAATAAAGTATAACAATAAAGGTCAGCTGCTGTCATATTTCTAACTCTGAATAACTCTTAAGCTTACTTAAATGACATGTTCCTGATTTTAATTTGCACTTCACAGTGTAAAGTTATAGCAGTTAAGCCTACCATATGAAATTTTTTCTCCTTATATTATATTTAACAGAAACTTGAACTCCATCACTCATGATTTATTAATTAATAAGTCAAAGTTACTTGATGCCCCTGAAAAACAGTAGGCATGCCTTAAGTGCCTCCTACTGAATTTTAAAAAGAATCTCACTGTAATATATATGACATTTTTTAACCCTTAAATTAACCATTTAATTTCATAAAATAATTTTGAAACTATACATTTCATAAGCACAAAGAAGAGTTTTTTTCATTGTCAGAAAATTAAAAAGAAAAAATTATTTGCAGTGATTTATAAACATGTCTGCACAAAGATACAAGATGCAATAATTACACTCTCATAAATTACAAGTTCACTTAGCAGAACAATGAAAATATTAGTCAACATTTTATGTATTTTCCTAAAATTTAATTTTTTCAAAGTTTCTATATATATGTGTGTGTGTGTGTGTGTGTGTGTGTGTGTGTAGGTGTGTGTGTATACAAAATTAATGATCCAGCACTTACGGGTCAAAAGAATTATTGTTTCAGCCTTATCTTTTACCTACAAAGGAGTTTCAGCTTATTTCCAATGGCTACCATTCATTTATTCACTCAACAAACATTTATTAAATATGTACTATTTTTTAGGCATTATGTGACATCAAATTATTATAATGTCTCCAGATTTGGTTTCCTTCTAAAGCAAAATAAATAAACTTTACATAAATATCACCCCATTGTAAAATCTAGATTAAAAGTAGAAAATTTCTTTTTAAACTTTATCTTTTATAATGCGCAAGTTCTTATATACAGTAATAATATAGCATACTTCGCTAAGTATATTCTTGATATTCATCAAATTAATTTATAACTCATTTACAGCATTGTTTTGTGATGCATAAAATTATGTATATGTGACTTAATTCATGTTGGGTGATTCAACAGGAGCACCCATATTGCATATCTTTTCAGCAGCCTTATTTTTCTGTGTAGTCACTGTAACGGTTCACACAAGTCTTTCCCCCACCTCCAAGGGGGGAGGGGGTCTTTTGCTTATTTTGGTTTACTTCATTGAATTCTAGCTAGACTTTCATATTACCTGTACCTTTTTTCCTGGTTTCTGTCTTCCAGCTTTTTATCTTAGGTGGTGAAAATGCCAGAGGCAATGCAGAACCAGGTAACTTCAGCTCCAGGAAAGACAGTTATCAACAATTTCTACAACAGTATTTTAGGTTCACAGTCTCAGGTCTGCATTTCTTTTACTGCTCACTCTAAATAAGTAGTCGATCAATCAGGTATTTTTTCTGAGCAGTGACAAAATGCAGTTACATAGCACTTTATGAGTTATAAAACACTTCCACACTTATTATTGTGTTTGATTCTCTCTTAAAAACTCAATGAAAGGTAAAACAAGTAGTTTTACTATGATGATCATTTTTATAGATGTCAATATTCAAGTCCAGCCATCCCTGTCGTGTTTTCTAATATTACACAGCTAGCGAAGGCTGGAGTTGGACCTAGATATTCTTATATCAAATGTTACATTATTTTTTCATGGTATCATGCCTTCTCTTTTCATACTATGTGTATTGCAATCAACTGCTGAAAACAAAAATAAAAAACAGTCCTGTACCAAATGTGGTGGGAGATGGGAAATACAAATTTGAGAACTAAAGGTGATAAATGTATTTCAAAAATGAACTGATACATGAAAAATAAGTGTTCAAAACAGACATTCCTTAGCAGTGCAGAGGAAGAAACACTACTTCATGCTGGATAATATACAGGATGAAATATAAACTGGCTCTTCAAGAATGGGTGGGATGTTTTATGTTAAAGGAGTGGCAGGACCGTTCTGGAAATGAGCAATAAAATGAACAAACTAATGAGGTGATAATGGACACGAAATGTTTGTTATTAGTTTGGATAGTGTTCAAGAGGATAGAGTTTGGAGTCAAACAGAGAAAGTTCACCACTTATTAGCGTGATGAGCTAGCATAAATTATTTAAGCTTTCTGAGGTTCAGTTTCATTATTTTAATAATGTGAATATAGCAAAAAAGTCCCAGGCTGCTGAAAAGAAAAAGATTAAAATGCACAGACACCCTTAGCAGAGTTCCTGGCATGATGTACACACCCAACATGTGGCCACGTTTAGTCGCAGTAGTAGTATGAATAGCATCCCTGGCTTGCTGGAGTCAGGATCCCTAGTTAGTGGTGTTATCTAGAAAGCTCATTCTAGAGCACCACTGTGACTATTTTCAACTTACACTCATACCAGAATGTTATTCTCGGTACTAAACAACAAACAGGCTACAATGCCAGACAGCACAACGTAGAGGCAGGTGGGCTGAATGTATGTGTTCAAAGGGGAGAAACTGAACTGAATGGCAGGTCACAGGACACCAAAAGGAAGCCTTTCCCAGGGAAAAGTATAAGTAGAAACAATTTTTTGTTGTTGCTGTTGTTGTTAATTTTGCCTATTTAGTATATTGTTCTTAAAAACAATTTCAAAATCCCAGCTACTCGGGAGGCTGAAGTTTGAGGTTGCTGTGAGCTAGGCTGACGCCCTGGCACTCTAGCCTGGGCAACAGAGTGAGACTCTATCTCCAAAAAAAAAAAAGAAAAAAGAAAAAAGAAAAAGAAAACAATTTCAAAATAAATTCATAGGGCATGGAAAACAGTAGTGGGAAACCATCCTTAATCTGTTCTGGTCCCTTAAGCCTCACTTAACATATAAATACACTTGAGAGAAGGTGGAATAAAACTTTTTCAGTGTGGCGAAGAAAACACAAAAAACCCTAACTTCAAACCTAAAACTAAGAAAATCTCTGTCACCTATTAAAATGTGGATGAAAAGGGAGGGGAATGATTAAAGCTGATGTTTATCTCAGACTTTGGACAACTACAGACGTCTGTAACAGAGAGGGACAGGATTTAGAAAAGGCAATTTGGTGACCCTTCGTGGAAAGTGTTGATGAGGTCTAGAAGTGCGAATGTTCTGAGGGAAGAAGGGGCAATGACCAGGTACAGAAGCAAATAAGCCTACCAGGCTGAACAGGAGGTAGTGTGCCATGTGTGTGCGGCGGTCCTGATCTTAACACAGAGAGATGGGTGGACGTAAGAGAGTAAGGAGGCATCGGGCCGCAGTCGTCCTATCCTATCACAGCACTTTGCCGTGAGCCACAGTCCCACCCCTGAAAGCCAAATTCTGAACAGAGACATGCTCCTGGATGACATAACAGCTTTTGTGAAAGTATATTTGAGACAATAAACCCAAACTGAAGTTTTAGGTTGTTCCAAGGCAAGTGCAAATGCCTCCCTGCAGGACTCCCCTGAAAAATCCCCACCAGTTGGGGATGATATTTGAAGTATCATTTTCAAACAGCTACTCCAGGTAGGATTTTATCCTCCATTCTTCACCCCACTGAAGGAGAGGTAATAACAGAAAGAAACCAGAATAAGATCCAGGGACTGCAAATTTTAAATATGCATAGAGCTTTATCCAGAATGTTATTTAACACACTAGCGATGATTACTTCTGAGTGAGTAGAATTCTTTTTTGCACTTTTGTGTCTTTTATATGTGTGTGTGTGTGTGTGTGTGTGTGTGTGTGTGTATGTATTTAAAAGAGATGCGAATATTTGGCAAATGGATAAGTAATACAAAAAGTGATGTTCAAGAAGAGAAAACTAAGGGAGAATAACGATGGAGCACAAAGTGAGGATCAGCAGAAACTAGACAGTGAAAGAAAAGGAATGACCCAATCTTAATTTATTTACTGAGCAGCCCCTATGATGTACCAGGTACTGAGTAATTTGTTGGAGACATAGAGATGAAAGTCAAGAGTCACAGGGAACAAACAGCTCACAGTCTAGTTTAAGAGACAAACCAGGAAAGAATTATTTCAATAGAGTGAGTTTTTTGTTTGTTTGGTTTTTCATGGTACATGAGAGTGTAGACTGTGATGGATCACTGTTGTTTCTAAACATTTAAATGTTGCCTGCTTTTCTAGTCACTAATCTAGTGATAAGATGTGTAAAATGAAATGGGTCATATAATACCAATTTGATGGTGAGTACATATGGTGCTTGTTTTTCCATTCTTGGGATACTTCACTTAGTAGAATGGGCTCCAGCTCTATCCAGGATAATGCAAGAAGTGCTAGATCACCATTGGTTTTTCGTGGCTCAGTAGAACTCCATGGTATACATAGACCACATTTTATTAATCCACTAATGGATTGATGGGCATTTGGGTTGTATCCACATCTTTGCAATTGTGAATTGTGCTGCTGTAAACATTCTACTGCAGATGTCTTTTATACACAATGTCTTTTTTTACTTGGGTAGATGCCCAGTAATGGGATTGCTGGATCAAATGGTAGTTCTATTTGTATCTCTTTGAGGTATCTCCGTATTACTTTCCACAGACGTGGTACTAGTTTGCAGTCCCAACAGCAGTGTATGAGTGTTCCTATCTCTATGCATCCATGCCACCATTTATTGTTTTGAAACATTTTGATAAAAGCCATTCTCACTGGATTTAAGTGATATCTCAGTATGATTTTGATTTGCATTTCTCTGATAATTAGAGATGTTGAACATTTTTTCATGTTTGTTGGCTATCAGTTTGTCCTCTTTTCAAAAGTTTCTATTCATGTCCTTTGTCCATTTTTTAATTAGGTTGTTTTATTTTTTCCTTGCTGATTTTCCTGAGTTCTATATAGATTCTAGTTATCAGCCCTTTATCAGATCTGTAGCATGTGAATATTTTCTCCCATTCTGTAGGTTGTCTGTGTGCTCTCATGATAGTTTCCTTGGCTGTGCAGAAGCTTTCTAATTTGATCAGGTCCCATTTATTTATTTTTGTAGTTGCTGCGATTGCCTTTGGGGTATTTGTAGTAACATGCATCTGGTGTAGAACAGGTGGGAGGGGGGAGGAGGTGATGGATACATTCACACCTAATGGGTGAGGTATGCACCATCTGGAGGATGGACACGCTTGAAGCTCTGACTTGGGTGGGGCAAAGACAATATATGTATCCTAAATATTTATACCCCCATAATAATCTGAAATAAAAAAGAAAAAAATGGGGTACTTATCCAATACTACCTCTGTGCTGGCTCTTGTTTCTGCTCTTGTCGTCCTGAAGCAGGAGGCAATGAGGCACAGATTAGTGAAGGCACAAGTACCAGGATAGGCAAAGGTGAAGAAAGATGAAGGGAAAAACTCATTGGTAGGTATTGTAATTATTATTTCATGCGTATGGTATAGGAGGAAAGGTCTGTGTCCAAAGTGTAATGGAGAGGCACTTGTGTGACAAGACTCTGAAACAGAGATTGCGGAAAATGGCAGAGAGTACTAATTAGGGACATGTCCAGCTACTGCTCAACTAATATTGGAGATCATACATTTTTCAGTTGCAAATTCACATGATGGCCTTGCCATTAATTTTCCTAAGGATGATTGGTAGTGAGGAAGTCAAAGAGAAAAGGATGACTAGATTGGGTTATTTTGGTCATGTGCAAAAAGAATGACAAGAAAGCAAGGACATTTCTAATTTTGGAAAGAAATGGTCAATGTGATGATTGAGCATGAGGTCAGTTCAGAGAAACAGTAAAGGCAGAAGAGAATGAACTGTGAAATTGAGAAAACAGGGAAAAAAGAAACAAAGGAAATCAGAGGCTGGAGTCTTCAAGGGAGTTATGGGGAGAAGGTAGCATATAAGACTTGAAGACGTGAGAGGTGGAGCAGGCTTGGATGATGAGAATTTTCCACAGGGCTACACTGAGGGCCAGTGGCTAAACTGGGATAACAATAGGCATGTGGAAGTCAAGGGACAGTCAGTCAACTGTGTCCAGGAATTCAAATTCAATCATGACAGAATGGAGTTGTTCGTTTTCTAAATGTTTTACTAATTGCTCAGTAGAAAAGAATACATAATTAATATAAACCCATTCATTGTATTTTTTAAAAAGTTATTTTTTCCTAATGTATAATCTAGCTAGGTAGCACCATTTTTGTTTTTCTCAAATAATGTCTTAATAATCTTATGACATCCAGATCGAAGGGCCCTAGGTATTACTGAATCTTAACTCTCAAGGTGATGGTGTTAGGATGTGGGGCCTTTGGAAGGTGATTGGGTCATGGATGGAATTAGTGTCCTCATAAAAGGGGCCTCAGGCAGCTGGGTCTCCCCTTCCACCACGTGAGGACACAGTGGAGAGCTGACTGTGAATCAAGAAGAGGGCTCTCGCCAGACACTGAATCTTATGGAGCCTTAATCTTAAACTTTCCAGCTTCCAAAACTGTGAGAAATAAACTTCTGTTTTTATAAGCTACCCTGCCTACGGTATTTTGTTACAGCGGCTCAAACTAAGACACCAATTGACAGCATCAGCATAGCTTGGGAACTTGTTAGAAATGCGTATTCTTGGGTCACATCCTGGACTTACCGAATAGAAACTCTGGAAGTGGGGCCAGCAATCTGTGGTTCACCTAGCCTGCTGTGTGATTCTGACGCATGCTCCAGTGTGAAAACCACCGCTTGGAAGTTCTTTGTACTAATCGATTCAATCATTTTTTTTTGGAAGCCCATAAAAGTGTTAATGGATTTTTACCAATCTCTAAAATCCATCTTCTCTTCCTTCAACCATTTCCTTAAAATCACCTACAGCCATCATAACACTACTATTTTAAAACCCAGCCTACTCAGATGGGTGTTTTAGTATGGCGGATCAAAACTAGTTACCATAAGAGAAGAGAAATGGCAGCATGAGAGAGTGCAGCAAAATAAATAAAACACTTCAAAGAATACACTTGACTTGGAACACACTAAGTGCCATTGCCTGAGAATGCGACTAGCTAGTACTCAGGGGTTAGAACATTCCACTCATCCTGCAGTGTCTGCGCTGGTGGACTGAGAGCATATTTTGGAAGACGGTATATGGGTGGGTGTGTAGAAGTACATATATTTCTGTAATGTGTATATAATATATTTATTTATTTAGTGACAGGTAATAAAATTTGTCATAAACGTACTTTATAAAACAGTTTGGATACAAACAGCATTATAATGATCCAGGGCTAGGAAGGCTGAGTTACATTGAATATGTATATGTTTTTTGGAGGAACACTTCTTTTTTTATGATGGGGGGAAACCTTGAGATTTCCTAACATATACATTAGTGGCAGTGGGAAAATATTCAGAGTGCACCTACTTCCAATTTTTTCAGTTTGAAATTTGGCTTTTTGAGAAATGTAATTTTATTAAAATGTCTCCTTTTAACTATGCATTTTCTAAATATAATACTATAAACTCATTTATTTGATTAGAGTAATATATTAAAATCTAGAAATAACTGGGTTATTACCACTTTTATCTTTATGGAAATTGGTTTTTTAAGCATATTAATATTTGAGGGGACATATTTAACCTGTTCCAGCAAATGATGCACTGTCAATTATCATAACAGAATGGATGTTATGTACACACACATACTGCACACACGCACACACACACGCACATATACATGGAAGTTAGGGTCAAGGGAAGGGGAGGGGAGGGATCTAGTGTTTCTAGTTTCTGGCATTGCCTAAGTAGATGAAGCAAATATTTCAAAAGAAAATATTTCAAATATTTCAAAACGAGTAAAGTAAGAGTATTTTTTATTCCATGGGCAAACAATTTTGTTGGTTCAAATTCAGTCTATTATAATGAAATAATAAATCACAGAGTGAAATTCAGACTGAACTTTCAGTATGCTATTCATTTCAAAGTTGTTCTTAGCCCCAGTGCAAACTCTTTTGCAATAGATAAGCCAAGGGGCACTTGAGGTTTTCTCGATTGCCATCTATTGCCACATTTGGTGCTGTGAGCTCTTCCCAGACTGAGTGTCGCACCCAACTGAACATCAGTGCAGTGCAAAAACAGAACTCCTTCTGAGCAAGCCAACTTGCAACTCTGTAACCGGGAAGAACAAAAATAAACCCTTTTCTTAGAAATGCTAATGTATTTTTCTGAGGCTCTGCTTTCTAATGGGTGCATTTAGGTATGATTGGAACTGTGAGCCCTCCAGGGAACATCAGCCCACACAACTTGACACCATCATTCTTAGAACCGAAGCGGCTCTCTGGGTTCAGCATATGGACCACAAACTGGCAGAGAGCCCGAGCCCTTGGAGGAAGGACGCCAGTGCCCCTCCGTCGTTTCCTTAGCTGCTGGGAAAGATTTCGGCTCTTCAGCAGTTTCTCTTCCTGACCAGCTTTTCCCAAGATAAATCTGAACTAGCACCATATGTTTCAAGAACAAAAAAAAAAAAAAAAAACAGCTTCTGAATTATTACAGCACAGTGTACTCTTGCCCAGGAAATTCAAGCTGCTTAGGCACTGTAATCATAGCACCAGGCAGAATTGGAAAGAACAGTGAACCTGATTTCACAACCCTTTGACGGACAACACATGGTCCACCAAGGGTAGTACTCCTTAGGCATTTTCCTGAGACAAGAAAACAAGTTGCCCACAGTCCTTTGAAATCATATCCCTAGCTGAATGACCAATTCTCAGATGATATTGAACCCACAAATATTATTGGGGTTTGGGGTGATTGGTGCATTTTTTAAGCATTGTTTTCTAATTTTAAAACTGCTGGTACTGGCTACAATTGTCAGGTACTGTGCTAAATGCTGGGTGTATAAAAATGTGTAAGATACAGTACTTGACCTCACAGAGTTTCAGTGAGGTAAATAAACATATAATCAAAAAGTTGCAAAATTGTGTACAGGTTTATTTATAAGGATCCACACAGGGTTTGACAGAATCACAAAGGTGTAGCACCTAAGCCAATCTATACATTTTATGAAAGGACACCTGAAGGAAAACTCTCTTGAATCTTAGAAGAAGTGTAGCAGTAAATAGAATGAATAGTAGGAGAATGGATGGACATTCTTGGTAGAGGAGGCAGTGTAAATAGAGACACAGAAATAAAAAGAAAGAATGATATATGAGGAAGACTGTGTTTAGATTTTTGTTTGATTGTTTATTTTTATATAAAATCTTCAGGAAAAAGTGGATAATTTAATTTAGAAGATATTTAGACAGGGAAAAGCTAATAGAGAGTGTTTTATCGATTTGTTATTCCATTCATTCAGGGGCTCAATACAGTAGATTAAAAACAGCCACACATTTTGACACTCCTCTTATCAACAGGTAGAATCCCCTCCTCTAATATCTGGCATTAACATTTGCCTAGTCAATAAAATGTGAGGAAAGTGACCTTCTGAGATTTCCCAGGTTGTGTCTCAAGAACTATAGCCTGGGCCTCTAATAATTCTTGCTCTTAGAATAGCCACCATGCTGTGAGGAAGCCCAAGCATCTTCATGCAGAAACTCACATAGACAGGAAAAGAAGCTGCCTGCTAACTTCCCAGGCTGAGCTTGCAGCCTACAACCAGCACCAGCTTGCCATGTGAATGGCACGTCTTGGAAATAAACCCTCCAGCCCTCATTGAGCTGCCTCCGCTAATGCTACATGGAGCAGAGATGATCCTCCCCTGCTGAACCTTGCCTAAATTTATAATTAGTAAGCAAAGTGAATTACTACTGTGACTTTGAGCCACTGAGTTTTGGGGTCATTTGCTATGTTGCTAATATAATTAACTGGAACAATCAGTGTTTATTGAGTACTCATCATATTCCTATAATCTAATGTTGTGGAGTTTAGAATTTAATCCTGACAAAGATTCTCTTCCTCACCAAACTCCTCTGAGCCCTCACTTCTACTACGCCTCAACCTTGGCCTATAAAAGCTACAGACTCTCACCACAAATGACTTTGTCCATCCTTCACACCCACCCCCTGCATTAAAAGAATTGAACACTAAATAGCTTCTACCAGCTCAAGGCCACCTCCTTAGGATGACCCCATCCCTCCTTAAGGCACTTGCCCATGAAAGCTCAAGACTGACAATAGAATTTACTATTTCTTCTAGTATATAACCACTGACAATAGACTCCTGACCACCCTTTCCTGGAGCATTTACTAAACAGTGTTTGCCACTGTGAATTCTTTTTCTGTCCCTTTGAGATGTATATGTATCTCCTACCACTCAGTGGTATCTTTCTCAAGGGCCTGAAAGCCACTCCTTTGAAATATAATCATGAAGGAAGGCCAGGGACTTGGTCTTTCAGACTCTGTAAGAAGATAGAATCCTAACTTTGATAATTTCCAGCTAGAGGACACAGGTGGCCTAATCAGCATTTACACTCACCAGCCTTTGCAATGTTTCACTCCCCTCACTCTGACTGAAGCCCTGACCTCCTCCCTCCCTGCTCTTTCATTCTCCTTTTGAAATGCCCAGTCAACTCTGAACAAATTGAAGTTGAGGTCAGTTCATGCTAGAGCCTCTTCCCTATTGCAATAGAATATTGCCGATTAAAATCCATCCTTACCACTTTAATGTCCAGCTTCATTTATCTTTGACAATCCTAATTCAAACAGATTTTAGCTTTAAAGCGGTCTTCTATTCAATAGTAATAGCTGTCTGTGTAGAGTTGGAGTCTACCATGAAAACCATGCAGAAATCACTTAGTGGTGACTTTCAGAGGCAGAGAAAAAAACTGTGGCAGCAAACATATTTATTATTTGCCAAATCCACTGCAGTAAATGATCTGAAAATTGTGGTTGTTCAATAACTTTTTTTGACAGCTAAGTTTAGAATCAAGAAAGAGAAACAAAGTAGAGTTAGGGAAACTAGTCAAGAAACTATTGCAAGTGTTTCAAAAGAGAGCAGGTAGGCTTGAACTAGAGCAATGTGAGAGAAACAGGCATGTGTTACGTTATGCTTAGGTTTCTCTCGCAGGTTGCTGGGTGACTGGTTGTGACACTATATGAAACAGAGGAGTAACTAGCCAGCCAGCAGATGGCAGAGAAGAACATGATTATGTATTTTGGGATATGTTGAATCTTAGGGCCTGGGGACATATATCTAACTGTCAGATTACATATTCAAGTCTTCAAGAAGAGATTTGTATAAAGGTATAGGTTATGTTATCATAACCATAAAGGTGGTAGTTGAAAGAAAAAAAAGTGAAGGAGATCCAATGGGAAGAACTTGTGGATGGAGAAGAAATGAGAAAAAGATTGAAACTTGCTAAACCATAATACTTACAAGAAAAACAAGAAAAAATATTTAATAAAATTCACAAGGGAAATGGAGAATGAACAGTGCAGAAGTTCTAGTGAAAACAAGAGGTGCGGGCCGGGCGCAGTGGCTCACACCTGTAATCCTAGCACTCTGGGAGGCCAAGGCAGGTGGATCGCTCAAGGTCAGGAGTTCGAGACCAGCCTGAGCAAGAGCGAGACCCCATCTCTACTAAAAATAGAAAGAAATTATCTGGACAACTAAAAAAATATAAATATAGAAAAAATTAGCCGGGCATGGTGGCGCATGCCTGTAGTCCCAGCTACTCGGGAGGCTGAGGCAGGAGGATCGCTTGAGCCCAAGAGTTTGAGGTTGCTGTGAGCTAGGCTGATGCCACAGCACTCTAGCCAGGGCAACAGAGCCAGACTCTGTCTCAAAAAAAAAAAAAAAAAAAAAAGTAAACGTAGATGTGACCAAAGATTCTTGAGACACTACTCAGAACACATACAATATTTTTTCTGTAGCACTTTATCCACCAAGTAATATACAAAGCAGCCCAGTTGCAAAGGGTGGAGGCATAGACTCCACATCTTGTTTGAAAAAGCTGCAATGGATCGTCATTTTTGCAATCTACCATGGCACCAGCAAAAAATTCTTGGCATTCTGGTTACTTGCCATGGCCACGGCACTTTATAAACAAAAATAGCCTCAAGTGTTTATTTTAGCACAAGCTTTGTACCATGTTGGAGCAAAAATGACATGGAGCCTGAGTACTGCTAAAAGGCCCACAGAAGGGTTAGAGAGTGAGAAACCTCCCCCTGACGCACCAAAGCAGCAGGGGAAGCATTGTCCGTAACAGAAAGCAAGGTTTTTATTTAAGACCTCAAGTCTACGGCCATACCACCCTGAACGATCCTATCTTGTCTATTTAACACTTAACTTAAAAAAAAAAAGACTTCACTTAACCTAATAGTCTTACCTTCTAAAATGCATGTTCAGAAGACTTCCTGTTTCTAGTAATGGGAAGGTCAGGTTATTGGGATATATCCTTTTGTTGAAAACAACTAAAAGAACTAGATAAAATATTACACAAGAACTTCTTAGAAGCATCACACAGATGACAAGACAGTAAGGAATTATCAGGCCAAAAGGGAAGGAATAATAAAAACTTGAAGATTTATGCTGGCACAAAAACCGAATTTGGCCCAGAGGTATTTGATTTTCCTTCTGGGAATGGGACCAAAATCAAAGCTGGAACACACCTCAATGGGAAGTCTAATAGGACTCCTTGGTAAGCTGAGACCCTAAAGAGTTTACTTCGGGCTAAGGGTGAATGGACGTGACAGATTCTGGGTAGAACTAGTCATATATTGAATTGTCTGTATCCTCTTAAAACTTGTTGCAGCAATGAACCTTCTCTTTAAAAAAATGTTTGTCAATTAGTCCTAAAAACAGCTTTTCAGAGAGAATGTTCATTACATCAAAAATGATCTCTAGGTGTATATACATGCCAGGCTGTGAGAACAAGAGCCAGAAATGGAAATCAGAAACACAGCAAAAGCCAAAGACATTAGATGTCGAAATAATTAGACAACGACTATAGAACAACTGTGTTGAAAAGGTTTAAGTAAATGAAGGACTACCCTAAAGATATCTGCAAAGGACAGGGAAGTGTAAAAAGAGATATAGCCAGTTTAAAAAAAAAAAAAAAAACTTCTGAAAAAGTACATAATAGAAATTAAAATCTCTCTATGAGTGAGCTTAACAACAAACTGAACACAGCTGAAGACAGGCTTGGTATCTATGAAGACTGGTTGAAAAAAATTGTCTAGAGTTCAATTTAACAAAACCCAAGGAGGAAGATACATGAGAGGAATTAATAACCATGAATGGCACTAAAACAAGATTTAGTCTCAGATGGAGAGGAGAGCCTATGGGACTGTTGATGTATCTGAAGAGATTGTGATTGAGAATTTTCTGGATCTGAGAGACAGTAATCTACAGATTCAGGAATCTCATAAATCCCATGCAGAATAATTAAAATGAAATTCGCAACTGAATATATTATATTGAAATGTCAGGAAAAAAAAAGACTAAAAGAAAAATCTTAGGAGGCCAGAGGTGAACAAAAAAAGAAAGTCTACCTTCAAAGAAGCAAAAAGTAGACTGATACATGCCTTCTTCACAGCAATAAAGATTGACAATAGTGGAATCATGTCTTTACTGTGCTAAAAGAGAACGATTATAGCCTAGAGTACATTTCACGAATGTTGGTAAAAAAGGGACTTTTTCAGACAAACAACAATGAGAGGGCTCCTTTTGGCAGACTTTCACTAAAGACATTCTAAAGGATACACTTCAGGCACAAGGAAAATAATCTCAGGTATAGCTTAGGTTTAAGAAGGAAAAAAGAGCAAAAAGGTGGAAATACGTGGGGAAAAAAATACATGTTCTGGACTGCATGATCTCATAAGTCAGGGGTTGGCAAACTTTTTCTGTACAGGGCCAGATTGTAAGTATTTTAGGCTTTGCAAACCATATGGTCTCTTTTGAGATGTTCTGCTGTTGCAGTGCAAAAACAGTCACCGACAATACGTGAAAGAATGAGAGTGTGGATGGGCTCCAATAAAACTCGATTTGCAGAATCAGACAGTGGGCTAATGTGGTCTGGGGGCCATAGTTTGCAGGCCCCTAACTTGACTGAACTTCCACCTCCATTCATGAGCCCTTTTAGTTTACCTCCCAGCTTATGAGGAGGGAAGAATGAAATCATCTCACATCTTTTCTTTTATTGTTGTAGTTTAAGATACACAGGGCCTTTATAAGGCCATAAATTTTAGCACAGTCTCTGACCTCTCCCTCTACAGTCAGTCTCTCCCTCTGAGCCATCGTCACAAATTATGTCCTTATGTGCACTTACTGCTTCCATTTGCAGGAAACACCCAACAACAATGTGGCAACTGGAATCAAGGCAACGGAAACACAAACCTGGTAATGACATTTTTCTGAGGACATTTTTTTGAGGACTTCTCTATGTGGACATCAAGCCCCAACACTCTCACCCAGGAAGTGAGGGTCTTTGTGAGCTGGCATTGACCCTCACTCACCCTTCCTCTCCAGCTACTTCTCTCTCTCTGCACCCACGCTCATCTCACAACTCACATTCAGGGCGTGGTCTCCTGGGTGCCTCACCCTGGTGGCTGCTGCTTTGTGGTGATGCGGGCTGTCTCTTCATGCCTCTCCCTGCCACCTGGCCCATCCCCTCCAGCCTGCACCAGTCTATCTAGCTGGCAAGTACTAGTCTCTCAAGAGACAGACCCACACAACACCTCCCCCAGAAAGTGATGCCCCCTCAAATCGGCACACACAGCTCCTCCGGGCTCCCATACTCATTGCTATTGTCCCCAAGCATAGCACGCTGTACACCGTTTCCTTGTTTGTCTGTCTTCCCATTAAGCTGTAACATTCTTTTTTTTTTTTTTTATTGTTGTTTATAGGGGTACAGATGTTTAGGTTACGTATGTTGCCCTTGCCCCCCCTTCCCCCCAAGTCCCAGTCCCAAGCGTGTCCATCTCTCGGAGGGTGCGCATTGCACCCTTTGTGTATGCATATATCCATAATATTCTTGAGCATCCCTTATGTCTGTGTCCCAGCACGGTGCAGCGTCGACACTCAAGTGTGTGTGTGTGAGAGAAAGAGTGTTGTGTGCTAATGAATTACTGGTTAAAGAAAAAAATACTGAGTAACCTTCAGTTTATCATAGAATCAATTTAAATCAAAATCACCCATTAATCAAGTAACCCATAGGTATCTCTTGAGCATGATTATAAAGAGATCAAAATAATCAAAACATTACTGTATAGTAATTATGATGTTACTCTTTCAGCAATTTAACTGATCACTTAAGCAATTGACGTTGTCTGTAACATTTAAATATGCCTTTAATTTGGTGTGAAAATAATGGGAATGGATATAAATACCAAAGAAACATTTACATCAAGCCCACATTTTGAAACAATTTAAATATTGATATCCCATGACCAATCACAAGTGCATATCACAAATTCAGAATGGATTAGGTTAGCAATTCCTTTAATTTATTGTTTCAACTTTTAATTTTGAAATATAATTCTGAAAGTTATCATTTATGGACTCTACTTGTTTATATTTTCATATACTGCTTGAATAATTTTTAATAAGCATTGCATTATACAAGTAACAATTTGTTTATACATGCCTATATTTTATGTGCTTCATTTGTTCATTAATTAAAACGTACAATGGACCTACTGGTGTGATGATATTTTCTCCTAATTCTTTTAAAAATAATTGACTTTAAAACAGTTTACAATATTTGCCTTAATCTTTTTTTAAATAACAAATTTTCAACCATGATGTGTTTGTGATCTTACAGTATAATTTTCTTTTATTGCTTATTTCAGTAATGTTTAACATTTTCATGTATTATGGAATTAATTTAATATTGACTAGTGTGAAATGAAATCATTTGGTGTTCATTTGAATGTCACATATATTTTCTTAAATGTTTCATTATAATTTAACAATATTTAATAGGCATTAAAAACAAACTGTTACCTTCACATTTGCCTTAGTTTCATTAACATGCTGTGCTTATGTCTGAATTTAAATTGTGAGTGTGATTGTCTCAGGTCTTTATGGGGTAGACACTGGTGGAGAAGTTTTCTTAAGGATACTTAAGCGAATTAAAATAAAAAAACTCTAATGTGATTTCTCTCCTCCACTCCACGCTTAAGGAGATTAGGTTGCTGCTTATAGAGTAATATTTTGAGAGGCTTAAATAGAAACTGGCTGAAAAAAGTTCCCTCTTGGGCAATATTGTGGAGGATGGATAGGATATTGAGCTACTGTGAGTGCTGGTTTAATTAGTTTACCAGATTGGTTATCAAGGAGGAAAGTCCTGAAAAAATAGATAAGAAGTAGGTGAGATATCAGAGTAAATAAGTGGGTCAGGGCATTCTTGATTACTTGAGCTGTTCTTCGGGGCAAGAGGCCCACCTGTGTTGGCAGGACACTACACTGCAGGTCCTGGGCTGCCCAAAAAAATCAGGTAAAAGAAATTAAAGGTGAAAGGTTGTTATGTGACTTTATCAAGACATTTTACCTTTCTGGGCCTCATAATTTGAAAGAAAATCATTTATAATTGTTAAATAAGGAGCCCAGGCAAAATTATTAGTACTTTAAAAAAAAAACTCTACAGTGATGTGAAATTAAGGGATATCAAAGAGAGGCTGGAAGGAACGAAAGAATCATTTGATAATCTGACCAATTTCCAAGTTACCAGTATGGTCAGATGCCATGTATGTCACCTACGCAAGAGCAGAATTCTGTGTATCCCCTTTGAAGTTCATGGTGAACATGGTGTGTTCTTATCAAAAATTATATAATCCTTTTATTTTTATTATTGAATCAGAATTATAATTATCCCTAGTGTCAACATTTGCTAACACATAATAAATGAAGTAAATTAAAAATTTTACTCATGTTATTTTGATTATATGCAGTTATGTACGAGATTATGGCAGCCATTGTTATGCATAGTATTTGGGACATTCCATTATATTATAAAGGTGGAAGGAGGCTTAACATAACTAGCTCCGTTTTGTTTCTGACCCCCTGTGGTAATATCCTTTAGGTTAAAAGCTTCTGCTTAGATCTGCATATATGCCAGCTAATTATAGGAAGAATTTAGTTTGTAGTTCAACTCTAGAAGAAAGATGATAACCGTCCCTTTCCCAAAACTAACTCCAGAGGAGATAAGGGAAGTAGACACACAGTAGGGACACAATGTTAAACATTTATATAAACATTGTGACCTGACCTGCATCCTCCAAAGTTAACTGACCAAGAACAAAGAAGTTTTAGAACCTTCTTCGACTCTCACTGACACCCAGATGGCTGTGGTCCTCAGTTGCCTCTTGCAATCCCCTCCTCTTCCCCCCTTCCCTTAACATAAAAAGGGAGCCTAAAGTTCATAATAACTTGAGATGTTTCTTTAGGACGTTAGTCTATCATCATCTTGATTGGCTGACTTTCCGAAGAAAGTAGCTTTCCTTGTCCCAACAACTTGTCTCTCAACTTATTGCTTGCCCTGTGGTGAGTGGTAGGAACTTGGACACAGTTACAGTATCTATGTGTACAACTAGTCACATGAAAAGATTCGGGGGGTTGATTGTGTTCATCAGGGAGACAATGGCAGTAGTAGGATCTCAGGAAATTTCACCTCAAAATATGACTCATTGGTATAAAGAGTATTTTGAATTAAAGGTCCTTGGAGATCAACAGGCCTTGGAAGGCGCTTTCCCTCTATCTGCATAAAACCAGACAGACCCATCAAAAAGAACAATCAACTTCCCTTCCCCTCCCTGTTATCTCAATATATTACAGGAAAGTAGATCAAGAATGCAACAGACCTGGCCCAAATCATTTTAAATGTAATATCTGTCTCTCAGGTTAATTTAATTTCCAAAGACAATCATTTGCAAGCCAATTTGTTTCACCCATCCATTCATTCTCCCAAGTATCTATTCATTCTCCCTAGTGAATATTATTGCCCCTAAACAGAATGACCTATATTCTTCCTCACCCCTCCCCTCTAAAATAAGAGGATATAAATTTCTGGACCCCATTGGGATATTGGGTAATCACCCTGTGATTCTCCCCATATGCACGGTAAGTGAATCTCTTTCTCTTATTAGTCTGCCTTACCGTGAGTTGATCTCTCAGTGAACCTTCTGGGGTGAAGGGGAAGTTTCTTCTTACCCCGACACAGTCATAATGGTGGTGGTACCAAAGACTTGGATGTGAAAGTCTGAGATAAAATTGAGCAAATGCAAAAGAAGAAGATACAAGGTATGGGCAAAAATATGCAAAAATAAAGGCTCTCATTTACTTCTATTGGGAGTATAAATTTGTCCAACCACTTCAGAGAACAATTTAGCAATGTGTTAGTAAAGGTAAACAATTTTATTATCTACATCAAGTAATAAATATCCTATGTATAAAACTCTTGCATGTGAACACAAGACACATACAAGAACAATAATACTCATTGCTTTATTATTTATAATAACAAATTATAAACAATCTAACATCCATCAGTAGGAACACAAATGAATACATTGTGGCATGGCATATTTGTAAGTGGAATAATACTAGCTAGCAGTTGGAATAAATTAGGTACTTCTAATATAGATAAAACTCAAAAACAAAATATTGAGTAACAGCAAGGTACATAATGTTACATGTAGTATAATAGATTTCAATAAAGGTAACAAAAATTGCAAACAAAATGCATGTTTGTGGATACATAACTATGTAATGAAAGTATAAAATACGTTTATAGAAATTATTGTAGTTTTCATATACCGGCCAGTACGTGTAAGTTTAACACATCCTGATCCCTCCCTCTACAGTCACAGGGAAGGGTCTGGGAGATCTTCAGACCTTCTAAAAAACATTCCTTTTATGTGCACAGAATTCCTAATCGCAATTATAGTGGAGGAGGACAGGAAGGAAATGATATATGGGAAAGGTTAAAAAGGGACCTAAACTGCATATGTAATGTTTAATTCCTTAAAAAATAACCCAAGGGCTAGATGTGGTGAGTAATGCCTGCAATCTCACTGCCTTAGGAGGCTGAGGAAGGAGGATTGCTTGAGGCCAAGAGTTTGAGACCAACCTGAGCAATATAACAAGACCCCGTCTCTACCAAAAAAAAAAAAAAAAAAAATTGTCAGTCTTGGCAATACACACCTGTGTAATCCTTCCCAGAGGATTGCTTGAGACCAAGAGTTGGAGTTTATGGTGAGCTGTGGTCATTCAACTGAATTCTAGCCTGGGCTACAGGGCTAGATCTTGTCTCAAAAAAAAAAAAAAAAAAAAAAAAAAAAAAAAAAAAAAAAAAAAAAAAAAAAAAAAAAAAAAAAAAAAAAAAAGAAAAAGTAAAAGAAAAAGAAAAGAAAAGAAGCAAAACCCTGAAATAATTATTTCCTAATGTTAACATTTGATGAATCTGATGTTTATCATAATACTTTTTATAACGTTTTATTCTTAACCTGAATGTCTGACATGTATTTCACCATAAAATTTCAAACTTCAGCAAAAAACACCAAATCTGTATAAGGAAGACATGGAGGTAGGGGAATTAAGGACCGTCTCTCCTGCCCAGCAGAGAGTTCAGTTCAGAATTCTATGTGCCGGAAGGGGTGACTGAAAGCCGGAGTCTTTTGATTCTGAGTATGGTGCATGACTACAACAGCACCTTCCTCAATTGCTTCCTGCATTCTATTTGGAACCCTAATTATCAAAGCACTCTTGAACCTGCACAGTACAATTACAATGAAGAAATGGTGGACTGTATTTTACTTGTTAGAGTTTTAATTGATTCACTGTTCCTGAATAGTAAGGATTCAACTGCTCTACCAAAAGTACACAGAAATAGAATTTTTACTAAAACACAGGTGCTTTCTACATTACGGAGTTGAGAGAGTTGCCTAACACAGGAAAAACAGTTCATTATTGCTTTCTCTCTCTTTTCCCCGCAGTAAAATGGGCAGAACTGGTAAGCCTCAAATGGCTTTAAAGCTGCTAGGATTATTAGAGATTCTAAACCTTGAATTAAATTTTAAATTATAGGTTGCAGCTGACAGATATGAAAATTATCTTAAATGAGACTACTTTGATAAAATCTCAAAGGATAATAATTTCTGTAAAGTGCATAAATCTCAGGATTCTGGCCTAGGTTTGAAACTGAAAGAGCAAGACTATCTTCCAAGTTTTTAATCTGAGACTTCCACTTGATCATTTCGCACACTGACTGCATCATTAGTAAAGGGTTATTTGGAAATTCTGGCAACTATTCTCGGACTGCCAAGTATGTACAAGAAACATTTCTTGAAGAGCAGCTTTGCTTTCATTTTTAAACAACCTCTAAGAAAGAGGATCTGTTTAGTTCTCTAGACTCGATTAGTTTATGCTATTTTATGGAAATCACCAGCATGACTGTCAGTCAACGCTATCATAAGAAGCCCTTCACAAAAACATGTGTAAAGGCATTCTTCTCACTGTGTGCTTTCTCTGAATATGACCTCTCACACACATGGCTTCACTGGCCACTTCACCCTAGTCTAGAGGCATCTCAAGCTCAACATGTTCAAAATGTGTGCTTCTACCCTAGATAAGAGATTCATTTAGTACTCCAAATTTTAATGACTAACAGCATCATTCATCTGGTTGCTCAAGTCAGATATATCACACACAAGCTCTTCTTTCAATTCCTATTGATTTTACCTCTAAAATAGTACATACATAAATCCCCCTATATTCAAATCCTTTTGGCTCTCTCTCCTACATAGCTCATAAAAATCTACTGTGTCCTGTCTCCATCACCCCACCCTAGACCAGGGTACCAGGGTACCATCTTGTCTCTCACTGGACAAATTCCATTACCTGGTAAATGGTCTACTGCCATTCACATGTGCTTCCCTCCCATCTGTAGCCATTTTATGTATGTCCTAGTTATCTATGGGATTATTTGATCAAAATCTGTCTTTTGAAAGGTAGACTCTATGGAGTTGGGAAACTTGCTTGTTTTTCTCAGGAACCCTAGTAGCCGCAATTGCATTATATTCTCATCCTACTTGATGTGCCTTAAATTCTGGAAAACAATTTCATGTGTGTGGTTATGAAAATTTTTTTCAGTAGCAGCAGCATTTGGAATAACCTCCCAGCTCTCCAAGGTTAAGCTGGACAGCATTTATTAAGACAAAAATGTTTTGCTCTGTGTGTTTAAAAAATTCATTTCCTTCTCATAAAACTTAAAAGTGCCAACCTTCTCTCCGTCTTTACAGAGATATTGCCAAAGTAGCAAATAGGATAATGATTTTGATCATTTTCGCCTGACTGCCTATTTTATAAGGAGCATCGAAAGTATAAAAAGGCTGTAGTTCAGCGGTAAAGAAGAAAGAAATTAATGCACACTGAGTACTTCCTGTGTGCTAAATCCTACGTGGATTATCTTTCATTTAACTTGAATAGCCTTTGAGTTGTTGAATATATTTTTTAATCACCTCTACTTTAAAGATGAGGAAACAGATGTTGCAAGAGATTCAGTCATTTTCCTAAGTATCTCAGTGGGTAAATGGCCAGAGCCAAGACTCCGATTCAAATCTCTGATTACAAAATCCCTGCTCTTCTGTATGGGCTGTATTTTCTCAAAGCATGAGTGGCCCAGATTAACTCATTACCAGGGTTATGCATCAACAAACAGAATTGTAAACTAAATGGTTGATTTCATATTTAAAGTTCAGAAGGCACTGCCCTCCAACATCTCATCTTATTGTTAAATGAATTTGGAAGAGATTATTTTTTTTCCCAGTCACCAATGAGATGGAGCAGAAACCCCTTTTTGGAGCCTGCCAGGCTCCCTCTCTTACCCTTCCGGTAAGCCGGAATCATAAGATATTTGGTTCCCTATGGAAACTAAAGATAACATCTTCACATATGTCCTTGAGTTCTTTTTAAGAAACCAGAACCCCTATCAGATGGAAAATGTCAACCACTGTCACATAGACTTCAGACAAACAGGAACCAGAAAACAAGTAAGGAAGTTCCAGAAATTCCCAGCCCTTAATTTGTTTCAGAGACCCACCCTTTACCCTTACCTTTAAAAAACCCTTGCTATAAGCTATCAGGGAGTTTTGGTCTTAAGTGTCAGCCATCCCTTCTTGCTTGTTGCCCTGCAATGAATGACTTACTTTCTCTCACTGCAAACCCCGGTGTCAGTGTTTGGCTTTGCTGTGCTGGGCTTGGGGACCCAAGTTCTGTTTAATAACATAGGCAGGCCCCAAGACAGTGACTCTCTACCTTGGCATGAGATTGACCAGCAGACTTACAAGTTAGAATTTCTCAGGGCGGAATTCAGGTTTCAGGATTTTTAAAGCTCTACAGGTGGTTCCAATGGGAAGATAAGGTTGGGAAACACAGCCAAAATTCTTTCTTTGAAATGTATTCTCCATTTTAAAAATTCAGTGTACAAAGGAACATTAAATTTTAGACAAACAATAATTATTCTTTAACGTGCAAAGCAAAGTCAGGAAGATCAGAAAGATTATATTTAAAGAAAACACAACCCAATTTATATTAAAGAAAATACAACCCAAGTGCCAATCAATACGAGTGGATTAGTAAAATGTGGTATATGCATACCATGGAGCACTACTCAGCCATAAAAAAATGGTGAACTAATACCTCTCGTATTAACCCGGATGGAATTGGAGACAATTCTTCTAAGCGAAGTGTCACAAGAATGGAAAAAACAAACACCATATGTACTCACCATTAAATTGAAACTAATCGATCAACACTTATATGCACATATGGAAATAACACTCATTGGAAATCAAGCAGACGGGAGGGAAGAGGAGGGGATGGATAAATTCACGCCTGATGGGTACAAGGCACACTATCTGGGTGTTGGGCACACTTATAACTCGGACTCAAATGGTACAAACACAATTTATGTAACCAAAACGTCTGTTCCCCTGTAATATTCTGAAATAAAATAAAAAATCTGAATAAATTGAGGGGGAAATCTGCTTTAAAATACACTTTCTATTTAATATGCGTTATGTCCATTCATTATTAATAATTCCCTTCACCCTCCTCCCTTGCCAGGATAAATAGGAAATTTTAGATACCTTAACTGTTCTTCATAAAGAGTATACCTCTGTTGTTCTTGAGTTATTTAGACATTTCCTCTGAATTTTGCAGGTATGTGTGTGTGTGTGTGTGTGTGTGTGTGTGTGTGTGAATAACACATTTAAGCCAAGTGTTAATTCAGTAACAGCACCAGGGCTCAATTTTCTGAAGAGGAGATTCATAATAGGCTCACGAAGAAGGCAGAATGGCACCAGTGTGGCAATGTTGAATGTACTATAGGCTGCTGTTTCAAGGGCACAGGTGAATTTAAAGCTACTATGCTCACATCTACACACAGCCAAAATCACTCAAGGCAACAGAGTAAAGAATGGCTTTTATGAATAAAATATAAGCCAAGATTGTTTCTTTTAATAAAAAAGACATATCTATGCTAAATCGTAAAACCTGTTTCTAGGACTGTTCTCTATAGCGATTTTACTTGTCTGCTTGGCTTATTCTGATTGTCAACTTCTTCAGCTGGGCTCTCATTCAGATAACCATCAGGTGATATATGTGCTTTTTAAAAAAACAGCAGGGAAAGAAAGCATAAATGTGCATTTATTCCATTTCCAATCTGTGACTCCTTTCTGCCTTTTTTTCAACCTATTGCTAAATTCGACAGTGTCTCTCTTCTTGATAGTCCCTCTACTTCCCTGTCTTTTCCCGATGCACTATCATTATCTCAACCGAGGGCTGGAATTCTCTCATTTGCACAAGTGAGCAATTCCTCCTTGCTGTTTTTGTTCTTTCAAACTCTTCACTCTCTGATCTTGCCTCAGTGTCACTGACAATGACATGGAGCAATTTGGTCAAGTAATCCTCTGTTTATTTGAAAAAAAAAACATAATGGAAATTTTTATTGGGATGCCTAGATTAGGGACTGGGAAATTTCTCAGCTTCTAAATGTTTTAAATTAAGTTGATAGGGGTTTATGAACATAGTTCTCCTCTGATGACTCAGCCATGCCCTCATCTGCTGCTTTATATGAATTCATCACTTGGCACTCACTATACTCATGAGGAGCATGAGGAAAAGCAAAGAACAAGAAGTGTGGAACAAAGCATATGAGAAAAAATAATTAAGCATGAAGAACAATGAGAAAGTAGACAGAAGAAAGGTTATTAAAAAAAAGCGAAAAAGAGTTCTCTATTGTCAACTCTTGGAAGAACAAGAATATTTATAAATTCCTAAGATAAGTGTTTAATTGGTGAGCAGACAGTTGCATAAACACTGATTCATTAATTTCTATTTGGAAGAGAAAATAGACATTTAATTGTAAAGTTGGAAAAGTAACCTTTTGTCCTTCATAAATATTAATTTTCAAAATAATTAGAAGATTATTGGCATTGATTTAGCAGACTTGTTTCTGAATATCTGGAAAATTTCATGCCTGAAGCCAAATAAACATTTTTATTAGGTAAAGGCTAAGTGCACTGACAAACGAATTTGAGAAAATTCTAAGGTAGTTAATGCAGTTTCTAATTTAAAACTCAGGAAGGCAGGGAGAGCCAGGAAGTGTCTTCTATTGTAAATTTAAGCTATATTTAATTAACAAATTAGTATTCGACAATTATCTTTATTATTATGTTTTCTACAGTAAATGAACCCATATGCTATAAACAATGTCTTATCTTTTTTTGTAATCCTATACTCTTACTTGTTTGATAGCCAATATTACAGCAACTGATGTATTAGCATGCTAATAAATGTGTCTAATCAATGACAGTTAACACTATTTTACACTCATTATTAGATTTCAGGGACAAAACATCAGCATGCATTTTTATTGTAATTTATCATATTTGAATTAGCTCATGTGATCTGACATGGTACTAAATAATCTATTGCCCTCAGGAAAGAGTGTGCTTGAGGTACTGTTTAATAATTCTCTGCCATATATTTGTTCTGAACATTGATCAAAGATGAAAGTGTGATATAGTTCTTCTTGTTTTTACTTACAAATTACAATATAATAATGTACTAAATGAGTAAAATATAGAACATTCTTCTTTGTGCTATTTAAGGACCAGAGTGTGTTAAGAAATAATGACTAGCATTTGCATAGCTGACAAGCATAGTCCTAAACACAAAGAGATGTGTAATGTCACATTTGCATGAAGTATTAGCTCTTATCACCACATAATGTATTTCTCATTATACTTTCATGAGCCTGAGGGGTTTCACTATGTTTGTTTGTTTTAAAGCACTCACATTTTAACCTAATAGATTGTGATAATATAAATCAAACATTCCAGGTTAACCTTAAAATCTGTTTTATTTAAATTTAAACACTATAGGGTGTCCCAAAAGTGGCCGTACATAGGGAAAATGGGAATTTGTAGCTAAATGTACCTTTATTTACAAAATATTCATTACAAAATTTTTCCTTTATATGGAGACTTTTGGGATACCCTGTATATAAAAATATACAATAGGTTTGTCAATAAACACCAGAATGAACATTTATAGGTAAGGGGATTAAAATCAGTTGGATGCTTTTTTATGCTAAATATTATATAAAATAGCTAAATATTCATTAGATGCTCAAAATAGCCATATTAGATTCCTGTGATCACTATGCTCATTTGCCAAAAGAAAAACAAACAAAAAAAAGATTCTCAGAGAGGTTAAATAATTTGCCTAAATTCATCAGCATGTAATTTAAGGAAACAGAAAAGGAGTTGGACTAATGTCAAAACCATTAGACTATGCTAAACTGAGTAAAAATTGAGTTAATATATTAACAACAAAAGCAAAGAAACAGTGATCTTTATATTTTTTTTTTGCAATTTTATTGAGGTTATTAAAAGTAAATCTGTGCAGGAGTTCTATTTCTTACTGATTGAGTATTGGGATGTTATGTGTTTCTAGGAATTTGTCCATTTCCTCTACATTTTTGAATTTATATGCATAGAGATTTTCATAGTATTCACAGATGATATTTTGTATTTCTGTGGTATCAGTTGGCCAACCAATAACAAGCAACAAGATTGAAGCAGTAATAAAAAATCTTCCAACAAAAGAAAGCCTTGGATCAGATGGATTCACAGCTGAATTTTACCAGACCTACAAAGAAGAATTGGTGCAGAAATTATTCCATAACATCAAGAAGGAGGGAATCCTCCCCAACTCATTCTATGAAGCCAGTATCACGCTGACATCAAAACCAGGAAAGGACACAGCAAAAAAAAAAATACTACAGAGTAATATCCCCTATGAATATAGATGTATAAATCCTCAATAAAATACTAGCAAACTGAATTCAACATCACATCAAAAAAATAATCCACCAAGTGGACTCGATCCCAGGGATGCAAAGATGGTTCAACATACGTAAATAAATAAATGCGATTCACCGTATAAACAGAAGCAAAAATGAAGACCATATATTCATCTCAATAGATGCAGAAAAAGCATTTGACAAAATTCAGCACCCTTTCATGATAAAAATCCTCAACAAACTAGGAATAGAATGAATGCATCTCAAGATTATAAAAGTCATATATGACAAACCCACAGCCAATATCATAGTGAATGAAGAAAAGATGAAAGCATTTCTCCTAAGAACTGGAATAAGACAAGGGTGCCCACTGTCACTATTTCTTTTTATTATAGTCCTGGAAGTCCCAGACAGAGCAATCAGGTAAGAGAAATAAATTAAGTAAATCCAAATTGGGAAAGAGGAGGTCAAACTATCACTTTTTGCTAATGATACGATCTGATATCTAGGAAACCCCAAAGACTCCACCAAGAGACTCCTATAATTGATAAATAAGTTCATCAAAGTCTCAGGTTACAAAATGAATGTACACAAATCAGTAACATTCCTATACACTAATAACAGTCAAGCTGAGAGTCAAATCAAAGACTCTATACCTTTCACAATAGCCACAAATAAAATAAAATAAAAATAAAATGAAAGAAAATAAATAGGAATATACTTAACCGAGGAGGTGAAATATCTCTACAAAGAGAACTATGAAACACTGAGGAAAGAAATCACAGATGATACAAATTAATAGGAAAACATATGATGCCCATGGAGCAGTAGAATCAACATGTTAAAATGGCCATACTACTCAAAGTGATTTACAGATTCAATGCAATCCCCATTAAAATATCAGCATCACAGACCTAGAAAAATATAATTCTATGCTTCATTTGGAACCAGAAAAGAGCTCAAAGAGCCAAAGCAATCTTAAGTAAAATAGAACGAATTTGGAGGCATCACATTGCCAGACTTCAAACTATACTACAAGGCTATAATAACCAAAACAGTATGGTACTGGCACAAAAATGAGACAGAGAGCAATGGAGAAGAACAGAGAACCCAGATATAAAACCATCCACATATAGCCAACTGATCTTTGACAAAGCAGTCAACAATATACACCAGGGAAAAGAAGCCCTATTCAATAAATGGTGCTGGGAAAATTAGATAGCTACATGCAGAACAATGAAACAGGATCCATATCTCTCACCACTCACAAAAATTATTTGAAATGGATAAAAGACTTAAATGTAAGGCATGAAACCATAAGAATTCTGGAAGAAAATAATGGAAAACTCTTCTAGATATCTGTCAAAGCAAAGAATTTATGAAGAAGACCCCAATGGCAATCTACAACAACAACAAAAATTGGGGCTACATTATTTTATAAAATGTTGTAAAATGACTGAAGGGCACCAGGGAAGACTACTTCTCTCTTAACTGTTGATCTTCCTATAGATCTACTCCCCTCTTACCATTCTTAAGAAAAGATTTGATGACTATGATATTGTCCAAAATAGAATGTTACATTGGCCCTTTTAAATTGGAAAGGAAATTTTAAAAAGCCATAAAGAAAACAAGCTATACAAAAAAGAAAACAAACTGTAGCTAACTAAATTGTCGTAACTCATAAACCTGCCTTGTGTAGAAAATGCTATGCTCTTACCAAATTTCTTTGTTTTCTGCCTATATAAGCAAGACCTTAACCTTTATTTATTTATTTATTTATTTATTTATTTATTTATTTAGACAGGGTCTCACTTTGTTGCCCAGGCTAGAATGCAGTCATGTCATTATAGCTCACTGCAACCTCAAACTCCTGAGCCGAAGCAATCCTCCTGCCTCAGCCTCCCCAAGTAGCTGGAACTACCAGCATGCACAACCATGCCTGGCTAATTTTTCTATTTTTTGTGCAGATGGTGTCTCACTCTTATTCAGGCTGATGACCTTAACATTTAGCTTTGGAACACTGACTCCATTTCTCTGGAGTCAGTGTTTTCTGGATGGCCATTACCAGCTTTTCAGTTGAATAAACTCTTTAAAAGTGGATTCTGATCCTTTCAGTTATTTCAGGTTGACAAATCCAATGGCATATTTTACAGAAATTTAAGAAGATCCTAAAACTTATCTAGAACCACAAAAGTTCCAAACAGTCAAGTAATTCTGACGAAGAACCAAGATGAAGGCATAACACTGCCTGATTTTAAAATACACTACAAAGCTGTAGTAATGAAAATAACATGACAGTAGCATAAAAACAGACTTGTAGAACAATGGCACTGAATAGAGAGCCCTGAAATAAATCTGCACATTTACGATCAATTGATCTTCAACAAAGGTGCCAAGAACATGCAATAGGGAAAGGACAGTCTCTTTAATAAATGTGTTGGGAAAACTGGATATTGAAATACAGAAGAATTAAATTGTACCCTTATCTCACACCATACACAAAAATCAAGTCCACATGGATTAAAGACTTAAACATAAGACCTAAAACTATGAAACTAAGGGAAGATAACATAGGGAAAACCTTCTTGATATTGATCTGGGCAAATATTTTTTGGATATGACTCCCAAAGCAAAGTCATCTAAAACAAACAATAAAAAAATAGACAAATGGAATTGCATTAAATTAAAACCTTTTGCACAGCAGAGGAAACAATAAACAGAATGAAGAGGGAACCTACAGAATGGGAAAAAATGTTTGCAAACCGTATGTATGATAAGGGGTTAATATTCCAACTACATAAGGAATTTAAACAACTCAACAGCAAGAAACAAATAACCCAACTTAAAAAACAGGGAAAGGAACTGAATTGATATTTCTCAAAAGAAGACATGTAAATGATCATCGGGAATATGAAAAAAAGGTTCAACATCCCCAATCATCAGAGAAATTCAAATTGAAACCACAATGAAATATTATCTCACACTGATTAGAACAGCTATTATTAAAAAGTCAAAATATAACAAGTATTGGTAAGGATGTGAAGAAAAAGAACCCTTGTACTCTCTTGGTGGAAGTATAAATTGGTATAGCCATTATGAAAAATGGTATGAAGGTTTCTCAAAAAATTAAAAATAACTATCATATGATCCAGAAATCCCACTGGAAAAATTGGATAGCCACATGTAGAAGACTGAAACAGGATCCACGCCTCTCACCTCTCACAAAAATCAACTCATGGTGGATAACAGACTTAAACCTAAGGCATGAAACTACAAGAATTCCAGAAGAAAATGTTGGAAAAACTCTTATGGATTTGAACTTTCAATTTCCAATTGAAAAAAGATAATTAGAAACTCAATTGGTGGGTTGAATTGAGGAATGGATAGAGCTATAAAGGAAACTGGTGTGCTCAAAATAGATTTATTTTTTACAAAATTTAGAAAATAAATATATGGTACAATTATCTGTAATGATCCAGTATATTGCAAAAATAGTATTAATATTAAACCCAGAGAATATAGAGGATGACTGGTAGAGGCAGAGCAGGTAGGGTACAAGAAAGGTGAAATCATGTTATGGTCATTTTCTAAGTAGGTAATAATTTAAATTATCCTTCAAAAATTATATCAATATCAACATGCTTATTAAATATAGGTGGACAAGTGTTAGTCATATGGCGTATAATGCTTAAAATTAGAAAGAAAATGGGAAATGACAATTCAGTCCAAGAAAACAAAAGAAACTCAATTAGATGTCAGGATGAAGACTACAAAAACCTCTAACGTACCATCCACTCACCTTCTAAGACCTATCTGCTCCTACCTGCTCTCACAGCCACCTCTGTGATGACTATTGCTTAGTGGACTCTGAGCAACTTCTGTAAGAGCAAATTCGTAGCATCACACCTCATTGTCTGTGCCTTGCACCTCGCTCATGCCTCCACGTCCCAGCACTTTGCTTTTCACATATAAGTGCATGAAGCCAAGGATCCATGCTCAGTCCCCATCCATGCCCAACTAAAATGTGGGGGGGAAATGAACACTATATCAGTCAAAACTTTGAGTAAGGGGGAACAGGTGTGGGTGGATAATTCTCACCCTGTCTCCCTTGGACACATTGTTCTGAGACACAGTCATACAGTTCTAGGGCAGTGATTTTGAAGGTCAAACACCAGTTTTACCTTGTGAAAATCAACTCCATAGCACATTCTCTACTGCCTCTCCCTTCTTGCTTGCTTTGCTGCACTTGACTTCACTACTCCTGGGAACACACTCTCTAGTGGAGCAGAAGCACATAAGCCTTTGGCTCAGACTCTCCTTTCTGGGATCCCAACCTGAGCAGCACTAAATATGATATGTTAGCAGGCACAATACACATACGTTATATTTCCTTATAAATCGGAGGCCCTAACATTAGGGGAAAAAAGAAAAAAGAAAGAAAAGAAAGAAGGAAAAAAGAAACCAAATTAATAACAATCCCAAATCTAGCTACATGTTGTGTGAAAGTGAGAGAGTTAAAAATATGATAACATAAAGTATGATAATAAAATGATAGCAAAAGCATTTTGGGCAAATTTGAACAAAATAAAAAAGAAGCATTCTACTGGCACTATAAAATCCATTATAATACCAGAAAAAAATGAGAAATGGGACAAGCTAAAAATATTTTATATTGGTAAAAGTAAAGTCAAGAAACCTTATATAACTAACAAGTATAGCATCAAAATATATAAACTAAGCTGATAGAATTACAAAGAAAAATTTACTAATCCTTAAATGTTAAAGCCTTTCTATACTTCACATCAAACTTATTTGACAGTAGACTCAAAATAAAAGGGAATAGCAAAATTCAAACAACTAAAAATTTGATTTGATAGCTACATATATAAAGAGCGCAAAAGATTGAGGGAACTACACTGTTAAAACAATAATACATTTTTTTCAAACACCCAGGTAAGATAATTTAAAATTGTCACATATTAATTCGCAATGAAAAACAAAACAAATTATAAGGAATAGAAAATCCAGAGGCCACATTCTCTAAACAAAATATTTAAAAATAAACTAAAAAGGAATAGCTAAAGAATGGCCAACAAATAACAAATGTCTTTCTTCTTAAAAATTGTAATAACATATTTTAAAGTAACTCTTGTTTAGAAAGGAAATGAAAACTGAAATTATAAAATATTATTATGCGAAAGACATAATTATTGAAATCTGACCTTCTTTCGATTCCTCCAACATGCTGTGCTTATTATCACCTCAGATCCTTGACATTGACACTCTGTTTACTGCCTAAACTGTAGAATATTTTCCCAGATCTCTGATGAGGCCATCATAGTACCAGCCTCAAATGGTCTTTGGGAGGATTAAAAGGATTAATTCATGTAGAGCACTTATAAGAGGGCCTGGCACACTTTTAAAACTATATAAGTTCTATCTATCATCATTATTATAATCATTATCATTACTATTTTTCCTTATTATAAGCATTATGCATTTTATTTAATTAGCATGCATTTTTAAATTTCTTAATTTTGAACTCAATGTAAGTTTACAATTTGCAGATGGCTTAGCTTTTGCATAGGGGATAAGAAATATGTTATTTGGGTACAGATTATTGCTTCAATTTCATTATGTATGCCTCAATAATGCCTCCTCCTTCGTAAATTGATAGCACTTTTCCATTGCAAAGAACAACCGGAAACAATCAGCTGCAAAAGCCATTTGGCTAATTTTGGCATGAATGAAAAAAAAAAGTAAATGAGTCATTTTCATCTCCATTTGTCTATGAATTTTTAATAACAATAGATGAAATATAATAGTTTTTACAGAAGATCCTGCAGAGGTCAGATGCTTGTTTTAAACAAGTGCCTACATAGGAGAGAAATCTCTATCTTTGTTCTTCTATTATTTCCTGTGAGGTCAAAAGATGATTTCTGGCATTTACCAATATTGTTAATTGTGGTAATTCATAGCCTTTTAACTGCAATGCATGGGGAGAAGACAAACAGAATTTTAAGAGTCTTAAAAGGTCTCCAAGGTACTCAAATAGACCCTGGTTAATTGTTTAAAGGAGAGTTAGGTGTTACAAGGAATTTCTTTTCCTTTTTTTTTCTCAATCTTGGAGGAATTTTTAATTTATTATGAGATGATGCAGGGAGCATGGAGCCTCAGTGAGACAATGAAATGTATGGTTGTGGATATGCTATGCCTGTTCTTCCAAGTGAGGTGAGCACCACGTCCATATCTTACCAGGAAAATGTTCTAAGGTTATAGAGTTTGGGGAATCTCTTTCTGAGCTCAGTGTCTTATTAGCATAAGGTGAACATTCCCTAGACAGGAAATTTGATAATCCAGAATGAAGTGAGCAGGGAAAAAAATTTCAGGAAGGCTGTGATCAGAAGATGAAACCTGTTGCAGTGATACAAGATGTTGTGAATGAGTTCCCAAAGCATATGCTATTAACCTCTGAAGAACTGTAGAGCATGAGAAAGTTGACAGAAAGTTCATTTATTTTTTTCTTTCTATCTATCTATCTATCTATCTATCTATCCATCTATCTATCATCATCTATCTATTGTCAATTAATATTATGGTGTTTTAACTAAGTACCTGGCACTGTGTTAGACGCATAAGGGTCAAAAATATAAATGATGCGTCTTGCCCTCATGTAGCTTACGATAGTGCAGTAATTAGCTGATAAACAATTATTTTATTAGTAAATGACTTTAAAGGTAAGTATTGGGAAAATATTAATAGAATGCTAACGATGTCCACACGTCATCCTCATGTTTTAAATTGGAAATATTGATTTGGAAACTAGTGAAATTTGATGTCTACTTTGGGAAAATAAATGTTATTAGTCATGCCTATTTCCACAGCAAACAAAAGAAACCCAGATGAAATCGGCTTAAACAAAAAGGATCAGAAACTGAAAAGTTCGCTGGTAGAAGTGACTTCTGTTTGCTTCCTGTACTTCCAGGGATCAGGAAGCTGTTTCCACCTCCTGGTTCCTTTTTTTCCCTTGGCGTTCCTTGCCAACACCACCTCATACCTCCTGGGACCTCTAGCGGTCCCAAGATTTCCTCCAATTCTTGTTGAAATAGAATCTATCCTGATCTTGTCAACAAAAATTCTGAGATTAGTTCTGATTGCTTATGAATAGGTCAAAGGTCCATCTCTGAACCAATCATCATGGATGGGGAAATAAAGTAATCTCATTGGTCAGACCGGCATTTCAAGCGTCTACTAAAGCTGGCATTACACAGAGCTCTACCAAAGCACTTGTCCAGGGAGAGAGGGAGACCGAGGAACCCTTAGAAAATTACGGCATTGCTACTAGGAAAAAGGGAAAGTGAATATTACGTAGGCAAAAAGAAACACCTACTGCAACGTTCATGAGATAGTTTGTGAGACCTTACACGGGGAAAGAAGGGAACTCTAAAACTTGGAAGAATTATTAAAAACATATTTTGCCAAAGTAAACTCATTTTTCTTTTTTTGTCCTTCCTTCCTTTCCTCCCTCTTCTTCCCCCCTCCCTCCCTCCCTTCTTTCCTTCCTTCCTTCCTTTCCTTTCCTTTCCTTTCTCTCTTTCTATTCCTCCCTCCCTCCTTTACTCCCTCTTTCCTTTTATCCTTTTTTTCTTTTTCCCTCCCTGCCTCCCTTCCTTCCTTCTTTCCCACTGGAAGATGGAGCAATCAGTGGGATGACTGATGGTATACAATTACCAAATTAGATAGAAATGAATTTCTAGCAGAGATGTAATATCCTGGGAGAATGATTGAGGCTCTGGGGTTAGTTACAAGATCTGCATTTTATAAGGGCAGTGATACACTGGAAAATGTTCTGGTGAAGACAAAAAACATAATAGGAATTTGTTTCATGGGAGGAGATATATCAGAAATTGGAGATAGAAATACAAAGATTAAGACAAAGGCTGGGAATGGTTGTGGAGAAAAGTTAACTCATTCAAATATTTGAAGGGCTGTCTTCCAAAAAAGACTGTTGACTTTTTCTTTGCTGTATCAGACTGCAAAAACAGGACAAAGAGTTGGAAATTTAAGAGGTAACTTTCTGGTCTCCATGAAACAAAGGGGCTCATAACTGAGCAGTAGAAACTGGGGATCTTTAAGTAGTGTGTTTCTTGCCATGGTAAGATTGAAAACTAGCTTGATTTCAATGCGAACGCTGTAGAAGAAAGGCTGCAATTAGTACTTTCTGAACTGAGAAAGAAAGCTCCATGATGTTGTCACCCATTATAGGGTATGTTGTCACAGAATCTGAGTGATTTCTTGTGGCAAGCCACAGACAATTCTGCCCATAGAAACCCCTAACTAGGCAAAATGGGAAATCTCCTAAGTCCCCAGAGCAGATACAGATAAGAGAAGATGCTCTAGTGTAAACAGAGCAAAAATTTTAACCCTCAACATTCTTTGTAATCTTTGTTCTCCTTATTTACTGGTTTGTGAATAAATCAAAGAGAAAGTGGGCTTGCCTCCAGTCCAAGTCAGGTTTCTCACACAAACTCAAACCCAGAAGAACCCACCTTTTCCAAGAGACGTTGGGGCAATATTGCCCCTTAAAGATTGTCCTGAATGACCTCAAAAGCCCTGTCCAACTCCTCAATAATGACAATGATTTACACCCATTACCTATTGATCTGTGAGGTTGCTATTCATAACGCAGAAGCTCTTTGAAACCATAAGTGAATAATTTACCACATCCTTGCTTCCTTGATGTTTTGTTCGTTGGTATCACATGCACATTTACTAAAATCAAAACAAAATAAAACAAAAAACAAAAACAAACTCTGTCCCTTCCACATAAAGATAATTTCACCTACCAAGAGGAGCAAGTCTATACCTTCTCAGCAAGTCACTGAGCCAAGCCGCTGGTTGCCTTACCTTGTCAATGGGTCTAGTGCATCTACCCTACCTACTTTCACAGGGTTTTTGGGATAGTCAATTAAAATAGACTACTCCAAAAAGCAAGAAACTTATAAATCTTTAGTAAAATGTATGGTTTTTAAAAATAATGCTTCCATCCCACCATTCAACTCTAAAATAGTATTTTTTTGTCTTGTATAATAAATGCAAGAAGAATGCATTTGGCAGCCAAAACTCTATTTCCATCTCAGGCAGCAGAGCAAGTAACTGGCACTTAGTGGTGGGGGTAAGGGATATCCTGCCGGGATAATCTGGTGTTTGGTCATACTTCGTTTTAGCTCATGTCTAAGGGAGTCAAGGAAGGGCTGAGCAGGAAAGAGCAGCTGCAGTTGTAAAATCTTTCTGGGTATCAGATTTGGTAGAAAAAATTGAAAGAAGATCCAAGATTTTTGTTTTGGTTTGGTTTTGGCGGAGGTGAGGGAATGGGAGACTGGTTCTCCTCTTTTGGACTAAAGTTGAGAAAATGAACCTCGTGAGTGCAGTGATTTCTATTTCCAAACTGCTTTCATGTGTGGACACATACTGGTAAATGCCATAGTGATAAGAAAAGAAATTAAAATAGATTTCCTATTCTTGGTTTTAAGTTGTTTCAGACAATTTTGTTGCAGGCAAAGATTGTGGTTGTAAAATTAGGCATGGCTATGAGCTCCTTCTGTTCCTCCTTCTCCTCCACCCATTCACCCTCTCTCCTGTCTCAGTGTCCTGCTCCTTCTCCTCCATTTTGGGCCAGTTGAAGAGAGAATATGTGTAGCCTTGAACTTATGTTGACATTGATTAGATATTTAGCACCTATGAAAATGGTGTGCCCTCAGTGACTTAGATTTCTCAGATCCTAGACATAATAGCACTTCAGTGACCCTGGGTCTATTCTTCTGCTCATGCTGGTTTCCACATTATGGTTTCCTTGACTCAAACATTCTCTGTGCAAATTGTAGCCTATCTACTCCTCCCCACCCTCCAACCCCTGACTGTTGTTTAAGGAGCCATACATATGCAATAAACATATAGAGAAATTCAAAGGAGTCACATAATGGAAGCAAATTTACTTCTTGGGGAGATGTTCAGGAAGCAAAGAAAAAGAGACACTTGACCTTCAGCAATATATTATTTATTAATCTGGGTAGCGGATATGGCTACTCATTGTATTCTTTATAATTTCTGTATGCTATATATGTTGCATGGTAAATTAATTTTTAGGAGTTAGCCTAATATGACACATTTTTCGTGTCATATCAACCAAACCCTAGTTTTTATATATAACAGAAAAGGCCAACGAATAGCAAATATTTATGACAGTAAAAATTATAAAATACCAAAATTTGAAATTATGAGCAAATTCTCCTTTATAGCAGCTCGGGTGCGAGGGGATGCAGTCAGCCCTGCATTCTAGAATTGGGTGGCATACACACTATGCCACTTCTGCCAGTCATTGCAATAAGTCACCTTCAAACCACTCTTGGACAGCTGGTTGAAAATGAACATTTTCCAATAATTTGCTTATGAAATACTCATTGTATTTTTGAGATTTACGATAGAAATTGTGAACTTGAGAGAATAGAATTTCAAGTTTGAAGAACTCCTTCAAACTTACCTGTTCAAGTGGTTCTTGACCTGTTGTTTTCTTCCACCAGACACTTTCTCAAAGAAACTGCATTCTATCATCACTGGGGAAAAAAGCCACTTTCCCCAAGAATGATGTTGATAAGTTATTTGCAATTCTGTTATATTTATCACTTATAGTAAGCTTAAAAAAAAAAACAAAAAAAAAACCAAAAAAAAATTTCCATTGGTCGTCCTTGAGTAAGTTTTATTTGTGTTACCTCTTGTGTTGAGTTGAATAGCTCTGTAACTTATGAAAAATAGATTAAAACCAGGACAGGCTGTATGGAAATTCAGGAGAATGATGGAATACACAGTTTTCAGGGGTCTGAAGTAGTGAAAACATTACTAATTTGTGTCATCTTTTTTTTTTTTAGTAAAAGCTAGACTCGTTGAAAGAAAACAACCTGGATGAGAAATGAGAAATGGCAGCCAAGGCAGACCAATAGCATAGTTTATTTCCATCATCACAAAAATAAATAGCAGCATTATTCTTAAAGGAGAGTGGGCAATTCAAAAGGAATGCTGAAATAAAATAATAATATGTGAGCAAAGAAATATAGCACAAGCTGAAATCCAAACACATTATATTTTGAAAAGAATTGTGTATAGCAGGTATGATACACATTTCTAAAGTAAAGATCAGGCATGAAAATATCATAGACCAAAAGCTAAATTAAGGAAGTGAATGTTAACTTTTGTTGTTTAGTTAAAACTTAATTTAACTTAGATTGCTGTAAGAAACTAAAAAAAGGAACCCAACAGAGCACTTTTATTTTCTAATAACATTATTAAAGAGACAGTCCACTGTGTCCCTTGGTGAATTTTGCAATGAAGCCTATGCATGTAAATAATGACAGAGCTTAGTTAGCAGACACGTATTTAAAAAAATTGCTGTTAGGAAGGAAGAGCCACATGCAAAGTCTATCAATGTCAACTATATAATGGTTTGAAATTCCCACTTATTGGAAAATGGATCTCCTCTCTATTTTCTTTTACATTATTCTAGGACTCTAAGGAGACACAAAGTAGTCAGTACTGAAAACATAGATGATAATAAGTGATCATACTACACAAGGTAAATTTTCATGGGTATCTGAAGATTACGTTAACTTAAATCTTAATGTCATGGTCATCAATTGAGTGATCTCTGTGTACCTAACATGTGTTAATGGCACCATCCTATTTGAACCTATGATAGAAACTGTGTTTTTTTATATTCAAATCTGAAGGTAAGAATTGGTCAAGGCACTGTCAATGATAATATATTAGCTTTCTTGTCCTAAGCCAGAAAATTAATTCATTAGTTATTTATTGATATGTACATTATTTGTAGACCATTAAGCTAGTTGCCAACAGTAAACTAAATTGAAAAAAAAGGTTTCTACCCTCAAAATACTTATAGTCTAATAGGAAAGTTATAATACTGTACTATATTCTACAAGTGGACATTGGGAAAACCTAATTTAACATGATACAAGTTCCAGAGAAAAAGTTGAAAAGAAAAGAAAGGAATTTTCATCAAACAAACCTCACAGTGAATGCACAACAGGCCGTGAAATATATTCTCACTGTTTTTCACATTTGTATCTATATTTAAAATTTCTATTATAAATTTCTTTTGTAAGCATTTAAAAATTGAGACAAAATTTTATCATTTTAACTATTTTAAAGTGTGCAATTCTGTGGTCTTTTTTTATTTTAATTTTTTAGACATGGATTCTTGCTCTGTCACCCAAGCTAACATGCAGTGGCTCAATCATAGATCACTGCAGCCTTAGACTCCTGGGCTCAAATGATTCTCTCCCATCAGCCTCTCAAAATAGGTGGGGCTACAGGTATGCACCACCACATCTGGCTAATTTTCTAAAAATTTTTGTAGAGATAGAGTCTTGCTATGTTGCCCAGACTGATCTCAAACTTCTGGACTCAAGAAACTCAGGAATCTTTAGTAAAATTACAATGGTCCACCACCACTGATGGAATTAAATAACATCATCGTTATTTAATTCTAAATATATTTTCATGACTCCCAGTAGAAAACCTGTAATCATTAAGCAGTCACTGCTAATTCATCTCAGCCCCAGCCACTGAATAATGTTGCTATGAACAGGAGTTTTTATGTGAATGTGTTCAATTCTCTTAGTTAGACCTAGGAGTGAAATTGCTTGGTCACATAAGAACTCCATGGTTAGGTTTGGAGGAATTGCCTAATTGTTTTCCACAGTGGCTACATCATTTATGTTTCTATCAATGATGTATTGGTTTTCCAGTTCCCTCATATCCTCACCAACACTTGTTATTTTCCATTTTTCAGTTGCCCCCTCTAGTACGGATACCTGTACTAGAAATACAGGACTTTTTTTTTTTTCACTGCCACCACTAAGATGAGGAACATGGGATGGGATGAGGGTAAATTAAAACACTGCAAAGCCCATTGTTCTTAGCAAGATTCAGCTGGTGTTTCCTGATTAAATGTTCCCCTGATTTCTGCAGCATTTTGGTTAGTTTCCAGAGTCTCCAAAAAAGTCAATTTAGACAGTTTTTGTCAGCCTTTGTGTTGTTTTTATAAAGAGATGGAATTTTTGAGCTCCTTTCTCTGCCATTTTTGCTCTGTTATAAATTTCTTTTGAAATAATTCACCTTATAGGCTTATTGGAATCCTGATGTGATGATTAAAAAAATTAGTATAACCTGATAGCTGAGGACATCCTCATTCCTTTTTAGTTATAACCGGAATTTTATTCTCATGATTTTTGGCTCATTTTCTCCCTAGACTATCCCAAAAAAGATTTGAGGTAACTTACATATATCCAAATGCCACTTGAAAAATCTATAGAGATAAAGAAGTTAGAAAGAGGTACCTATCAGAGCTAAATTGTCAGCTGAACACAGGAAGAAGAGTGCAGAAATGTACAATACAGTGCTATCTTCACACACGACATCACGACTATTTGGGATATAATGAGTATATCAGCTTGGCTGAAACAAATGATTCAGATGTGGAATACTTTTTGTATGAATGAGGGTAATATTAGTGTATGGTATTCAAGAAACATAAATCATAATTTGGAAAAGGAATGGCTTATATCAAATTTCTGTAGTACAAGAGTTTAAAATCATTTTCAACATCTTGCCTGACTTCTCATAACTGTATTGTTATAACATCATCAAATATTGTCTCCATTGCGTGGGTAAGGTCAAAGAATAAAAAATTGTAAGTAAATAGTTTTGGTGGTAAAACAGAAACCAGAGGTGGCTCAATACAATCTGATAATTATTCTGTTTTCTCATGGTTAGTAAGAAAATCACCAATTATGAGTGGCATACGTGATAGCAGTACAATTGGGCATAGCACAATATCTAGCATACAATAAGTGTTCAATAATGTTATCTCTTAAGACCTTTGATGCCCAGCTTCACCATTATTATCACTTACATCATAAGAATAGTAATTAATTATTAAATGGACTTAAATGCATTTTAAAGGAAAGTTGTATATTATTATATTAGTGCTCTATAAATTTCATTACTCATTCATTCAACATATGTTTATTATGCATTAAAATTGTTTTTCTAACCATCCATCTATGCAACCATGCATTTGCTCATTAAAAAGTATTTTTTAAACATTCTTATCAAGTGCTGGGGATAAAACTATGGGGGAAGATATAGCTCACTGCAGTTAACTTACCTACAGATGACTCGGGAAACAAAACTTGTCATAATAGTAGGTATCAAGTGTTAAAGTAGGGGGAAGCATAATAAATTTTACAAGTAAATTGGAAGAAATTTTGCAAGTAAATTCAAAGGGTACAAAATTTTCTTTTTGTGGGGAGCAATCAGCTAAGTCTTTGTGAGAACATCTTAAATAAGACCAAAAGATATTGATTAACTGAAGTGAGAATATATACATATATACCAAGAAGAGGAAGCATGTGTAGAAAAGCCTCATGTTACATAAAATGGCAAGTATTGGACATAATTCAGTATAATAAGCTACTGAGAGTGATGAAGGTAGCTGTTTGGTACAGGGTGGCAAAGTGGGCAGAGGCCAGACCATAAAGTTCCTTTTATGCTACTCTGCTCAGTTTGGACTTTATCATGAATCAAATGAAAAGCCATTGGTAATTTTAAGCAGATTAGCTTAAGTATTCATTTTAGAAATACCACTCTGGCTATAGAATAAACAAGTGTTTGCAGAGAAGCAATTTTGAGCAGCTATACCAGTTAGAAGGCCATTGCAAGCTAGGTTATATTAATAGATAATAATGGCTTGAGGTAGGATCGTGTTGCTAGGTATTATGGATAGTCAGGATCTCCGGCTCTTCTCAGATTCTTCTCAGGACAAGGGTTCATTGCTTTAGCGCTGTTTTGAGCAATTGCTCCACCTGGGAAGAAGGATAAGTGTTGGCGCTCCGTTTTGGTGTTGTCCCACCCTTAATCCTATCCCAAGGAACTGCTACACCTGGGGAAGGAGGGAATGCTTTATCAGTCTGGGAATGCCCCAGCCCAGGTGTGACAGGATGTAGAAAATGACCTAGAGTAACCTAAGGGTAATTATTATGCCATTAGCTTGAATCTGCACTGTGTTTCAGCCCCCCAACCCCAGGTGAGCTTTCAGAGAGGGAGCTCATATGCAGAAATGGAATTTTGAGGACACCTGGTGATCATTTGATAACATCCCAAATCTTCCAAGAGTCCTCCCCAGACTGGGCTAATAAAAGGAAACAATCTGAGAAGTCAGAGTGAGAGTGGGTCTGTGAGTGAGTGAGTCAGTCGGTCTCTCTCCACTCGCAGAGACAGACCCATTTTGTTCTACGATAAAGAGCTGCTCTTGTGAAACAGCTTTCTGCGTGAGGTTATTCTGCCACATTGGCCCTGCTGGTGATTTTTCCAAGGAAGGAACCAGAAGACTGGGATAATAGTCTGGACTTGACACTTTGGCGTGTTTGGTAATTCTTCAGCCAAGAGCACACCAAGACCCAAGGGCAGACTGCCACCCTGACAGCTTTGGTGCCATGACTCGGATTCTGACATTTTTGGTGCTAGGACTCAGATTCTGACAGTGTCAGTGAGAGAGATTGATAAATTCAAGACATGTTAAGAAGGAACTCCAGATAAGACTTACTGATTTATTAGATTGGAAAAGATGACTTCTCTTATTTGGTTTGGCCAATGGCAGGCATGATAGAGATAGTCAGTTGAGAAACATGGAAGAAAACAAGGGAAGAAAAGCTGATGATGGGAGGAGTAGTAGATATATTGGGGGCATCCAAATGTTGACATATAATACGTTGTTCACCATGGCGCTGTAACAAATATCATGGGCAATCCAAAAGCAAAAAACATGCCCCCAGTCCTCAATAACTTTACAGTTTGATTAAGGAAATAAAACATTTATATGTAAAGGTAAATGTAAAAGATGAGATCTCACTAGAAAGTAAAACAATTACATGCACAGAGGCTATTACTATTTTCAGGGTATAAGTGAACTGTGGGCAGGGTAGACGAGTGGACAATTCAGGGAGAATGGAGGACTGAAGGATGGCGAGAAACAAGTAGGATTCAGATAAGCAGGTGTGAAGCAGGTTCACAATAGGGGAATTTATTGGGGGCTGGTAGGAGATATTTGTGGTAGGTGAAAATTGGCAAGAAGTACTGGCCTCTCTTTATGTTACTAATGTCTAATTTATGTGTTACTTTCAGAAGGTTTTTTGATTTTAGAAATTGTCCCTATTAAGCAAAGTATTTTTTAATTCTATCTTATTTTGAGAATGCAAGTGAGCATTTTTTTACCTACCAAGATGCTGGTTTTTTTTTTTACATTTTAAAAATGTGTGTATGACTCACATTAAATATTGTTTTTCTACAGCATTTAGACTCATAAAAGAAGAAAGGAGGAAACATATTGAAGTTTGCTTTAAATTAATGAAAAAGAAATGATTAAAATCTGATTGGAAATAATTTGGACTAATGAAAATATGACCAGAGATGAATATTTTTTGAAGCTGAGAAACATTAAGATTAAATTGAATACACAGTAATTTTTTGAATCATAATGTAACAGTTATTGAAATAGTTAAAATTTAATTAACATTTAGTATTGCTACCAAAGAGCAATGACATTACAAATGGACTTAAAAGGATAAAGTGCAAATAAACTTTTAGAAATCAGATAACTGATCAGAAGAGCCAGGAGGATGATAAAATATTTGTTTTATTTATTCAACATTTATTCTCAGTATGAGTTATCGATCTATTCAGCATACTTCTAATTTGTAAAATTTTCAATGTATTCTGTGGATCAAATATTATCCTAATTGTTCAATGGAACTACATAAACACACGTTACTATTGTTAAAATTGCCAGTTCTCAACTGCTTTTAAATAATAAATGATGAAAAATATCATGGGAGCCATACCACTTCAACTTTGGTTTCTGAACATGAGCAAGATTGAATGGGAGTATGGTCCATGTTTAATATGTACCAGATAAAGCTTATAGAACAAAAACAAAATTAAAACATGAAATATGATCACATTTCAATCTGTAATAATGTCAAAGAAATGGCAATTCTGATTTTTAAAAGATCACAGGAGACAAGAACAGAAAGTATAAAGTAAAATGATTAAAATTCATATAAAATAAATTTATGCAAAGAATGAAAAGAACTGTGAAAAATAATAACAACAAATTTTTCAATAAGTAAAATGTCACTGTACATTTAAGCTGATTATATTTGGATATGTCCTTCTCCCCATAATACTTTTGAACATTTAAATGTTTTGATATTTTTCCTAATCAAGGTATTTGCCAGATGTCTCCTATATTAAAATAAATTGCTACTGCCAAGCATTAACTGTTCAAGTGACAAACTAAGGTTGAATCTCTGGTTGCAAATAGCAATTATCACCCACTCTGATTTAGGAGGACTTCACAGAGCCAATGTAGGACTAATTGGATATAATATACATAAGGGTCCTCTAGAGAAAGATTCATATTTTATTTCCTCACCCAAGCAGAGAATCATACTATGTGGCTTGTTAAAAATACCCATGGGGTGTGAAGGGTAAGAATCTAAGCCTCAAAGTTTCCAAGAATTAAAATGGTATGGTTTTGAGTACATACTTCTATTTCATTAAGCAAGAATTATGTCTTTTGTAATCAGAGATGGCTTATGTCATTGCTTTAAAATAGTATCATTTGTGAATATGATGGTTTTACAGATGGGAACAATTTCAAGTTGCTTACACCTCGATTAATTGCTAGAGTCTTAAGTTCTCTTTTTACCTCACCAAAATGTTTATTATCATTACTTTTACACAAAAACAACTGGTCAATTTAAAATTAAAAGTAGTTTGAATTTATTTGATATTAAACAACACACACAGACACATACATACACACAAACTGCCTTCCATCATACACCAAATGGCTCTCTTGTGCGAACATAAACTTGAGAAATTACTCATAAAATTGGTAAAAGAAACCAAACCAAATCAAACAAAAAAAAAACCCTCGTGAACTAATGTAATTGATAAATTAATGTTATGACATCTGTCCTTCACTTGTTAAAATATATCATTGATGATTACAAGACAGTGTTTTGTAGAAACAGTCAAGAAGAAAAGTTCTGCATATTAAGTATACAGAATCTCAAACCTTCCAATAAAAGTCAATGTTTAAAATGTTTTCTCCATAACTTTTAAATTAAAAAATAATTCACTAATAAAAAGATAGTTTAATTTGAATTTTCTTTGGTTGCTTTTCTGCATTATGTTTGAGTTGCTCATGAGTACTGTTGTAACTACAGGATGTGCAACAAGGAGAGAGAAGGAAAAATGAACAACCCAGTTAATGTACCAGCTGACTGGTCAATTTTTGAATAATGGAGAGTTCACTATATCATCCGTGCTAGTCATATATGGTAGGTGTTGGTCACTGAAAGTTATGAAGCTTGTGTGCTTTCCAGTGAAGACAACTTTTAAATGAGTAAGCATACAAATTGTTACAATTTATGTCTACACATTGTGACAAGAGTACTTACAGGTAACAATTTCAAAATGCACAAAATCACTCTCAAATTTTGTGATCTTAGATTACATTCATTTAAAGCCAATCAGCTGATTTTTCATATAAATCTGACCTTTTCAAGATGCATGTGATTATGCATCATTTTCTAATATTCAAGATCGGCTAGATCAATCATGCCACATCACTTTAGATGTTAAGGAGAAAAAAATTGGCACAATAAATTTTTCTCTATTAGCACATGAAGTATCAGTTAGAGACTCAAAAAATAGTTTGACTCTCATAACTCCTTAAATGAATTGTTTTAGTTTGTTTGCCTGAAAAGGATTAAATATATTTAAGAGCACTATTTAGCCAGGGAAATGTGCTGTACCTCTGGTCTATAGACTGTGGCTTAGGTCAGACGACACTCTTCAGTGAGGTAATTTTGCATATGCCATTGCTGAAATAACTATTAAAATTACGAAATTATTTATCATGTGAAATATCACAATGTCCAAGGGTTTCATATGAAACATTAGACAGAGTCCCTGATGGAATGGTACCATCAGTGGGGAAATATCAACACGGGGCAGATATTATACAATAAATTATAAGCATGAATTGAAACTGAAGGATCAAGATGGTTTGAGGAGAGCTAGTTCTATTTATGACCTGCTTTCTGATCAACTCATTTGTCCTTTCTATCCCTTGCCTTCTTATTCTGCAACACGAGGGACTGAAATTCAGAAATGTTTTAGTTGTAACACTCTGTGAGTCAACAACCAAGAGTGAAATGTGTCCAAAATATTACCACAGCAATGACACTAGGTATTTATGATGACATACTCAGTGGCAGATAAAATGTTAGAATTTTATTGGTATTACATACTTAAAATTTATAGCAATCCTTTGAGGTTGGCTTTGTTTTATCCATTTTGCAGATGTGAGAACTAGGAATCACTTAGCAGGCAGGTGACAACACCTGAATTCAAACATGCATTTTCTTGATTTTCAATGTTCTTTCTGCTAAACATAGGTTATCGGTTGCGAAAAAAAAAATAATAATGAGGCAGCTAAAAAGAAAAACAGCTTAATTTGGGAAAAGGAGACTTCCTAATGACATCTCTACTGCTGGAAAACCAACAACCAATAGAATGGCCTATTGGCAGGACCAGTAGGCTCACGGCATCCATGTTGTACAGCAAAGGGCACCACCTATTTCTGTAATATGCTTTCTTAAAACACATCATTACTCAAAGTCATACCAAATTCTCATGCGAGAATGATGAAGGATAAGGTCAGGAAGAGATTTCCAGGTATCTGGACACTGTAGATTTATAACTCTCGTTAAAATTCTTGAGGCGGCAAGGATATGACCTAGAAAGATATACTGTGTGGAACAAACAGTGAATGGACTCCGCTACAATGCAGAAAGGGGAACAGTAAAGAAACACACAAAAAAGTGCTATTACTATGAAAAATGTATAAAGAATGGAGCTTGCCAATGCATAAAGGTAGTGATGCCTGAGTTCATATACTGATTTGGGTCATTAAAAAAAAACAAAAACACTACGCTGAGGATCTTCTCTGCTTTATCCAATCTTGCAAGCAATGTCTCATAGTTAGGAAGAATAACAAACAACCCTGCTCTCCTGAGCTAATGCCAGGCCAACTTCAAAGGAAGAAACCAAGGATTATTTGCTTCAGATGATACAGGTAGCCAATACTAGAAATCATATCAGTGAGATGAAAACTAATATTCCTTGAAATTTTGTTATTGAGAAAAGATTGCATCAGCACATAATTTCATTCCATTTGCCAGCTGATCACAGAATACTAAAAATGAGTATGGGTATTTGCTATCAACAGGGTTATCTGTTGGTAAAGTCCTTCTTTCCCCTCGATTTGTGCCCAAAATTGGGACTAAGTTTACTCAATTTTAAAGATTTAGTAAATTATAATTTAGCTCATTTAAAAATCAAATTGGAATTCAAACTTTTAGAAATATTTATTTTTTTCTATTTATATAAGAAGATATGTGTGTGTGGCTTGCATAGTCCTGAGGAGCATTAAACAAGGAAGATTCTAGTATCATCTATGTCTATTGTCTGTATTTACATGGCTTTTGGATGGTTAGTCGAATGGCTTCATCACGTAAAGGTTTTCAAGTATCATGTTGCTGAGTACCTGCAGTTGGTGTTGTTATTAAGGCATTACTTCCCAGACTGCCCAGTGGAGACTTGCTGATGGATATGTACATTTTTACATCAGTAGAGTCTTACACTATTAGCTATCATGTCTAATAATACGTAGTTTCTAGAACCCCAAAGTACCAAATAACCTAGGCATTATTATTTTTTTTTTTTTAAATAATGGCTTAAAAATCACTCAGGGTGGTAAAGGTAAATACAAAATAATTTTTTGAGTGCACTTGACATGCAAGAATAACAACACTGGCTCATGGAGATAAAAGTGTGCACACATAATTTTTCAGGTCAAAAACCCTGCTGAGCAGGTCTTGCCCTCTGGTATAGGAAATCATGTCATGCTCACCCTTTCTTCGGGATCAAGATGCCCACAAACTCTCTCAGAAACACAGCTGTTTCCTTTACGTGTCCCCCCAGAAGACTAAAATTTGCAGACACAAACCATTTGGATTCATTATTACCTAAAGGTTTATATCACTCTTTGAAAATTAATTTATCTGAAATGAAATATAATGATATATTGTTTCAAAATTATTCAAGAGACTTTTTATCACCTGTAGGAGAAATTTAAGATTCTTGGCATGGCGTAAACTTGTCTTCAATATCTGGTCCTTTTCTTTCTGTCCATCATTTTTGACTTCTCCCCATCTCAAAACTTACACTCCAGCAAAACTAAGACATTTTATCGTTGCCTAAACACAGTGTGTTTGCTCATGTGTTGTGCTGTTGTCTGTGCTGCTCCATATGGCTAAAAAGCCACTTTCCTTTCCCACCCAGGTACCCAGGAAACATCTCTAGCCTTCCCTGACTCCTCAGGAATTCTTGCTTCCTCCTGTGCTTCCCCTGAAGCTCCTGTTTACCTCAAATGCGGAATGTTCATCATGTATTTTTTTCACCTGTGTGTCAGATTAAGAACTTTGGTGATCTAATTCCCAGAAATCTGTGTAGTAGTATGGCACAGGGGTTAAATAGAAGGGCTCTGATAAGAGACATATAAATAAAAGCCATTTTAGCTGGGCGACTTTGAGCAAGTTCTTCTATTTCTCTGGGCTTTTTCACTTGTAAGACAGGAGTAACCACTGTTCTTCCATTACAGGATTGTGAAAATTAAATGCTGAAATGCAGGTGACAATTAAGGAGAGGCACTGATATATAGTAAAAATGGTCAATACATATTTGTTTTTATAAATATTTTAAATACTGTTCAAATCCCTGGCTCAAGGAAGAAGCTTAGTAAATATTTGTTGAATATGAATGAGTGGATGAATGAAGATGGGTTGAGCTAACTCTGACTTCTGATGTCCTATCTGTATGTATTGTCCACATGCCCCTCCACCAGGCTGGTAACAGGCATCCAGACAGACACGAACTGACCCAGCTCAAACCATACATTGCTATCCTTTAAATTTCCAGTGTCAATAGAAATTTACAAAACCAAACAAGCAAAACATAAGAAGCCCAAGTAAATTATACTAATTTAAACAGATTCACCTGAGAAATGTTAAAAATAGAATAATGTGTATTGGTGGGATTCAAGTTCTAGAGAATATTTTTGGATGGTGTCTTCCACATCACTCTTCAGACATATTAATACAACATGGCTTCATCATATGGTTGGCTCCAGAAATCACATAGACCAGATCATAGCTTTTTAGACTTTAAAGTGCGTACAGAACACCTGATGACAAGTAGAAAGTATTCGGGTGAGAAATGCTGATGCATTTGTTGTTTCTCACACCACATTAAGTGTGGCATTAAGTGTAGTAGATCAGTGCACAAAATTTTAAAAGCAAAAGAGTCAACTAGGATGTATGTTAAAAATATAGACTTTGGAAACCCACTCACAGAAATTATAATTTGGAATGAAGCCAGATGTCTTCATTGTTAACAATTACCCAAAGTATATCTCATGTAGGTGGTCTAAGGACTATGCTTTGAAAATCACCGCACAAGAAATACAAGTTTCTTGAGGGCAGTCTTTTTGCTTTTAGTTTCTTTGGCCTACCAGAGTTCCTGGAACTTAATGGCTGCTAAAGGTATATTTGTTTTATAAATGAAAAAAAAATGAATGAACGAATTAGAATTTCACCTGAAATTTTATTTCATTTTATTATATTGTATTTATTTATTTATTTGAGACAGTGTCTTGCTCTGTCACCCAGGCTAGAGTGCAGTGGTGTCATCATAGCTCACTGCAACCTCCAACTGCTGGGCTCAAGGGATCGATCCTCCTGCCTCAGCTTCCCAAGTAGGAGGGACTACAGGCACATGCCACCAAGCCCAGCTAATTTTTTCCATTTTTGGTAGAGATGCAGTCTTGCTCTTGCCCAGGCTGGTCTCAAACTTCTGGCCTCAAGTGATCTTCCCACCTTGGCCTCCCAGAGTGCTAGGATTATAGGTGTGAGTCACTGCACCCGGCCTCACCTAAAATTTTAGAAAAAATGTATGGACAGGAAGCAAAAAAGTATTTTTGTCACATGCATATATGTGTAATATATGTAAATCTACAAAGATTTTCTATAACAACTTTAGTATATTCATTATTGATCTCCTTTCACAATCCCCTAATTCTTTGTTATAGGTAAATAACAATATTCAGGGAGTGCAAACTAAATGATAAAGCATAACTATTAAGACAATTTGTAACCAAACAAAACTGTTTTTAAGTTTATCAGCACGACACCTCTCCATATGCTGCTCCCTGCACCTCACATGATCTATGTTTAACTAATAAGTTCTGGTCTGTGTTTGGTAGACAAATAACTACCCTGACAGCTCAATCCATTTGAAAAGTGAGAGGAATGACAATGGCCTCCAATGCTTCTCTCTCTCCGAAAAAACTCACATTGTCTTTTCTTAGAGCTAGTTTGATCCTGAGGCCTGAAAAAGTGAGTGATGAGAGGTCTTTCACATCTTGCAGATTTGGGACAGCCCACAGATACATGTTCTTTCTATATTTTAAGGTGGTTCTAATGTAGAAGATTGGGAGGTTTTTTTTTAATTCTCCGAAAAGAACCTTACAAGAAAACTTTATATCCATGTATTTAATTGTAATACCCATATAGATAATAGGTTAATGAGCATAAAGTACTTTGAAAAAATAGCGATGTAAGACAAAAATGAATTATGGTCACATGCAACATTAACTGAGGAGAATGTAAAAACTGGAAGGTGGTTTATATGTTTAGGTGCTAGGGTGGAAATCCCAGCGAGCATCACAGTGCCTCATCCTCATGTTTCCACTGGTATCCCTTTAGAATTATGTGATAATTAAAAGTCACTTTTTATTTTTTTTGGTTTTTAACAGGAAACTGTAATAATTTGACTGAAATTCCCTGCTCTAATAACAAAATAATAATTCTTACTACTCTTACTACAATTCTCATTATTTCTCACCAAAGAGCATTTTAGGGCTTAAGTACATATATATCTTACCTTTTAAGGGGACTCACTGATAGCTCCCTTTTATGTGGGAAACCTAAGAAAATATTAATTCCCATGTATAGGCAGCATGGCACACAAATGTAGCAGAGGAAAAAAGAACATGAAAATAAATGAGTAAGAATAATAATTAATTTTATTAGATGCTAATTAGTTGCCAGTTATACTCTAATCATTTTATGTATATAAACTTACTGAAATTCCATGACAACCTTATAAAGTAACTTCAGCATTTTATAATTGAGGCAAATGAAGCATAGAATGGTTTAGAGACTTCCTACTAATTTACATTCAGGATATTTTAATTTTAAAGGAAGTGAGGAATGACGTGAATTATAAAAGCAGTATCTATCATAATTACAATCCAAGATTGGGTTGGCTGAGGAGATGAAATTGAAGAATTGTTTCATTTCATTCACTTCACAGGCAGTTTTTGGAAATTTACTGTGTGCCAAAATATAAAAATGTTTCTGAAAATTCAAAGATAAATAAACCCGAATTTACTCTTTCAAGATAAATTGCAATTATAATTAATTATAACAAAACTAGTGATAATAAAACATAATATTGTAAAATATGGTATTACAGAAACAATTATTAAAAATGTTGTGTTATAAAATTGGTTTCTAAACATTTGCATAGAAACTCTGAGAAGATAGCACTCTGTTCTGCCTGATGGGGTAGAGATAGCAGTGGATAGGGAGAGAGGTAGAGAAAGACTGAAATTTAAGATCAAGATTACAATTTAAGTAGGAATTTTCTGGGCTGAAATAGCATGGCATATAGGTGAAGAAGAGCATAATATGTTGGGGCATGGAGAGGTTAGTCTCAGGGTGGGTAAGCAATTCTGGCTGGAGAACAGCACAAAGGTGTTAGGGGTCAGTGTCGACTGGTATGATTGGCAGGGTGGCTGTGTTTAGGCTGGGAAGGGCTTTACATGGTATGATTACATGAGCTTATCACACAGAGAAGCCCTGACCATACATACCTAAGTCTTAGTGAGATGACTCTGTAGCCAGTGGGAAAATGTAATGGGAATGGTTAGAATCTAAAGTCAGAGAGACCCGTTCAAGTTTTCTACAACAGGCAAGATGAAAGAACTAAAGCAATGGCAATGAAAAAGGAAATAGAAGGAGAAAGTCTAGGGACTTACTAGAGATAGAACTGTCATGATCAGAGGACAGTTGAATATGAGAAGTGAGGAAGAGTGAGAAGTCAAAGATAATTATACTATTAACTAATAAAGGTAATATTACTATTAATATTAACTAATAATTATTGAGAGCTTACAATGTACAAAATCTTTTCTAAACATTTTAAATGTCTTAATTAATTTAAAAGGGTCTTGAGTTTTAAGCTTGGATAACTGAATGGTGATTTTCATTTCACATGTAGAGAATAAAGGGGAAAGGGAAAATGTTGACGGCAGTGAGAGATCAGGTGCTTGGTTTTTGGAATGTCTGAGAAGCCCACGTAGCGTTCAGGGGGTGATGTCTACTGTGCTGAGGCAACAGTCGGAGTGGGAGATAGAAATTTAGAGCTCTTGTTGTTTGTGGATCAATGACGCTTTATAGAACAAGAAGGAGGGAGAGAAAAGGTCAGAATTCTTGGAACATAAATAGTTATACATAAGGGAAGAGAGAAGGACAAAAAATAATAATAAGCAAAATGAAGTGGAAGGAAAATCAGGAATAAAAAGGTAAGAAAGGTGAGAATTTAAAGAAAGATACTGTGGTAAAAATACCAATTTTTTCATACAATTAAAGTTAGATGTGAACTGAAAATAAATAAAACTTTAGGATTTAGAAAGTTCTTGGTAAATTTTAAGAGCACAATTTCAGTAGCATGGAGAATGTGAAAAAGAGAGAAGGAAGGAAGTGGAGTCCCAGTGAACCACGGCTGTGAGGGCTTTGGCACGGAGGAAGGAGTCGGAGCTGGAGGGCACAGACAGTAGTAGTACTAAAGTTTTGAAAAAATGGATCAACTTTCACATATGGCTGAGCAGACGGAGCCGATAACTGCCCTACCGTCGGATAAGTGCCCTGCAAAAAGGAAGTGTTACATTTGGGAGAGAAATGCAGGGAGTCATTGTGGAAAGGAGCAGAATCACTGATCCTTGTGATTAAAACAAGGAGAGGAAAGAGCACTGAAACCTTTATAAAGCCAAGCTAACAATGAGCCTATATTCTAAATATACATGACATTTGATTTTATTTTAAAAATATTTTTATGAAGCAATTTATAAATATTCCATATCTCTAAGGAATATTAACACTCAGTTATTTGTTGCTAAGGGAAATAAATATTTTTTCTTTGTATTCTGAATCACACTGTTTACAGACTTAATTTCAGAGATTTTTTTTTAGTCTCCCTATATAATGATGCAAGGTACAGACTTAAGGGAATCATGATTAACTCTTTTCCCATAACTACATAGAAATATATAATATTAAAATTTCAGATTTTTTACATCTTCAACTCTTGCTTAAAAATGCCTGCTGCAGTGACATTCTCTGGAATGGGTTTCTGTGCTTTGCACAGTTTCTGTTCTTCTGTATAAAGACTCTTGGCATTTTGATTAAAGAAAAAAAAAAAGCAACTTCCATAGTAACCCTCTATTGCTAAGGAAAATGGATTCTAGAATATTTCCTTCTATTGTTAGGAAATATTGCCTGCTTTATCTTTTAGCCATTTTGTCCTTACTCTCACGCTGACCACATTGAATTCAAAGAGTAATTTCTTCTCTCATTTTGATTCTTTTTTAAAAGAGTGTTTTATAAAAAAAATTATACATGATAGACTTAAGCTTGTGTTCAATCATCATAGTAAACATTGAAAATGGAATAATTCGGCCACAACACCTATTACTGTGGTAGTATATTACATATATAATGGGTGGTCTGTGTTTCAAAGAGATTTTCACAGGTATTATCTTACTCAGTTTATACAAGAGCTAAAAGCATCATGGCTATGTTTCTGGTGAGAAACCTAAGATGAAGAAAGTAAAATTAGTTTCCCCTAAGTCAGACTGCAGGATTAGAAATACTAAACTACTAAAAGCTGCATTGTTCACATTATTAAGAAAAAATACTCTTAAAGTATTTTTGAGAACTTTTGTAAAGATTTACCCTTCCATAAAAATCACTGGAGAAAAGGATAAACAGAACAATTCATCCCCTTTTCTCTTTGTTTCTTTCATCAGCATCCTAAATAAATATCTATGAAGCTGCTTATATTTTATACACAATCTGGGTGCAGAATAATGTCTTCATATTAGAGAATATAATCTAGGAATTTCCCCATTTATTTCATCGAAGGTCAACAGAGGTAAGGGAAATACTGATTAGATTGCAAATGCATCCTTATTGGAGGCAGTTAAATCAAGCAAACTCTAGTCATCTCTGATAAGCCAAATAGGTACCCAGTAAAACTTACCAGCTATCAGTAAAGATTGAGCAGTCAGTGCCATGATACCACATAAATGTTGTCCGTAGTTTCTATCGCATAAAGTTATTGCACACTATTTTTCCTTGGCTCAAAGTATACATTGAATTGACAGGAGAAATCATTCTCCCCAAGTGAAGCTTCTAAGACTAGCACCTTGGGAAATATTCTTCTGGAGGAAAAGAAGTTAGGAGGCCTATTATGACTTTTCAGTGTGTAATAAGCCTTTTGCATGGTGTTTGGACTGCATCCATGTGAAAAATGTCTATGTGAGAAAGGCGGCAAATTCTTTACTCCAGAGGAGCTTTTAGTTTAGGGACTACATGACAAAAGACTTTCAGTGAAATTGAAATCCCCAGAATTACGAGGCTACATCCTAAAATAATAATCAAATTAAACATTAGAAAATAATTCCTTACACTACACATTGAATCTCATAGCTGGAAAATATATTCTTAAGTAAACCCTGCTCTACGAGGTAAAACGTAGTCTAAGGTCAATACACAATTTCAGTGATTTTTCAGGCACCCACTTTGGGACAAGGTTGAGAAACAGGAACCAGATTTATCGCCATGTCTGAAACAACTAAAAACAAAAACAAAATAAGAACAAACATAAATACCAAATCAAAACAAAGCCAAGAAACCAGACAAACTGTAGGAAACAATGGTTCTCAAGACACTGATTGTCAGTCAGTGAAGGAGAGTGATTCTGAGAGATGAAAAATAATTAAATGAGCCTTAGGTGTGCCTGAGCGTACTGACTGGAGAGACCACAGGACTTGGTACCAGGAGGAATTAGGCGGAACTCTTAGGTCTCCCTGAATGGACAAAATAGTTATTGAAAGTCATGGACAGTGGAGGCTGAATGAGTTTGTGGGGCAGATCACTAAGAAGGTAAGGGCTGCATAGACAGAGCACTCCAATGATCCACAGAGGGTCCCTCTCAGTCTTAGGCTAAAGAAACTACCTGAGTTGGGAAAAGAACCATGGCTCATAATTCACATGGCATTGAGTGGTATACTCAGAACAATTTTTCTCAAGAGTAAGGCAAAATTAGACCTAAATAAACACTGCTCTGATCTGCTAAACAAAGCTTAAAAGTGAGATGCAAGAAATCAAACTGTTTCCAAATAATAACTGTATTTTATAACTAAGATAAGTAATATTTATATGAATGCAAAAATATTCAGTACCCCAAAATGATAAAATTGACAATCCCTGGTATCTATTCAAAAATTATCAGACATTTAAAGAGTAGAAAATATGATTTAAAATGAGAAAAATCAATTAAAACCTTCCAAGAAATAACACCATAGTAGAGTAGTATAGAAGGACATTGAAACAATGTTTGGGAAGAAAAATATTAGATGGAATTAATGGTAGATTGGCACTACAGAGGAAGAGATTAGTCATTGTGAGAACAAAAAAATAGAAACTAACTAAAAGAAAACAAAGAGAAAAAAAAGATTGGAAAGAAAATGAATGAAGCATCGGTGAGCTGTGGGACAACTTCAAGTAGCCAAATACACAAGTAATTTGAGGCTTGAAGGAGAGAAGGGTAGGTATAGAGAAAATACTTGAAGAAATAATGACCAAGATGGTTTCCATATTTAATCGAAATTGTAAATTCATAGAACCAAAAGGTTCAAGGTACTTAAATCACAAAAAGGAGGAAGAAGAGTATACCAAGGCATATTATAATCATATTGCTTAAAACCATTGATAAATATAAAATCTTAAAAGCTGTTAGAGGGAAAAGATATAACAGATAGAAGGGAACAAAGACAGGCAGCCTCTCAGCAGAAACAATGTAAGTCAGAAGGTGGTTGAGTAATACCTTTAAAATAAAGAAACAAACAAACAAACAAACTGCCAATTTAAGGTTCAGACTGTATGAAAATAATTTTTAAAAATTACTGTGAAATAAAGACATTTTAAGACACATCAAAGCTGAATTTCATAACTGACAGATCTTCAATACAGGAAATATTAAAGGAAGCTCTTCAGGCAAAAGGAAAATTATACCTACCATATGGAAGCTGGGATCTGCACATAGGAATGAAAAACACTGAAACATGGCAACTATGTGAGCAGATAGAAAGATTTTTGTGTTATTTAATTCTTTGTAAAAGGTGATAAACTGTTTAAATACCAACAACATGCTATAGGGTTTATAACATATGTAGAAATAAAATGTGTCACAACAATAGTGCAAAGGGTAGGACAGTATAAATGGAAGCACACTTTTGGAAGGATCCTATTCTGTATGTGAAGAAGTGTGCTATCAATTGAATTAAGTTAAAGATATATGCAGGGAGACTTCTGGTTCCAAAATTGTGGCACTAAGCCAAGCTGGCTTGCCAACCCTCTACAGAAAACCAAAACCCAATGTATAGTACCAATTCTATCACCAGTAATATCCCAGAACTTAAATACAAGGATTAAACAGTTCCCAGTGCCACAGAGAAGTGAAAAACTGTGAGCGGATGATAAAAGAATCAGACTTCCATATCTGTGATGTCCCTCTTCCCAATCTGCCCTGCACCAAGCACCACCAACTCACAGTTTCTACACTGGAAAAAGCGACATTGAAGTGGACAACCAGCTTTCCCACCATCTTCGGTTTTCTGGCAGGAGACCTGTCCCTGCCTGGATCCATGGGTAGTATCATAAATGCCTGAAAAGAGAAAAATTCCTAAGGACAGCTAGAGACAAAAGGAGGAGATGGGACCACCATCCCTAGCCCTGGAAACTTTAGTGTGTGACTTAGCCAAAGGAGACATCGTATCAGAGTGGCTGTTCAGAAGCATCATGCTGTAGAAGGTATGTTCTACAAGTCCCCTGGACATGAACCCCTGGCCAGCCTTCCCACACTGTCGGGATATCCTCTTCGGGACGTCCCTCATTTGGGAAAGGCAGCGCTCTGAACCTTTATTACAGCTGAGAAAAACCTGGGCTTAAGGTGCCACCTAGTGCCGAAAAGGAGGCAATGACCTAGTTGGGGAAGGGGGAAGAAAGATATTCAAAAATTACAAAGCATCTCTAAACAACCATATCCAGTAAAAACTCAAACAAGCCAGACAAAGAAGACTAAAATAAATAACTAATCCTTCAATGCAAAGGTATAGATATACATCCACAAAAAACAATAGGAAATAGGAAACCATGACCTTACAAAACAGAAAAAACAAGGAACCAGTGATTGACTCTAAAGGATGATGATACGTAAACTCTCTGACCAAGAATTTAATATAGCAGTTCCAAGGAAATGTAGTGATATCCAAGATAACACAAAAAAGCAATTCAGAACTTTACCAGAGATCCAGAGATTGAAATTTTATATATATACATGTGTGTATACATATATATAAAATAAATTATATATGTGTGTGTATATGTATATATATAAAATAAATTATATGTATATAAAATCAAACAGAAATCCTGGAACTGAGAAATACATTTGCTGAACTGAAAAATCTATTCGAAGCTCTCAACAGCAGAATGGATTAAGCAGAGGAAAGAATCAGTGAGGTTGAAACAGTCTGTCTGATAATATACGGGCAAGGCAGAAAAAGGAATGAAGAATGAAAGGAAGAAAGATCACCTACAGGATATAGAATATTACCTCAAAAGACCTAATCTAAGAATTTTTGGTGTTCAAGAGGGAGTTGAGCAAGAGTGAGGGGTAGAAAGCTTATTTAAAAAATATTAACGGGGGGAGAGGGGGAGCAAGGTCAACATATGTAACTTAAACATCTGTACCCCCATAATATGCTGAAATAAAAAATAAATAAATAAATACAAAATAAAATGCTTGACTTATTATCCCTTCATGGCTGTGTAACCAATGGGCAATATCCTGTCACAGGTTCATGCAACATAGTCCCCACCTTGAGCACAGGTAGGGAAGAAGGAGCTAAAGAGAGGGTCATAAGTGAGATAAGAGCAGAAAGAGTCTGTTCTATGTCTGTCTTTATTGGGGGGTATTATTTAAAAGCCATCTATTGAGCTGTTTAATTCTTTGATCAAAAAAATAAATCACTGCTTGACTTAACTTCCAAAAAAAAAAATAATAATAACAGAAAACTTTTCACAACTTGAGAAAGTTTACACACACACACACTCACACACACACACACACACACACACACACAGAGGGAGAAAGGGCAGAGAACACCAAATGTATTTGACCCAAATAAGACTACTCAAGGCATATAATAATCCAACTCTCAAAGATCAAAGACAAAGAGATGATACTAAAAGCAGCAAGAGAATAGAAGAAAATAACATATAAAAAAGTTTCAGTTTGTCTGGCAACAGACTTCTCAACAAATGGAAAAGCCAGAAGGGAGTTGGATGACATTTTCAAAGTGCTGAAAGAAAAAAAAAAAAATTGTCAACTAAGGCTAATATATCCAACAAAACTATGCTTCAAATATGAAGGAGAAATAGATTCTTTCCCAAACAAAAGCTGAGAGAATTTACCACCACTAAACTGTCTTAGAAGAAATGCCAAAGAGAGTTTTTCAAGGAAGAAAAAAATACTAACATGTAAAAGGAAAACAATTTAAGTTATAAAACCCACTGGTAAAATTAAGCACACAGACAACATCAGAATAATATTGTAACTGTGGTGTACAATCCACTCACAAACCCAGTAGAAAGCCTAAGAGACTAATCTATCAAAAACAATAATAGCTACAGTAATCTGTTAAGATACAGGCAATATAAATATATGTCATTTGAGATACCAAAAAGTCAAAATATGGAGGATACGGAAAGATGGAGATAAAAGATAGAGGTTTGACAGACAACCTACAGAATGGGAGAAAATTTTTGCATGCTACAAATCCGATAAAGGGCTGATAACTAGAATTTACTTAGAACTCAGGAAAATCAACAAGAAAAAATCAAACAACCCTATCAAAAAGTGGGAAAAGGACATGAACAGAAACTTTTCAAAAAAAGACAGAATAATGGCCCAAAAACATAAGAAAAAATGCTCAACATCTCTAATTATCAGGGAAATGCAAATCAAAACCACAATGAGATATCACTTATCTCCGGTGAGACTGGCCTCTATCAAAAAGTCCCAAAACAATAAATTTTGGAGTGGATGTGGAGAGATAGGAACATTCATACACTGCTGGTGGGACTGCAAACTAGTGCAACCTCTGTGGAAAGCAATACGGAGATACCTTAAAGAGATACAATTAGAAGTACCATTCAATCCAGCAATCCCATTACTGGGCATCTACCCAAAAGATCAAATAATACTCTATAAGAAAGACAACTGCACCCGAATGTTTATAGCAGCACAATTCACAATTGCAAAGATGTGGAAAAAACCCAAGCGTCCATCAATACATAAGTGGATTAATAAAATGTGGTATATGTATACCGTGGAGTACTATTCAGCTTTAAGAAACAATGGTGATATTAGCACCTCTTGTATACTCCTGGATAGAGCTGGAACCCGTTCTACTAAGTGAAGTATCCCAAGAATGGAAAAACAAGCACCACATGTACTCATCAAAATGGTATTAACTGATCAACACATAAGTGTACATATAAGAATAACAGTTATTGGATGTCGGGCAGGGGCGAGGGGGGAG